>JAPWDM010000016.1:8305043-8850043 GCA_035578155.1 Brachynemurus nebulosus
CGGAACGCAATTAATGACATGGTTAGGAGGGTCTTTCTGTCCGTAATGCCCAATTGGGAGAGTGCTTCCATGGTAGGCTTGGGCAGGGCTCCCCTAGTCCCGAAGACTAATGGTAAAACTGTCCCTGTTTCTGCACCAAGCCTTTCACAAAGATGCGGAATTAAGTGCTTATATTTATCTATCTTTTCTTGCCGGCCGGTTTCAGTGAGATTTCCATCCTCGTGGCGGACGGTAACGTCGACCACGAGACCCGAGCCCCGCTCTTTACCACGAGGTCCGGTTTGAAAATTCCATTTACTTCCAGCCTTGGCTCTCTTGTTAATTCCGCATTTTTTAGCCGCTTGACTCTCTCCTCCACCAAGTCAAGAAGCTCGTCGTGGCGGCAGATCCTGGCCTGTTTGTTAAAACTACATTGTCCAAGTATATGCCCCAATGTCTCTGGTTTGTCCTTGCATTTCCTACACATTGGATCCGCCTGGGGGTGCGCTCGCCTTAAGGAAGTTCTGTTCGCTCTCACATCAGCTCGCAGTTTAAAAGCGGTAATATACCTATTAGGCTTCATTAAGGTGGGCTGGTAGAATAGCGCATTGGAGATGTGGCTGTCTTCAAAGTGTTTGGTAGCTTTCCCCATCGTCGTTTCCCCCCATTTTCGTAGCTCTTGCTTTTTCAATACTTTCTTGTATTTATATATTTCTTTGATGTCAGCGAACGGCCAGTTAAGGCGCAACGCGCGGGCCAGGCTCGTTAATCTGCCCGAGAGTCCCGAGCTGACCCCAAGAGCTACGATTGCAGAGTCCGGGTTATTTAAGAACTTATAACCCGCCGCCAAACTGGATAACGCGGCCACTGTTTCCAGCTTGGGGAATCCCATACCTCCATCTCTCTTCGCACTATAAATAATACCATCGCATGTGGACGATGGCAAGTGCATTATATCTTTTATTGCCACCCGCAGATCTTGATCTATTGATCTTAAAGTAGTAGCGGGTGCAACCCCAAGGACTAAGGGGAAGAGATAATGGGGTATGAGATAGGTGGATATTAGATCTACCTTTTGGTGTGGTTTTAAATTTAATCTTTTCACTCTTTGAATGGTTTCATATATATCATCTTTAACACATTTAATATTTATTCCCGACCATGGCGAAATCTTTGCACCGAGGTAGTCTAGCGTTGATCCCGGCCCTGCACACGGGATCGACTCTCCATTTATATCCAATCCAGGGTCCTTTATACACCAAGAGCGTTTCACAGGTGTAATATGGAACGCCCGGCATTTGGTTGGTGATAATGCCATCTGGAGGCTGCCGAAGAACTCATTTGTCGTATTTAATAGATGCTTTGCATCATTGACAGTATTCGCAAACAAAACGAGGTCGTCGGCAAAAGCGATACTTGAAATTTTTGTCTCTCCAGATATGGTGTATCCTGGATTGTTTTCCAATTCCAAGAGGAGTGGTTCCGTAACGCAATTAAATAAAAAGGGGGACAATGGGTCCCCCTGTTTCACTCCTCTTAGAATTGGCACCGAAATCTTAAATTTATCGAAGTCAGTGTACACAACCTGGTAGGAATTCACAATCATTTTAGTTATATGTGACGGAATTCCCACCCTACGTAGTGCGGGTTCGATCACCTGGTGAGGAACTGTGTCGAACGCTTTAGCGATGTCTAGTTGCACTACGACCAGGCTCTTTTGTTCACGTTTTGCGAATTGTAATAATTCCGCAAGGTTGTGTACATTATTAAAACACCCGCCTTCCGGGACAAAGCCCTTCTGGCGAGGGGAGAAACGAACGACCCTCCTCAGGGATTCATCAATAATGCCCCAATATATTCTTGATACAATCGATGAGATGGTGATAGGTCTATAATTTTCGACTTTAGTGGGGTCTTTGCCCTCTTTGGGGATGAGTGTCGTCCGGTTCCCAGTCCATCTCACTGGTGTCTTTCCGGTAGAAAGAAGTATATTGAAAAAGAGATGGAGCAATCGTAGGACCACCGGGTTATTGAGCGCTTTCACGGAGATATTATCTGGCCCGGCGGCGGTGTCTTTCTTCGTGCGGGCGACACGTTTGCGCACCTGTTTAAGAGTAATACGGGGGCAAACGTCGTCAAGCTGCATCGGCGTATGCTCTTGCAGCTTATATGAGGCAGGAACAGCGGGGTCGGAAGTCTTACCCCAGATTTCGTTGTAGTCCTGTTCCACCTCGAGGCCAGTGAGGGGATAAACTGGCCTCTCCCACACGGACACATTCTCGCGCACCAGCTTCGCGAGTTGGCCTGGACTTTTATTATAGATGTCCTGTGTACGGGCATAGATAAACTTTCGTTGCGCCCTTTTGCCCGTTCCCCTTTGCCCGACGCCGCTTCTCTTTGTTGTCAGGATGATTGATTAAAATCTCGTGTATTGTTTCATACGTGTCATCAATTAGTCTTTGTGATAGAATTCCATGGTTAACTGTGGTAAAACCGATTAGCTGTAGAAGCTGGCGTTCCACGGGATGTAATGAAGGCTTGGTGGTATTATAATCATATTCAGCCAAGGTGGCAATTCCACTGCTCAATTGATAGTAGACTGGGCCCCTTCATCGACATCCTCAATCAACACCGCCGGGACACCTAAATCGGCGGGTGATTGCTTCCCTGCAGGTCCGATTGAAGGCTCTGGTGGTGGATCGGTACCTTGAGTTTCAGCAGGGGAACGACCGTCTGGACCTAGGGTATCCTCGCCAGACGCACGCCCCAGTGTGCACTGGGGTTTTTCTTTAACTCTGCCCTTTTGTCCCTTATCTGTTGTGTTGTTTTAGTTGATAAAATTTCGCCTATTTTGGCGTTTACATTCTTTTCATTAATATATCTTTTCTCTAATTCTTTAAGTAACTGGAGCTCCTCGTCGGTCCAGCTTCATCGACGATTTTGACGAGGAGCAGGGACGAGCACAGCCTGAGGTGTCTCTTGTCTTGCTATGTTTCTTTCCTCAGGGTGTGCATGCCTCTGGTGTGTACTGACCGTTCTCTTGCTAACAAATTTAAGTTCACAGTTGGGACATTGGACGCCCTCCAAGTTTCCAATGTCCCTACCAGGGCATTTGGGCAGGTGCGTCAGCGCGGCATGCCTCCTCAGGTAAACCTTGCCGCAGGTCTGGCAGACGTACGTCACCCTCACCAGTGGGTGACGCTGTTTTAAGTGGCTTTCTTCGTCTACCAGACTCAGATGTATATAGTTTCCTTGTTTGTGCTGACGCATATTGAACAATTCCGTTGTACAAAGGGAACTTTAATTTCATAGCCCGCGTCGTCAACCATGTCCCCCTGAAAGTCGCGAGAAGTACCGGGGACGGGGTCCTCTCGCGCCGAGGCCATTTCATCATTATTTGCAGCCAAATGGACCAAGAATGGTGGATAGCTAATCCCCCATCTGTTCTCTGCCTTACGCTTGCCGGGCACATGCCGTTGCCCAGGTCTCACCACAAGGAGGTACGTAAGGAACCAATCGCCGTGTGTGTGTGTCCCCTCATTGGCGACACAGACACACGACGATTAGCTGGTGCCTAGGACAGACTCCGCACCGAGACCCATAAGAGAGTCATAGTTACTCCCGCCGTTTACCCCCGCTTCTTTTGATTTTCTTCACATTGACATTCAAAGCACTGGGCAGAAATCACATTGCGTCAACACCCGTTGGGGCCATCGCAATGCTTTGTTTTAATTAGACAGTCGGATTCTCCTAGTCCGTCCCAGTTCTGAGTTAACCGTTAAATGACGGCCGAAGAGAACATTTACGCATATATATTTTTCATTTTAATATAATATAATTAAATAAATAAAAATATAAATATAAAAATTATATGATATATATGTTGAGTAAAGTCTCGCAGCAAGAAAGTTCCGTAGGTGGCCAAGGCACGGGACCGAGTTCGGATCCACAGAAAAATATATACCCAAAATTAATTCATTAATAGCATACAAGTAAATAATAATTTAAAAAATTTTCAATAATTACATAGATATGTAAAGTATTTTTCGAACAAATGAAAAAACTTTTAATGAAATTATTATAAATAAATCATATTTAGTTTTATTATATAAATAATACAGCCTTTGAATATAAAAATTTTAGTCATCATTTTACATACATGATTATTATCAAATATATATTAAATCCCCAAATATTCATTTATTATACACATAATAACTAATTACTTAGAAAATTATGTAATTTATAAATTATTCTTATGGAGTACACATTTAATAAAATAACAAAAATAAAAAATCAGATTTTTATATATCAGTACTGTACCATACAATAATTAAATATAATTACAAATAAAATCGATTTTCCCAATAATTGTTCTATATAATACATAAATACACACATTATAATTATTTATTATTTTAATAAATAAAATTTACAAAACATATGTATAACATTTAGTAGGTAATATGGTATCACCTCGCCCAGGCCCGACACATTAGCCATAACCTACATCCCAATCAAGCCCGACACGCCCCGGTCCTCAGAGCTAATCCTTATCCCGAAGTTACGGATCTAATTTGCCGACTTCCCTTACCTACATTATTCTATCGACTAGAGGCTCTTCACATTGGAGACCTGCTGCGGATATGGGTACGAACCGGCGCGACACCTCCACGTGGCCCTCACCTGGATTTTCAAGGTCCGAGGGAATGATCCAGACACCGGCGCAACTGCGGTGCTCTACGCGTTCCAAACCCTATCGCCCTGCTAGAGGATTCCAGAGAACTCGAACGCTCATGCAGAAAAGAAAATTCTTCCCTGATCTTCCGACGGCGTCTCCAGGCCTCTTTGGGTTACCCCGACGAACACTCATATACACATATATAATGTGAATGAGGGCCCGACTTATATACGGTTCCGCTGCCGGGTACCGGAATAGGAACCAGTTTCCCTTTCGCCCAATGGATGTAATTATTTATTATTTATTTATTTTATAAATTGTTTTTATTATTTTAAATAATAATTATTTATAAAAATAATTATATAATTTATTAAAACACATCAACATTAACATCGGTTTTCACCTAGGGCTTAGGATCGACTGACTCGTGTGCAACGGCTGTTCACACGAAACCCTTCTCCACGTCAGTCCTCCAGGGCATCGCTGGAGTATTTGCTACTACCACCAAGATCTGCACCGATGGCGGCTCCAGACAGCCTCACGGCTAATCCTTCCGCGCACACCATCGCGACCCTCCTACTCGTCAAGTTTTCATGATATTTAAAATTTTTTATAAAAATAATAAATATCTATAATAACAATTGACGATAGAGTATAAGCACGACGCTTCAGCGCCATCCATTTTCAGGGCTAGTTGCTTCGGCAGGTGAGTTGTTATACACTCCTTAGCGGATTCCGACTTCCATGGCCACCGTCCTGCTGTCTTAAGCGACCAACGCCTTTCATGGTATCCCATAAGGGTCGATTTTGGCGCTTTAACTCTATGTTTGGTTCATCCCACAGCGCCAGTTCTGCTTACCAAAAGTGGCCCGCTTGGCATTCTGATCCATAAATATTATCTTAATTAAAAATATTATTCTCATAGCTTCACATATACATAAAATTAAAAATAAAATCAATATATGATTTTAAGCAAGCTAGAGATCTCACCCATTTGAAGTTTGATAATATGTTGAGATCGTTTCGGCCCCAAGGTCTCTAATCATTCGCTTTACCGGATGAGACTCGTTGAATGATGAACGCCAGCTATCCTGAGGGAAACTTCGGAGGGAACCAGCTACTAGATGGTTCGATTAGTCTTTCGCCCCTATACCCAGTTCCGACGATCGATTTGCACGTCAGAATCGCTACGGACCTCCATCAGGGTTTCCCCTGACTTCGTCCTGACCAGGCATAGTTCACCATCTTTCGGGTCCCAGCGTGTACGCTCTAGGTGCACCTTTATTCATAATAAAAATTATAAAAAAATTATAAGAATAATATAAGATGCCCTGGGAGTGCGATATTTAATACATAATACAAATATATCCTCCCTCAAATTTATAATAAAAAAATAAAAATTTTTTTTTTAAAAAATTATTTTACTTTCATTTCGCCTTTGGGTTTCATAAAATTTATTAATATTTCGATGAAAAAATATTTTATTCCCAATGACTTGCGCACATGCTAGACTCCTTGGTCCGTGTTTCAAGACGGGTCCTGAAAGTACCCAAAGCTATAGCGTCGCTGACAAAAAGATTATTGTTCAAATTAATACCTAAAAACTGACAGTAATATGGTATGATTTATTGGTATAAAAACCAAATAAAATCATGTTTTATTAAGAAATATAAAAAACCTAATAAAACCCATATATACTCGTTTTAGGTAATGAACGTGTAAAAAAAAAATTTTTACACTTAATCTTATATTATGAATATTTATACTGTCAAACAATTAATTAGATAATATAGGCATATATTACACAAATAAATAAAAATTTATAATATAATATACAATGGACAAAAATATTTCATAAATCAATATTTAACGGGTCGCGACGTCCTACAAGATGAGAAGTGCATACCTCGTTATTATACACAACATATAGTAGTGCAATACTTTTATAAATTATATGTTGCAATCAGGCCATTTGTTTGGACACAAGTTGTTAACGAGGCCAGTAAACCAAAGCAAACAACCAAAAAATATCGACGATTTACTAATCTGCTGACTCTGATAAAAGTCAGCAGATATAAAAGAATAATATAAAAGAACTGTCAAACGATAATCAAAGGAGTAGTTGAAAAGATTAGTCGGAGGGTAGTCGGGGAGAAGTCAAGAGAGTAATCAAAAAGAAGTAGTCAGAGTGGAGAAGTAAAGAAGTAGTCAAAGCGATGTAGTCAAAGTAGAGTTGTCGGGGAGAAGGAGAAAGAGAAGTCGAGGAGAACAGTATGGAGTGGTAAAGAGCACTGGAGCTTGTAGCTAGTTGCTAGCAGGGGGATGGGCTACTCAGGGTAATTTAATATGCTCAAGGCCGTAACTGGGAAATTTGTTTTGGTGGCCAATAGCAAGAGCTTATAATTAAACCACGGGAATAACTTGTGTCCAGGTGAGTCCTTATTCTTTCACTTTTTCTATCTTTTGTTTATATATGTATATCTGTCCTTTTTGGGGAAGCGATTCCCATTTTCTTTTATAACTTCCGTTCATATTCCTATTTTTGTGTAACTATTATTTATTTGTTTTTGTTAATAAAATTGTTAAAATTGAAACCATTATTTTATTGAGTGAAAAGTGATCACCCTTAAGTTTCCCGCAAATCTATCGTAGTGATCAGGAGTTCGAACCCAGGCCTTTCTGTGGGGTTTTCAACGCTACCACTAACATCTATTTAACCCCTACAGAACAGGTCCGTATGCTCCGTCGATAACATAAATATACCATAAAAATTATAATATATAATAATAATAAATTTTGTCACTAACAAATACAAGTTGGTTAATATACGATAAAAAGTAAATGAATCTCATCTTTCGACCTTTCGGGTTTTTCAGGTTTACCCCTGAACGGTTTTACGTACTCTTGAACTCTCTCTTCAAAGTTCTTTTCAACTTTCCCTCACGGTACTTGTTCGCTATCGGTCTCGTGGTTATATTTAGCCTTAGATGGAGTTTACCACCCTCTTAGAGCTGCACTCTCAAGCAACCCGACTCTAAGGAGAGATCCACCTGTTATTCAGTATATGGTCACTACGGGCCTGGCACCCTCTCTGGGTATATGGCCCCATTCAAGATGGACTTGGACTTATTACATAAAATAACAGGTTATATAAAAAAATTATGGATCCTCCCAAACACTACATTCCCCGAATGACCATTTTTATTTAGCCATGGGGTTCAGTGATGGGCTTTTCCTTGTTCGCTCGCCGCTACTAAGGGAATCCTAGTTAGTTTCTTTTCCTCCGCTTAATAATATGCTTAAATTCAGCGGATAATCTCACCTACTCTGAGGTCGCAATTATAAATGAATAAAACAAAAATGTTTTTTTCGATATTTTCTTTATAAATAAATATAAAAAAAATTTTATTTTGAAAAAATAAAAACACTATTAGTAGTTAATTAAACCAAAAAAGTTTATCTTATGTTATTATGTTAAATTTTTAAATATTATTATCTCTGAAATCCCAATTAAAACTACGTTGATTAAAATTATTATTTAATATTTATATGAAAATTAATAAGAAATAAATTATTTCGTTATTTCATATTTTCATAAAATAAAAATAATTAGATATTTAAAACACATATATACATGAATAATTTTTGGTTTTCATTACTATATGTGTTTAAATTTATTTTTATATTTTTTTAGAAAATATCGTTTCATTTTTATTAAATTAAAACGATGTGATGTATTATTTGATTTTCTTATTCGTACACATTTATAACAGTAAGATATGGAAAAATAATATTAAAAATACATACATTAAAAACATCATATAATTTAGAATGACGTATAAATCAAAAAAATATACGAACATTCATTTTATTATTTATAAGATATATATTTTAAAAAATATATTATCTTTTATTAAAAATAATCTTTTAATATATTATTGTATACGACCCTCAGCCAGGTGTGGTCCGGGAACAGTATCCAAGGACCGCAATGTGCGTTCGAAATGTCGATGTTCATGTGTCCTGCAGTTCACAAGTTGACCCGCAATTAGCTGCGTTCTTCATCGACCCACGAGCCAAGTGATCCACCGTTCAGGGTAATCTTTATATTATTAAATTTTAAAAAATATTTATATTAAATAAAAATTTATACTTTTTTTTATTATTATAAAATAATAATAAAAAGACTGCAATAAAAAAAATTTTTTGTTTTTTATTGACTTGCATTTGTATAAAAGAATAAATAATAATATTTAATAAAATTTTATTAGATACAGTGCTTGCTTGTTTATTTGACAAAACATTAAAAAAAAAATTTTTTTAAAGAAAACTTATTTATTAAGTAACTATATTATAAATAAGACATATTGAAAATAACTTGTTTTGTTATTTTACGAATATGCTATTTATTTTATATAGATTCAATAAATTTTTAATATTGTTAATATAAAAAAAAATTTATATATTGATATATAAAAATAAACACATATCAAAAAAAATTAAAAAATCAAATTAACATTTGGATGTAGAACTTTATAACCAATATTTAATATATTAAAAATTGGTATTCAAATTCGTGTTTATTTATTGCAATATTATAATTTTTATATTATAAAATATATATTTTATAAAGTAAGTTATAGAAAAAAATAAATTTTTCTTTTACTTACATAAAAATATAAGGAATTTATAAACTAAATATTCTAACAAAACATTAATATATAATATAAAAAATTACAAAAATCAAGTTTTGTTATATTTCGTTAATGATCCTTCCGCAGGTTCGCCTACGGAAACCTTGTTACGACTTTTACTTCCTCTAAATGATCAAGTTTGGTCATCTTTCCAGCATCATCGGCAATGTCTTTTAAAAACATTGCCGCGCACCAGTCTGAAGACCTCACTAAATCATTCAATCGGTAGTAGCGACGGGCGGTGTGTACAAAGGGCAGAGACGTAATCAACGCGAGCTTATGACTCGCGCTTACTGGGAATTCCTCGTTCATGGGGAATAATTGCAAGCCCCAATCCCTAGCACGAAGGAGGTTCAGCGGGTTACCCGGACCTTTCGGCCAGAGGAGAACACTCTGATTCCTTCAATGTAGTGCGCGTGCGGCCCAGAACATCTAAGGGCATCACAGACCTGTTACTGCTCAAACT
This sequence comes from Brachynemurus nebulosus, assembly GCA_035578155.1. Classification (NCBI taxonomy): domain Eukaryota; kingdom Metazoa; phylum Arthropoda; class Insecta; order Neuroptera; family Myrmeleontidae; genus Brachynemurus; species Brachynemurus nebulosus. Next base: position 8,314,864 of record JAPWDM010000016.1, read on the forward strand.
CGTGTGGCTAGAAGCCGCCTGTCCCTCTAAGAAGAATTATTTGTACGCCGGCAGTAAAAACCACATCAAAAGACTGATGTCACTTTAGTTAATGTATCATGTTAAATATATCGTTAATGCAGATTAAGTAATTACACATAGAAATTTATCCCCAAAGAAATAAAAAACATAAATGAATATTATCAATCATACATATTATAAATATATTAAAACAAAACATACAAATAACATTCAGTAACAATACAGCCGATGGGCCTTGAGATGCCGGTAATAAAGTACGTCTATTTAGTAGGCTAGAGTCTCGTTCGTTATCGGAATTAACCAGACGAATCGCTCCACCAACTAAGAACGGCCATGCACCACCACCCACCGAATCAAGAAAGAGCTTTCAATCTGTCAATCCTTTCGGTGTCCGGGCCTGGTGAGGTTTCCCGTGTTGAGTCAAATTAAGCCACAGGCTCCACTCCTGGTGGTGCCCTTCCGTCAATTCCTTTAAGTTTCAGCTTTGCAACCATACTTCCCCCGGAACCCAAAAGCTTTGGTTTCCCGGAAGCTGCCCACCAAGTCATCGGAGGAACTTTGGCGGATCGCTAGCTGGCATCGTTTATGGTTAGAACTAGGGCGGTATCTGATCGCCTTCGAACCTCTAATTTTCGTTCTTGATCAATCAAAACATTTTTGGCAAATGCTTTCGCTTCTGTCCGTCTTGCGACGATCCAAGAATTTCACCTCTAACGTCGCAATACGAATGCCCCCATCTGTCCGTATTAATCATTACCTCGGAAAAACTTCCGAAAACCAACAAAATAGAACCGAGGTCCTATTCCATTATTCCATGCACACAATATTCAGGCACTATTTAAATTTTAAAGCCTGCTTTAAGCACTCTAATTTGTTCAAAGTAAAGGTACCGGCCCACCTCGACACTCAATTAAAAGCACCGCGATAGGATTATAATTGGAAGGCTGTCTCCATTATTTAAATTACTAAAAAATAAATAACTTTAACACTTACGATAAATTATACTTTAATGTATATATTAGTATATAAAATTTAACTAGTATACTTTAAACTTTTCAAGCAAGTAAAAATATAAATAGTAACTTACCATAAAAATAAAAATTTAAACAAAAATACAAGTATTTGTAACCATATTATACAATATATAATTTATACCTCACCACCGGTAGGACGTCCCACAAAACATGCCAGTTAAACACCGCGAGCGGTGAACCGACAGTGTAGGACACAAATTCGACTACGAGCTTTTTAACCGCAACAACTTTAATATACGCTATTGGAGCTGGAATTACCGCGGCTGCTGGCACCAGACTTGCCCTCCAATGGATCGTTAAAGGATTTAAAGTGTACTCATTCCGATTACGGGGCCTCGGATGAGTCCCGTATCGTTATTTTTCGTCACTACCTCCCCGTGCCGGGAGTGGGTAATTTGCGCGCCTGCTGCCTTCCTTGGATGTGGTAGCCGTTTCTCAGGCTCCCTCTCCGGAATCGAACCCTGATTCCCCGTTACCCGTTACAACCATGGTAAGCGCAGAACCTACCATCAACAGTTGATAAGGCAGACATTTGAAAGATGCGTGGCCGGTACTATAAAGACCGTGCGATCAGCTAAAAGTTATTCAGAGTCACCAAATTATTACGATGCACATATATTAAATATATATATGAAATTATAAAAAAAAAAAAAAAAAAAAAAAAAAAAAAAAAAAAAAAAAAACAAAATATATTATAAAAATATGTTAACATCGATTGGTTTTGATCTAATAAAAGCATTCCTTCCATCTCTGGTCGGAACTCTGTTTGCATGTATTAGCTCTAGAATTACCACAGTTATCCAAGTAAATGTATGTACGATCTAAGGAACCATAACTGATATAATGAGCCTTTCGCGGTTTCACCTTAATATGGTTTGTACTGAGACATGCATGGCTTAATCTTTGAGACAAGCATATGACTACTGGCAGGATCAACCAGGGAACTGTATGTTCCAAACTTAATAAAATTATTCCATTTAAAAAAAATGAAATATTTTAAAAAGTCTTTCTTTTGATTAATCAGTATGAAATTTATTCATAAACTGATATAAACATATAAAAATTTTAACAAAAATTGAAATAAAAATAAATTTATTTCTTTTGTTACTTTTTATATAAAAAATATTTTCTAAAGTTTTTAATATTTAAAAAAATAAAAAAAAATTCTTTTTTGAAAATATTCTTATTTGAATAAAAACTATTACCATATATTTTAAGTAATATAGTTTTATTGAAATAATTTAAACATTTGCTCATAAATCTTCGCTAGATTGTATGCGACAATTTTTAAATATATAAAATATATATTTATTTAACGTTCGAATAACACACTTCATTCGCGCTTGGTATGTAGTGAGTTTCTGCATTATAAATTTATTAAAAAATTTATTTTATAAAATTGTTTGTCCACATAAGAGCCTAAGGCTTAACACCTATAGCTCATGGACTTGCTTTGACATAGTATAAGATGGAAAAATTATATATATATATATATATATATATATATATATATATATATATATATATATATATATATATATATACACCATTTTACATTTAACACAATAAAATTATAATAACATGTATTAACAATATGATATGTTATCCACCCACCTCCTAGCCACTGCATTACGCAGATCCCGATTAACAGCCCGGCATTGTTAACTTAAAGTGTCGAATCGGAACTATGCCATCAGAGCACCGTTATCGCAACTATGATCTCTATTATCTTTATAAAATAGTAAGTACATAGCAATCGAGATAACTGTTAACGTACTGGCTGCAATCAAGTCTAGGGACGGGGACCATTTTAATAATTTATGATTTTTAAAAAAAAAAAATCTTATCATTATGCTCTTTACAGATATATCACATTCAAATAAATGTTTAATTTATTATTGTGAACTACATACAACATTGTTTTACATATATAAAGTTGCATATGAGGATAAACAACCATCATTACCAACTTATTTTTATACAATATGTACGTATTACATGTATAAGATATATATATATATATATATATATATATATATATATATATATATATATATATATATATATATAAATGGTTTACGGTTAATAAAAAATATATGTTAACATATTTTTTAATACCAAAACACTTACTTTATACCTTTTCATAATTTTTCGATGAAGTACCTTTACGATGTTACTACAGTAAACAAAAATTATTTGAAAATATCATATTATAAAACATAATATTTTCAAAAGAACAGAACTTAGTCAAAATCAAAACTATTAATGTAATGCTCTTACACATATACACAATAGTTTTATATACTTTGACCGATCCATTCATAACGTTTGTCAACCATACACATCGATATTTGAAAAGATACCACCACCTTATAATAATGTTTTGGAACCAAAAGCGTGGTAAATTTTACTTTTTTTTATATTTTTTTGTTTTAATTTGTTACAAAATTGATAAAAACTATAAAATAAGTTATTATAATTGAAGTTTTTTAAAGTTTATAGTGAAATATAAAAATTTTTTTTTAATTTTTCATTTTTTGTTTTTATATAAATATTTGAAACATATTGTACATTTAACATACAAGTGAATATGAAATTTTTAATACCTAAACGAAAGTCATATCAATGTACATATAATAATGAATTATAAGTAAAGATGAAATCATCTTACATGTAAATAATTTCTAAAATGTAAATTATTCACCCAAACTATTAATTTTACATATACGAAGAGCAAATGAATACCCATAAGTTAATGTATTACAAATAAGTATATTCAAATCATCATACATGCAAATTATTTCTATCATTTTTTTCAACTAATCAAAAAGTTGCAAAAAGGTACATTTAAAATACAATTTTTTTTTTCAACTAATCACAAAGTTGTAAAAACTTACATTTAAAATACAATTTTTTTTTCAACTAATCAAAAAGTTGTAAAAACGTACATTTAAAATACAAAATTTTTTTTTTGTTTTTTTTCAACTAATCAAAAAGTTGTAAAAACGTACATTTAAAATACAAATTTTTTTAAACTAATCAAAAAGTTGTAATAACGTACATTTAATATACAACTGATTTTAAAATATACGGTAGCGACAACACACATATAAATATATATTGTGAATGAATGAGTACAATATTAGTGGATATTGTGAATGAAATATGTGTTTTACAACGTCCCCTCTTTTAAAAGAAGTGTACATATAGGTAATATAGCATTGTATACGGTAGCGACACACACACACATTCCTGATGTTTGCATTTAAAGTAAATTATAAGACAACTTCCCCCTCATACAAATTTAGTGTAGATTTGAACGTTGTACGGTAAACAACACATACATAACGATTATTTTTGTACTTAAATTAGAAATCGTTTTTATTTTTTTCACTTTTATTTGTTTTTAACTAATTGTTGGCAAAATTATTCAAAATTTTTGTAAATGCGAACTTGTTTTTACAATTGTTAACCAATTTTTAAAAATTTGTTCATATTTCAATTTGTATCATTTATAGATAAGTAAGTACAATTTTTTCATTAACAAAACTATGATTAAGATTTTCTTTTATTAAATTTTTTTTTATTTCTTTTAGATATGAGAAATTATAAACGTAAAACCGAAAGAGGGCTTATACCTATTGAAATTTTTAATAATGCCGCAAGAACAATAATTTTTGGAAATAAAAGTATCAATGCTGCTTCAAAGGAATTTAATATTAAACGTACGACATTATCACGTTATGTAATTAAATTTAAAGCATATAAAGATAAGGAAACGCAAGATTTACCTACAATGGGTTATAAAAAATCTAGACAAGTATTTTCTAAGGACCAGGAAATTGCATTAAAAGATTATTTGCTACAAATGGCTTCGATATTTTATGGATTGACTCCCAAAAATGTTCGTCAGCTTGCTTATGAGTGTGCTGAAAAATTTAATATCAAAATGCCTGAAACATGGAAACTTAATAAAATAGCAGGTAAAGAGTGGCTTACTAGTTTTCTAAAAAGGAATCGAGAATTATCAATTAGAAAACCTGAACCAACAAGTATCGGACGAGCGACATCGTTTAATGTTGAAAATGTAAAACCATTTTTCACAAAATTAGCTGAAGTTATGAATAAATATCAATTTACCGCATCAAACATTTGGAACATTGATGAAACTGGAATTTGTACAGTACTAAAACCTACTAAAATAATTGCTGCCAAAGGTAAAAAAAATGTTGGCTCCGTAACTTCTGCTGAACGGGGCACTAATGTGACACTAATATGTGCTGTTTCTGCAAACGGAAGTACAGTGCCTCCTATGTTCGTATTTCCACGAAAAAAATATAAAAATCATTTTATTAATAATGGACCAAAAGGTTGTATTGGTGCAGCCAATTCAAGCTGTTGAGTAACAAATAAATTTTTTTATGTACATGCAACATTTCATCGCACACGTAAAACTATCTATTAATAATCCAGTATTACTCGTATTAGATAATCATTCCTTACATTTACATGTACCAACCTTAAACTTAGCGAAAGATAATGGGATCGTAATGTTATCCTTTCCACCACATTGTAGCCATAAATTACAACCACTTGATGTGGCTGTGTATGGACCATTTAAGAAATATGCTTCAACTGCACAAGATTTATGGTTAAAAAATAATCCAGGTGAAAAAATAACAATATATGATATCCCAAAAATAGTAACAGATTCATTACCATTAGCTACAACTAATAAAAATATCATAAAAGGATTTAAAAAGACTGGAATATTTCCATATAATGAAAATATTTTTACTCAAGATGATTTCGCTCCGTCATTCGTAACTGATCCCCCAGAATCGCAAATTTTAACATCATCAACTACAATTTCGACACCAATATTTTCTCCAGAAATAGTTCGACCGTACCCGAGCGCTGTTTCAAAAGAACGGGGTCAAACCAAAAGGAAAAGAAAATCTAGTATTTTAACCGATTCAATAGAAATAAAAACATTAGAGAAAGAACAAAATATAGCAAAAAAGTGTAAAAAAAGTTACTAAAAAAATTAATATTTGTATTAATAGTGATTGTTTAATATTATTATCAAGGATTTTTTGCTTAATATGCAATGAACTAGCGTGCCTAATACTAGTGATACATATATATGTATTAATTGTGAAATTATTTCAATATAAATTTTTCAAAAAAATTATTTATAAATGATACAATTTTTTTTTTTTAATATTGTATATAGGATAAAAGCCACTATACACGAACGCTATTCAATACTCGAACAGTTTTTATATTTTATATATTAATTAAGTTATTTCTGAAAGAAACCGATAAATATAAAAACTGTTCGATAAATATAAATACTTAAATATAAATATTTGGTATTATTCGTTATTAATGTGAAAAAATTTTTCTCAGTTCAAATATACACTAATTTTTGTATGTAACAAATATATTGTTTTATTATCTAGTTTAAATGCAAAAATCATCATAGGTTATGTGTTGTTACTGTACAATGAGTTCAAATATATACTACTTTTTGTATGTGACCGGTGTTATTACTGTACAATGCTATTTTACCTATATCTATAGTGTTTATAATGTACACTAACTTTAGCAAAATATTAATTTTTCCCTAAAATATATATTTAACATATAAATAATTAATCAAGTTTAGTAAAAATTTTCTAAGTTCAAATATACACTCATTTTGTATGTTGTAAGCGATGTTGTTGTTTCGTCTTCTTTATGTTACATATGTACAAAGAGCGTCTTATGGTATCTGTTGTTTCTTTAATATGGTGAATCGGATAAGAACGACTTATTTAAGTGTTGTAATTTTGTCATAATTTTTGTATTGGGTAATTTTTGCATGTTCAGCTTACTTCTGTATGTGGTTAATTGGGTAAGAGTGACTTATTTAAGTGTGGTAATTTGGTCATATCTTTTGTGTGGGGTAATTTTTGCATGTTTAACTTACCTCTGTAATGTGGTTAATTGGATAAGAGTGACTTATTTAAGTGTGGTAATTTGGTCATATCTTTTGTGTGGGGTAATTTCTGCATGTTTAACTTACCTCTGTAATGTGGTTAATTGGATAAGAGTGACTTATTTAAGTGTGGTAATTTGGTCATATCTTTTGTGTGGTGTAATTTTTGCATGTTCAACTTACTTCTGTAATGTGATTAATTGGAAAAGAGTGGCTCAAATTACCTCTTACAAATTTCATTGTCCAAATAACCCTGTCTACCCTACTTTGTACTAATGGAATTCTCATGTACTAATATATAAATAATATTGAAAGGAGTGTCTCAGAAATGTGCTGTAGCATAGAATCAAGTGGTCCTAACTTTTGGGAAGTTCCAAAGTCTGTAGGCTTCATCTGACAAGGAGTCACGTATACGACAATGCTGGATGAGGAAAATCGCATTCAAGGTTTTCTAGAAGAATAACAAGTCGAAATGTTTAACTACATTCAAAATGTCTTAAAAAATGAAAGTTATGCAAAAGAAGACTACAAAAAAATTATTACAACTCTCACTCCTGTGCCTCGGTGACTGGTCTAAAAACGACTTCAGTTTCAGGATTCCAGTGGCTCTACATCAAGCATGGTCGATGGTAGAGGCTAACTATGCACTTAAAATTGTAATCTTCACTAAGCTTCATTCAATTTCTAAAAAGCTGAATATTCTTTCATGATAATTAACCCTTTCGCGACGTGCTATTTCCCTATTAAGTATGCCCATAAGACGGGCAGTTTTCGAGGTTTGCGGAATCGTACGGTCTTCTAAAGTACAATATAAATTTGGTAATTATATACTTGTAAAAAAATACTTTTTGAAAAGAAAAAACTTCTTTATTATAAGTCGGATAAATACGGTCTTCGACTATTTGTCATATTTTTTTATCACGGGAATATACGGTCTTCGGCGTGAAAAGGTTAAAGGAATGAAACGTGTTTGACATTTTGTTAGCTTCATATAGGTTCACTTTGGGCACGAGGCAATTGTGAGTCGATGGGCTCCAAATAATGATTTGGATACGCTAGTTTCTGAGCACTTACTCAGATGTAGATATTAATAAGTGCTCTTATATTTGCTAACCACCTAAAGCATCTTTCGTATTTGCTTGAATCTTTCTTTGTTTTTGGAATTGTCTTTTGGATTTTTTGGACGGACGTTATACTCAGACTGATAAGTAAAATATGACTAAAAATTTAGAAACCAAACCAACAAAGAAAAAGGAAATGAAACGATTAGAGCCATGTGAGGATCTAATCGGTCAGACACGAACAGCAGAAACAATTCTTTACAATACTTTTACAAAACTGATCAAAGTGTGCAACCTCTAAATATTGCCCAATGTTCTTGAAATTTGGCATATATATTTTTTATATCACTGAGACACGGGGCATAAGCAAAGTCTGCAAAAATTTTACATTTTATTTTTTTCCTTACAAAATGAAACATCCTAATATATATATATATATATATATATATATATATATATATATATATATATATATATATATATATATATATATATATATATATAAGTAGATAAGCTATGACAGAGCTGGAGCACCGCAAAACTAACCAACTTGAACCCTTTTGCCAATGGTTGAAATCGTGTGACTTTACGGTACTACACATTTCGAACTGATGAGTCATCAAAATGTATTGATGTGCAAACCTTGACCTTTGACCCGGCATTTAAAATTTGTTGTTGACATTTGACCCCAACACTCGCTCATACTGTTGGCCTTCAATCTCCAAAGACATGAGTCATCACTTGGACAAAATAAATTCAAGTTAACCCATTATGCGTCATCACTATTTAGTCGTCACAATTTGGTTTTGTGTTAACCCATTACCCGCCATCACTAACGTAGTTTTTGAATGCAAACCTAACGCATGCGCAGATTGAATTTAAGTACACGACGCATGCGCAGACTAAATTTTAGGTCACAACTTGATAGCTGGGGTACACTACCGCGTCAAAAATGTGGGGATACCCTAACTCGGGGGGCCCCAAACTTTTGACACCGTACTGTACTTAAATTTTTGGTACACTGCGATGTCAAAAGTGTGGACCCCCTAACTGAAAAAGGTATCCGATCACTTTTAGAAGCGCACTGTACTTATTTTTTGTGTGTACATGCAAACCTTCGCCTTTAATCTCACTTAATTGCGTCATCTTAAATTGACTGCGGTCGCTAACGATAAATTTTGTCGGGGGCGCACTGTACCAAGCGTTAGATTTTAAAATCAGACTCCAGACTCCAGATTTCAGACCGCTACTGTACTGTCGGGGGTGTCAATTGTACTTAAGGGGATATGAGTCAGCACTTTATAAGATGTTTATTTAGTAAGAAACTCGTGACTTTTTATACGGTTTGAGTTTGTTTATTTAAGATTTTTTAGCTGACTATTTGTAATTTCATGATAAGTTTGCATCATAGTCAGAGGGGAATTTTATTTAAAAGCAAGTCACAACTTGTCAGTTCCAGGAATTTGTTTACATTAATGTCATCGTAAATCATTAATTTAGCTATGTTTATTTAAGATTTTGCTGACTCATACTCAGATATTTTTTTAAATTTGTTTATTTATATAAGTTTTAATTTAAGAAATGTTTATTTAAGATTTTGATGACTCAGCAATTCCTCTCTTTGATTTCAAATACGAAATAGTTTTCTTGGAATTTTTAATTTATGGCCTGATAATAATCGGGGGTTTTTCAATTTGTTTATATAAGTTTTAATTTTAAAAATATTTATTTAAAATTAGTCAGCAATTAGGTTTCAAATGCGAAATAAATTTCTCGGAATTTGACATTTGACCTTCGGTTATTTGCGTTGTAAAAATTCTGAGTCAGCACTTTTTGTGATTCCCCTCCAGAATTTTTCGAGCAGTCAAAATCGTATAAATTGAGGTCCGCGTGCTCCGTCAAATCACTTCTTCAGCAATCTTTAAGCATACGACTAATCAACAAGGCTATACGTGGAGCGGAAAATTTGGGACAACGGAAACACTTCGAGTCATGTGCAGGAAAAATGAAAGGGTTTCGTATCAAAATGAAGGCGCTACAAAAACATGGTAAGTTTTATTTTTTAATGATTTTTTTATAATTTTGATATATCAATATGGTAAGTTTTTTAAATAAAATTTTTTTTTAATGATTTTTTATAAATTTCATAAATAATTTTAATATGTTGATTGTTTCAGATGCTGGTATGAACCGAACCAACGGAAACAGTCGGACCGAATCCAGTGGGCGGACGTTAAATCAGCATTTGCGAGTCGGATACGAACGGGAGTGGTTACCAACATAACACACATAGAACCAAAGGATTTTTTAGAAGACGCCAGGTCAATGTTCACCCGACAAATAAAAAATATACTGAAACAATACCTAACGATTAAAGTAAATACAACGTTTTGCGGGTTATTCGTTAAAACTGATGGTGATGAGGACAAATACGATATGAAACACTTCAATACGCCGAATATCATAATAGATCGTGGAACAGACTTAAAACAATGCTTCGTGGAACACGTACAGGAACCAATTCTAAGAAAATTGAGCGAATTTGCCGAGTCGGGGAGCGGGTAGCATTGTCCTCCATAATTAACTTAGCCGTGAACATCAACAAGTATACGCCATTCCGTGGATCAAGCTACATCGAATTGCCGCAGGAAATAAAAACGAAAAAAGCATGTATCAACGTTAAAAACTTCGACGATGACGCCTGTTTCGCGTGGGCAGTGGTATCAGCACTTTATCCAGCAAAGCAAGGGTGTGTTAACAGAACATCAGCGTACCCACACTACTCAACGGTGCTAAATTTAGACGGGATACAATTTCCAATGACGATCCAACAAGTGAGGAAATTCGAGAAACAAAACCCAGCTATGTCAGTCAACGTGTTTGTGTTAAAGAAACCAAATGGACATTTTGAAACCGTACCTGCTGCGCTAACGAGAGAGAAGAAAGAACATCACATAAACCTTTTAATGATCCAGAACGAGTATTACGAGGATGAGGACAACGAACAGGACAACGACAACGATCAAGATTTACGCTACCATTTCTGTTGGATTAAGGGCCTATCAAAACTCGTGTCAAGACAATTATCAAAACATGACGGGAAAAAATATATCTGCGATCGATGCTTGAATTACTTTCATACGGAGGATAAACTGATCAAACATACAGAAGACTGCGTGAACATGAACAACTGTCGGGTGATAATGCCAGAAGGGAAAAGCAAATACATATCGTTCAAGAATTATAGCAACAAAAAAACGTGTTCCATTTATAATTTACGCGGACATCGAATCATTCCTACAACCTGTGACGGATAACGGAAATCAGAAGAATACAACAACGTACCAACAACATCGGGCATACAGTATCGGTTACTACTTTCACTGCTCCTACAACAACCAGTTAAGCTACTATCGATCATACCGCGGGCCAAATTGTGAAAAATGGTTCGCGGAAGAACTGGCAACGTTACGTGAAAATATCTTGGAACCCATATATGACAACATAATACCAATGAACAAGTTAACACCAGAGGAACAACAGCAACTTAAACAACGAAGTACCGGGTGCCACATCTGCGAGAAACCATTCAAACCTGAGGATATTGTAGTTCGTGATCATAACCACTTCACCGGCGAATACAATGGACCTGCGTACAAGGGATGCAACTTGAATTATAAGGATTTTCATATGATTCCTGTTGTATTCCACAACTTGAGTGGTTATAATGCACATTTCGTAATAAAGGATATAGCAACAGCATTCGAGGGACGTGTTGACTTACTACCAATCAACAAGGAACGATACATTGCATTCACTAAACATGTTACGGGCAGCGAAATTACATTTAGATTCATTGACTCTTTTAGATTTATGGCATCAAGTCTGGATAAATTATCTTCATATCTCAACGAATTCAATATAGTAAAATCGCAATTTCCTAATACCGACTACATATTACTTACGCGCAAAGGTGTTTTTTCGTACGATTATATATCAGGCTGGGATAAACTTAAAGAAACATCTTTACCATCACGGGAGAAATTCTACAATCGGCTCAACGACAACGATATCATCGTAGACGACTGTACACACGCACAACAAGTTTGGAACACGTTCAACATAAAAACGCTTGGAGAGTACTCAAATTTATATATATATGAAAACGGACATACTACTACTTGCGGATGTTTTCGAGAATTTGGGATATGTGCATGCGCACACACGGATTGGATTCAGCTCATCACTACACGACGCCAGGACTTACGTGGGATGCAGCCTTAAAATATACAAAAGTGGAGTTAGAACTGATATCTGATGTGGATCAATTATTATTCATTGAACGTGGTATTCGAGGTGGACTAAGCCAGTGTAGTAACCTATACGCGACAGCAAACAATAAATGTATGAACACCTACGACCCGGACGAGGAATCAAAATGCCTGATGTACTATGACGTGAACAACTTATATGGATGGGCAATATCACAATACTTACCAACGGGAAATTTCAAATGGATGGAAAATACTGCAATAGATGTTCAACAAATACCCGATGATTCACCAATAGGATATTTACTGGAAGTGTATTTGGAATACCCGAGAGAACTACACGACAAACACAACGATTTACCATTATGTCCAGAGAGAATGTGTGCACCCGGTACTAAACAGGAAATGGTACTGGCAACGCTATACAACAAACAGAAACACGTGATACGCTATCGGAACCTGAAACAATGTCTACAACACGGGATGAAATTAAAGAAAATACATAGAGTGCTACATTTTAATCAATCATCATGGCTTAAATCCTACATCGACTTGAATACAGGTCTAAGACAAATGGCGGGAAACGAATTCGAGAAAAATCTCTACAAGCTACTCAACAACGCAGTCTTCGGGAAAACGATGGAAAATGTACGGAAACACTCGATTGTGAAGTTGTTGACGAAATGGTATGGACGATATGGTGCGGAAGTTATGATAGCGAAACCGAATTTCCACAGCCGCACCATATTTGGTGAGAACCTTATTGCAGTCGAACTACGGAAAACGGAAGTGTTTATGAATAAACCAATATACGTCGAGCAAGCAATTCTGGATATTTCGAAAACATGTATCTACGATTTTCATTACAACTACATACAGCCAACGTTTGGGAACAACAGCAAATTACTCTACACGGATACCGATTCATTGATTTACAAGATAAAATGCCCAGATATTTACGAAATAATGAAACCAGATATTCAATACTTTGATACGTCAGATCACAGCGCGGATAATCAATATAACATGCTAAGAGTCAATAAGAAAATACCCGGGTTAATGAAAGATGAGCTAAATGGACGAATATTTACAAAATTTGTGGGTTTAAGGTCAAAAATGTACAGTTGTCAAGTGGACGGCGAGTATCACTCGAAGAAAGCGAAAGGTGTAAAGAACTCTGTGGTTAAGAAAACGGTAACTTTTAACGATTACGTGGACTGTCTAAAACACAATACAATCATAAACCGACAACAAAACCTGATACAATCGAAAAAACATAACGTGTATAGTGTAACTCAGAACAAGGTGGCGCTCAGTCCGTATGATACGAAACGATATATTGTGGAGGGGGAAGCGGATATTTTAGCATGGGAACATTACTCGTTAAATTAGTACGCAAGTGGAAATGGCATCTTTATCGTCGGCTTAACTACGGCAATAAACTACGTAACGGAAACGGATTGATACCTACGAAAAAACAATTGATGCTATTGTAAAAATGCAAAATTTGAAATTATCTGAACCGGAATCAGTGAACTAGGATAAAATGGATGTTTCAATTGGTGAATTTTTCGTGAACGTGAACCAATGCTGCTTAACGAACTGACTTTGGAAACATTTCTTCAAATCTACAAGTGGATCAGTTTGAATGTGCTGAAAAGTTATGGTGCAAAATTATTATATAAATAAAAATAATTCATACAACGCGCCAACGTTACTATCCGATTATCGAGCCATGTTTCAAGAATGTGAACCATGTTTTGAACATTATAATCGACCATGGCAACAAGATCATATTGATGGACCACCTGGTTTGAAAATTCGCTGTGAAATGTGCAAGAATGGCGTGAAAATAGAAGAAAACTTTCAACCGCCCGTTGGTGAACCATTGACATTTGCAACACGGATTTCACACGTTAAAGACATATTTCTGACTCATCCATATTTGTATACAAAAGTCAGAAATTTCAATATGTTATTATACTTAACAAAACAACTATTGAAATATGATATTTGGGTGCAATATCTGTATGCATATGATACCCGAATATGCACAACGAATTTGTCAAGTATGGGATCAGTTACCTGAAAACATGAAACAGTTATGTTCGGGTGTTATTGAATATATAAACAAATCATACAATTTTTAATATTTATTTATTGTAAAAAAAAAGTATTTCATATACATTTATTGTAAAAATTATTTCATATACATACATTTATTGTAAAAAATATTACATATACATTTATTGTGAAAATATTTTATATTCATATTGATATTTTAAAAATAAAGAACAATAAGTATTTACATATATGTGTTATTTATTTGAAAAAAAAAAGCCTTTTTATCTTATAGGGTGAAAAATATAAAAATAAAATATGTACTTCAATGAGGGACAACTGCTGCTTCTTATACGGTTATGTTCTTCAAAATTCAGTAAATTCTTAGTGTGGATAATCAATTAATCATCATTATCATCATTATCATCATAATCGCTAGCATCTTCTTTATCAGTTTCATCCAGATAATCACCTAGTGGCTCAATAACATCAGCCTTTTGAAGTCGCGAAGTATAGAGAATATTTCTCGACCAACAGTAGTTTCTTTTAAAGTATTTAACTCTTTGATTAAATCTTCTCGATCGTAAACGTTAAACAACAACATATTTTTATTTTCCTCTAAACTTTGAATAATATTGAGTATTTTTTCACCAGTCTCTGAAGTCTCGTATAAACGTTGTAAGTCATCTATTAAAGTATTAGAATTATGCCAGTATTTTATTTTTTTCGATTGTATGTTAACATTTCTAGACTCTCTCAAGTTGTCTTGCTTAAAATGCTTAGCTAAGGTCCCGTTTTCGACATTTTCATTTGAAGCTATATGACGTTTTAGGCTTACTTGTTTAACCGAATTGACAATTTTCGCTTCATTTTCCGAGTCAACGTTTCGAACCTCTTTTAACATTATAATATCTAAAGCAGTTCCTAAAAGTTTAGTTAGTTGTGAAGAGGAGGTTGTTTCATTGCAATTGTTATTAATTGCTGTTAAGTGATTTACTTGCTTACTTTCATTAGACCAACAATCTTTCTCGTTTTCAGATTGACGACGGTTTTCTCCTTTTTTCAAAGAGTTAAATTTGGTTTGAATGGCTTCAGTTGCGGCAGCTATCTTTTTTTGGTCAAACGGATTCAAGATTGCTTCAGAGTAATCAATATCATGCTGTAGTTGAGATGTATTTTCATCATTATTTTTTGCTTTAACACTATAAGCATCATCATTATAATCAAATCTAGATATAGAGATATCATCAGGTGTTTTATTATTAGCATCATATGGTATGAATTTGCTTGATGAGTTATCATTCTTTCCAATCGTACCATCATTAATATTGCTTAACGAATTATGTTGAGCATTTAAGTGTCTAGAAAGATTGGACGTTCGCGTAAATGCTTTACCACAAAAATCACAATTATACATCGTTCAGCGGGAGGTCTGAAGCGTTCGCTAGTAAATGAATAACTCTTCAAAGATTTATTGCTTCTCTACTTATATATACTTAGCTCATTTGCTTCACCGAGCGACTCATTTGACTCCAACGAGTGACTCATTTTGCTCCCGGAGTGACTCATTTTGCTCCCGGAGTAACTCATTTTGCTCCCGGAGTTACTCATTTTGGTCCCGGAGTGACTCATTTTGCTCCCGGAATTACTCATTTTGCTCCCGGAGTGATTCATTTTGCACCCGGAGTGACTCATTTGGCTCCCGGCGTGACTCATGTTGCTCCCGGAGTGACTCATACACCTTATCATGGTTAAAGGGGTCATACACATTATCATGGTTAAAGGGTATAAAATAGTTAAACTTACACAAAATATTGTCTATTTACCGGTGGTTATCACAGAGTTAACATCTCTTTCGCTGAAAAAACAATTTGGTGGTAAAACAATTGCATTTCGAACCATGATAATTTGCAATTCAGAGCAGTTCACCGCTAGACAACCTAACAAAGGGCTTTCGAAAACTAAGATCATTAAACGTAAAACTTTTAAGCGACAACACATTTCACCCGAAAATTTAGCATTCCTTAAATCACTAGGTCTTAAAGTGAAAAGAACATGGTACTCACCAATGTGCTAAATATTATTAACAGTTTGTAATTTGATGGTCAACTAGCAATAGCTATTAGTATCCATTTTCGGATACATCTCACAAATTAACTAACTATCCTAACCAATTTTAATTATTTTATATAAAGTTGTGGATTGTGTGAGTAAATTCAGTTCTACGGCTGCGATAAAAAATGGCGTTTCTTGATATACAAGGCTATCAAGGAGCTAACAACGAATTTTATTTTAAAGAAGTTGGTATCGTTGCCGAAAATTCGGATGAAATATTACATCTTATATTCGACGCACCGTTTGATTTCAACGAGTTGCCGAAGAAATATGAACGGGTTGCTGCACGTTGGCTTTGCCGAAATTGGCATGGGATACCTTGGTCGTATGGATTTATTCCGTACAAAAAACTTCATACCATACTGAAACCTGTATTAAAGAAGTATGTCATATACGTCAAGGGTGGTGAAAAGAAGAAATGGATTTCAAATCTGTTTGATGATACCGAACACCAACCGTGGATTTTGAATTTGGAAGAAATATTCGATGTACCGAAGATTTCCTTTCTACAAGATGAATATTATTCGAGACGTTGTATACTTCATTCAGATAAAATTTGTTCTTTAGAAAATTGTATTCTTTTAAAAAATTTTTATATGGAAAATATTTAAGCAATTTTATTTTTCTGTATACATATTCTATAAATAAAATTTAAAAAAAAAATGATGTGCGTTTTATTTAATTGTTACCCTGAATTCCCCTATTTTTTACAGCAAGAAGTTTCTTTCGTTAACTTATAAAAGTATTGGAAAAAAAAGAATCTAATGATATTTACAATGATACACACTGTATATGAAAACATTCATTAAAACATTAAATATACACGCGTTATATATGCATATGTATATTACATATGTGTGTTAATACTACGGTACCTATTTATATATTCAAAATTTTTGATTTTTCATGTGAATTTTTTAATATAGACACTAATCTATAAAAATTTAGCAACTCAATGAGCTGTTGTAATTTTTATATTAAGCAACGTGTTTAAATTTTAATTCTTATGAATACTAGTAAACGAATTGTATAGCCATTTATGAATAAGTATTAAATCTAAGTATAAAATAATTTATACTAGACAGGTTTACTTTGTGAAAATCCATCTTAAACATGGGATCGTTGCTTTGTCACTTTTCACAGCAAAATCATAGAAAAACACGAGTCGACTTTCGGCTTTTACACCTTCCTCAGGTGAAAAACATAACTAAAAATTGTTCTTTTGGGCGAAAACTATTTATAATATAAGTTGGAGTAAATAATGTATTGGTGGGGGATGTTAGAGATAGAGGCAGATATAATCACAGTAAACAAATGTAAGGGAACACCCAAGTTGACCAATTTTTGATAAGACTAAAATTTTTTTGTATTATTTGCAAAGGTACTTACAGCGAGATTTATTTTTAAAAACGGTTAGGTGTAATGTTATTAAAAATGACTAGAGTACGTTGGGGAAAACCAGACACGTGAAACAGCGGTGAATGATAATTACCAGAAATAAAGAAAAAATTATACAGGTATCTGTCTGTGTTAATTTGTCAAGGTAGAGATATTTATTGATTTGCACGAAGGGTTACACCCAGCAGGTAGCTGTTTTTGTTAAACTAAAAGGTTTGTTAAATGATGTGAAATCAAAAATATTGCAAAAAGACCATTTAAATATTAATTACCAGGAATGGATAAATTTTAAAATGGGTACCTATCAACTAAACTGTTCAAAAACAACAAAACGTGAGATGCACCGTGTTATAGATTTAATAAAGGCGATTTGTTTAAATCAATTTGGTCATTTAAGATGACGTGGTTTGGGTCTTTGTTCAATTTGTTGATTTCCAGGGCTTCCAAAATGTTGAGTTTGCGGCCTTTTTTACAAATATGTAATATTTTGGGTTGTTGATCGGGTTTTACCGAATGACCTGTTTCAAGTAGATGTAAACCAAAGTTGGAAATGTGTTTCTGGGTGGTAATATGTTCCCTATATCTGGTTTCGAACGTTCGGCCAGTCTGTCCTATGATTTCCTGGAATTTTCCAAGGTTAAATATACAAAAAATCCCCTCAAGTACAATTGACACCCAAATTTCCGGCAGTACAGTAGCGGTCTGAAATCTGGAGTCTGGAGTCTGATTTTAAAATCTAGCGCTTGGTACAGTGCGCCCCCGACAAAATTTATCGTTAGCGACCGCACTCAATTTAAGATGACGCAATTAAGTGAGATTAAAGGCGAAGGTTTGCACGTACACATAAAAAACAAATACAGTACGCTTCAAAAAGCGATCGGGTACCTTTTTCAGTTAGGGGGTCCGCACTTTTGACACGGCAGTGTACCAAAAATTTAAGCACAGTACGGCGTCAAAAGTTTGGGGCCACCCCTTGGGTTAGGGTAATCCCACATTTTTGACGTGATAGTGTACCTTTCGTTTAAGATGACTCAATTAAGTGAGATTAAAGGCTAAGGCTTGCATGTACACACAAAAAATAAGTACAGTGCGCTTCAAAAAGTGATCGGATACCTTTTTCAGTTAGAGGGTTCACACTTTTGACACCCCAGTGTACCAAAAATTTAAGTACAGTACGGTGTCAAAAGTTTGGGGCCACCCTCGAGTTAGGGTATCCCCACATTTTTGACGCGGTAGTGTACCCCAGCTATCAAGTTGTGACCTAAAATTTAGTCTGCGCATGCGTCGTGTACTTAAATTCAATCTGCGCATGCGTTAGGTTTGCATTCAAAAACTACGTTAGTGATGGCGGGTAATGGGTTAACACAAAACCAAATTGTGACGACTAAATAGTGATGACGCATAATGGGTTAACTTGAATTTATTTTGTCCAAGTGATGACTCATGTCTTTGGAGATTCAAGGCCAATAGTATGAGCGAGTGTTGGGGTCAAATGTCAACAACAAATTTTAAATACATGTACTCGGTACGTGCCGGGTCAAAGGTCAAGGGTTGCACATCAGTACATTTTGATGACTCATCAGTTCGGAATGTGTAGTACCGTAAAGTCACACGATTTCAACCATTGGCAAAAGGGTTCAAGTTGCTTAGTTTTGCGGTGCTCCAGCTCTGTCATAGCTTAGCTACTTATATATATATATATATATATATATATATATATATATATATATATATATATATATATATATATATATATATATATATATATATATATATATATATATATATATATATATATATACTATGGTGCAAAACTGAGTCCATGGAAGGTTTTCTAATACGGTTGTCATTCTGTATCACATTAAAGCTTCAGTAAAAAACGAATTACATCTCTAAGCATTATGTTTATATTTTGGAATTAGGGGATACTTTTCCATTGAAAATAAAATATTTGGTTAATAAAGCTCAAGAATAGTCATGTTTTAGTGTATATTTCTCAAACAGTGGTAATTTTTTACGCCCTTATCCAGTTTCGATTATTGCATCAGCACTGTATTAAACATTATTTATAGATGCTTCCAGAATGATTGTGTCAAATTTTTGTTGATAGATTTTCGTTAATCATTTGAATTTTTTAGGTATTGAAATTTTTTTTTAGGTTTTAGGTAATCATTTGAATTTTTAGGTATAGTGTATATGGTGTATATATCAATGACGAAAGATATATTATGTATTATAAAAGGACATGTAACAACATTGTTTTATTGAAGCAAAAGTTATGCAACTACTAGACAGTGGCGGCAAGAAAATTAAATGTTTATATATGAATGTAGAAAATCATTTTAAATAAGTTGACTATATTTACTGTTGGAATTCACATAAGAAAAGTGGTCAATTTATCTTAAGTGAACTTTATCATGCTTCACATCCTTTGCATACGTGATATGTAATATTAAGTTATTGTTTAACATATAATATTTCGTATAATTATTATACGAAAATATTTTTTCAAAGAGACGGCTAATATATGTCGAAAATATGTCAAAAAAGTCTTATCGGTGAAATGTTATTCCTTACATTTTTTTTTTTCTAATAGGGTTTTTACCTTAAATCTGTAAGCAGAACTAGTCGCCATAATATTTTCTTTAATAAAATATAACGAAAAACGCAAATTAAAAAGTGAAAATAGTGAAAATTTTTATATTATTTTTTTCAAATTTGCAGTACAAAACATGGCTGACTACGCCTTAATTTTAATTTTAAAGTTTAGGGTTTTTTAGAAAAAGAAATATACACTAGCGGAAAAAGTTAAAGGATCAAAAAAAAATTCCAAATTTTTAGCGATTTTTCGAATGTCTATATTTGCCTTTTTTTTAAAGACCTTTATACGACCACTTTTCGCTAAGATATAAAAAATGTTTTTGCATACTCTACATTAATTTGAAAAATCAAAAAGAGTTTTTAGTGGCTTTTTGGAAAATCAAGCGCTGAATTAAAAATTTCCAGAAAACCATTAATGTTAAGTGTGCCTTTTACAGTTCAATATACCCACAAAAACCCCACCGAATTTCAATTTAATTCATCCAGCCGTTTTTTTGTTTCATGTGATTGAATTTTTGAAAAAATTAAAGGATCATTTTTTTTATCTTAAACTTTCATAATCTTGAACAAAATGAAAAAAAAAAATTTTCTCAGCTTCTTTTACATTTTTATCAATAACATTATTTAAATTTATAAAAAAAAATTTCTTAAAAAATTTTCAAAAAAAAAATTTTTTCTAAAATTTTTCACGAAAATTTGTGAAAATTTTTTCCGAAAAATTCTTAAAGATTCTTTTGAAAATTATTTAAGAAATTTTCTTTTTTTTATAAATTTAAATACTGTTATTGATAAAAATGTGAAAAAAGCTGAGAAAATTTTTTTTTCATTTTATATTTCAAATTAGAGAATAAAAGAATTTTTTCCAAAATAAATCATAAAATTAATTACGATCTCTAAAAAGGTGAATTTTTTTTATAGCACTTTTATAATGCGGGTCCAACAGACACTTTCAAGCCCAATTACTATCGCACCCCTCTGCTAATATGTAATTGATGTTACATTGCATACACCAGGTACACTACATGATAGGTACACTACATGTACGTCATATATGTATCTCTCTGTACTATATATAAAACACAAGTTATCGTTTAGTGCATACTAATAGGGTATATCCACGTTGTCGCTACCGTAGCGAGGAGCGACGTTACTTTGTGTTCGCGGAACTAAATGATAAATGGGTGAAACTGAGTGTTTCAACATATTTTTAGCCTACTAAAATCACATTTTGGATTGTATAACGAAGTAAATATGTAAAAGGATATGAAAACGATAAATGATGCCCATTCATTGAAAAGTACAACTTTTACAAGAAGGAAAATGAAAAATTTTCAATTTGACTTATTTTTTCTGGAAATAAAAGCTACTAAAAATTTTAGAGAATTTTATAATACAGCAGATAACGAATATGTACAAATTTAGATATTCAAATTTTAAATATATCGTTATTTTCAATATCGATAATTTTTGATAAAGAAAAGTAGGTTTTAACAGTCCAAATATGTTCGGAATACCCACAACTTGCTTCGCAACCATTGATTCCGGTGACCACTAGAGCGACTAGAACCATGTTTAAAAATATTTTGAAATGGCTAACGCAATATGGCTCCTGTTGTTGACACATAACTTTAAAAAAAAATTTAAAATCGTTCAAACTGTTTAAATTTTTAATTTTTTGTGGAAAATTGTGTGATTAATTATTTAAAAATGCGTGAAAAAGCAATAGTTAAATATTTTCCATTACAACTGCAGCCATTAAGAGATTGTCAACAAATATGTTAACAAAACTGACTACTGCATGCTACGCGAACAACTATAGCGCGTATCCATGGAAGCAATGCTTATGCAACGCGAACATGAATGCTACGTCGATCCGGAGTGATGCTCACGGAAGCGATGAAAGCCCCAATGCGAATACACCCTAAATAGTTTGATTAGTTTCAAAAATTCAGTTGTCAAAGTTGTCAATAATGCTGCTTGCAAGTGTTTTGTCCTGGTTTTTCGTACAATATTATTGTATAAAAGCGAATCGCGAACGCTATTTTCGTCAAAGAAGTTTTGAATATGTTTTGAACATTGAATATGTTGAGTGAAAGTTGTTTTGGTGTCACTGGATTATAATATCGATTACACCTTATAGATTTGATTAACCTTTCGGAGTAAATCATTCTGTTCTAAGTTTGGCGTCAATGGAATTACATAATAAAAATTGCAGTGGCGACGCGTGGGAATAGACAAGGGAGACAGTGTCTCCCCCAAAAAATTAAATTTCATAAAATTTAAAATCCTTTAGAAAATTTAAAATAATTATGGTCGTTTTATAATATTGGCCATTTTCAATACATTCACATTTTCAAATAAAATATATGTACGAATATACAATATATATACGTTTACACTTTGCACCCATATACAATAACGTTAATAATATATACATATAACCTGAAAAATATGAGCCTCTGTGGTCACACAGAATGAAGATAGGTAAGTTACAAGCAGTATTGGGCAAGATATCGAATTTTATTATCTAGATAACAGATAATAGATAACATAATTTAAAATATAAAGATAACAGATAATTTAACCATTATCTAGATAAAATTTTAGATAACAGATAAGATAATATTTGCAGAAATAATGCATTCAGTGTTTCTAAACCTCCTAAAGTCAGTGTTTCTAAACCTCCGGTCCATGGACCGGTGCCGGGCTGCGAAAGTACCTCACCGGTTCCCAGACAGATGTGTAATTTACAATAAATTACAAAAATGTTAAAGAAACGTTTTTGGCAATAAGAATCCCATGTTTTGAAATTTAGTTACTTTACTTACGATCCATGATAGCATACGTCTAGCACAATAGAGCACATTTTTTTTTTAAAGTGCTTAAAAAGTGTCGATATTTATCTGAATTAAATGATCAAACCAAGTGGTCGGAAAACGATACTTCATATTACACGATTAAATTTTATTCCAACCAATGGTCGAAATGATTCCTAGTTACAAGAATTCCATTTAAAATAGGAAAATTGCTTCTAAACATTTCTCTAATGCTTAAAAAATGTCGATACTTCTTTGAATTACATGGTAGACCAAGTGATCGGAATACGACATTTCATATTACACGACTAAATGTTATTTCGACTAATGACGGCAATGATTCCAGGCAACAAGAATTCTGTTTAAAATTAAATAGGTAATTGCTTTTAAATATTTTTGTAATTCTTGGGAAAGTGTCAAAATTTATCTGAATAACATTGTCGGCCAAATGAATACATATAGAGAAATGGTGAGTTTAGCTTCAATTTTATTTTTAAAAAAAAAAATAAAGATGTATTGTTATTATCTTATCTTTTTCCTTCGCTAATAAAAAGATAAGATAAAAGATAACTTCTTTTGAAAATATCTAGATAAAAGGTAACAGATAACAAAAACGTTATCCAGATAAAATTTCAGATAACGTTATCTAGATAAGCACAACACTGCACTAGTTACAAGCACGTTACAAGTCTATTTAAACGCAAAAGACATTTTTAAATTTGTTTATCCTAGCTCTGCATGTACGCATGTGTGAACAACTGCCTATTTACATATTCACACACACACATAGTCTGTATATATCTAGAGTATTTTCCAACATTTTTTTTACATAATTATTACTCAAAAACTAAGAAAGATTTTGGAATAATTTTTTCTTATCTATATGTAAAATGTGGTAATCTTCTTAATGGTACAAAAATTATCAAAATATATTCAATACTTTTTCAATAATAATAAAAAAAACTGAAACAATAAAATAAAAAAACGCAAAAAAGACATTTTTAAAGTTTATCCTGGCTCTGCATGTATGTGTGACCAGTACCCATTTACACATTCACACACACATAGTCTGCATGTATATAGCATTCTCCAATATTTTTTTTACATCATTATTACTCAAAAACTAAGAAAGATTTTGGAATAATTTTTTCTTATCTATGTGTAAAATGTAGTATTCTTCTTAATAGTGCAAAAATTATCAAAATATATTCAGGACTTTTTAAATAATAAAAAAAAAACTGAAATAATAATGCAAAATCTATTTCTATGCAGTGCCAAGGTAGACAGAATGAGGTTTGTCTCCAATACAATACGTATGGCTTTGGTTACTGGTATATACGTTGTCGTATCCTGAGTCCTACGGCACAATTGGATAGGAAGGCGTCGCTGTCACCAGGGCAGTTTTCGTTGAAGACAAAACTCCGTAAAATCTTGATTTATCAATATGATGAATGTCGTTGGCGGTTTCCCAACAATTATCGTATTTGGCGATGTTTAACACCGACTTTTAATTGTCGAGTGTTTTTAAAAGACTTTTTATCGTCGAAGTTAATACTGCTTCCAATAGACTTTTTATCGTCGAAATTACTAACGCTTTAAAATAGACTGACACTTAAAATAGACTTTTTATCGTCGAAGTTAATAATACCTTTTACAAGAAACAACACAAGAAATGAATTGAAATATTTATTATAACAATTAAAAATTTCATAGTACTTAATCTTTTGATAATGATTTTAATAATAATTGTATAATATTGAATAACAGTTTGATAATTTTTGTATAATCATGAATTGTTTCAAATCGTGATCTAGTTATATGGTTTCTTTATTGACTTTCTATCCTGTGGGATTCTCCTAATGATTATTTGATTATTTTACAATTATAATTATTTTAATGGAATTTTGGTGAAAGTCGTGGCTCGACACTCCTCCCTCATTAAGAAGATTGAATGAGTTGAATTCAATCATCGAGAATTAATTTGCTTGACCGTAGCGTTCTTGTTTCAGATGCTGTAACGCTTCTGGTTTTTCTTACTAACGAGGGGTATTCTGTTGAAGGAATCGGCTTGTCTCCGTTGTCTTCCTGCTTGAACTAATACATAACGAAGGAATCGGTTGTAGGAGCTGTAGGTTGGTACTAATTCCGGACTTGCTTCGTGTTACCAAAACAGCAATTGATATAATTTATTTCGTTGCGGCTGTCACATCTCTTGAAATAGTTCTTAACTGCGTTGAATATTCGGCTTATTAATGACCATTTGTAGGTGTAGTATAGTGCTAGCGTTGTTACGAGACATATTTCAATTATCTTGGCGTAATACAATATTGTGTTCTCGTGTTGGATGAAGAATGGTTTGTTTAGCTGTTGATGAAGTTCTTCATCGAACTGGTTCAACCTGTATTGAAGATCGTCGAGATTGTCGACGAGGCATAGCGAAGATCGTCGAGATTCAATTTCGTTAACTGGATTGGTTTGAGCTGAATCGTGGGTAGATGGGGCATGTTGATTTTCTTTTGGATACAGCAGTCGCCTTTGTTTAGCTCGATATTCGGTACGTAGTCGCGTTGAATAGTTTTATTCACTAGTGTCGTTTTTGATTCCAGGTTTACTGAATTAGTAAATGCTTTGTAGTCCTCTTTTAAGGTTAGGATTCCATTTCCATTTAATACAGTTGTGGCGTCGTTATTGTATTTGCATAGGATTGTACATCTTGTTTCTTCTGTTAGCGTGAAGAGCTATTGATTATTACTGATAGGTTGCCATATGTTGGTGTTAGCGTAAACATTCAGGATCTCGCATATTTCTGGGATTTTGCGCTTAGTAATTTGAAACAGTTGTGTTTCACATGTACATATGATGCTGTGTCGTTTCGACGATGTGGCCGTCATAACAGATGAAATGTTAAATATTATATTCGGTACATTGGTCAGTTGACTGTAGTTGCGCATAATGAGTTCTACTTTTTGATACCATTAAATAAGGGAAACTAATTTTTGTGATGGATAATATTTGGTTATTAGTTTTACTAGGTACAGGTATAGGATATAATTTGTAAATGTCATATGAATCTATTTTTGTGACGGGAATTTCGAAAACAATTACTAATTCATTATAAGTGTGAAATGACTTGACTTTAATTAATTTATAATAGTTCTCTAAATTTTGCCAAGTAGCTTGAAAGGGTAAACTGTATTTTAATGAGTTTTGTATTTCCGAAAGTAATGTTCTAGGTGAGAGAATTTTATAATCTATTATTCCATGTTTTGTAAATGTAATTGCATTTTCGTAATCCTAGGCTGCCATTTTAATCAATGTAGTAACGAAAAATTAAACAATTATTACGTTTTCCATCGGAAATTAAAATTATTAAACAGATTAAATTATCATATAAAAATGATATCTAAATGCAATAAGGGAAATAGAATTTCCGTTTTATTTCATTGAAAAATAACAAAATATTTTCTTTGAAAAGTCACTGTTTGACAGATACACAGGCGTTTAAACATATTTTTGTAGCAAGCATTTTTAAAGAAAATGAAAAGTTTTTTGTGAAAAAACTTCTACTTTTTAATTTGGTTTTTAATAAATAGAAAATACAATCGAATTTCAAATATTTTTACACTATTTGGGTACATTTATTAATAATATTTTCGTTTCCACCTAACCTCACTTTGCTATTATTAAGAAACGCCAATGTCACTTTGGTTTGTACTGGGTACTGGGTGGTTACATTTGTTTTACTACCACCTGCCGCTCTATAATTAAATAAAAAATAAATATATTTTTCAGTAAATGAATGAATAACTTCAAATTCTTTTTCAATTAAGTTACTTTAAGTACTAATTTTTTAAAGTAATTTGATTTTATTATGCAAAAATGTTAAAAACTTGAAATAAAGCCCGACATCTATACTCCAAGATCTGAATTACTATCATTTGTAATACAAAGAATAATACTGAATAAGGATTTTTCTTGGATGTAATAGAAATGTTAACCGACTATAACACTGTCGGTTGAAGTAGCCTCAAATTCATATGAGTGTTCTCACCGCCTAATTGCTAAATTTAAAAAAAAATTCAAAAAATACACTTGGGTAAAAAATTTTTTTTTCATTTATGTTTTTAATTGATATATTAGATCAGTCTTATCGAAAAATTAACATATAATCATCATAGGTATCATAGCTCGAAAACCATAAGAGCTATAAAGCTCCTGACGATAGCAACCGGTTGCCCCCGTCGATATCTAAAACTCTTATTTGAACAATTTTTCGATTAAATCAACGGTTTGGCTATAATAATAATGGCAACTCTCGAAAAACTCACGCTGTATATACGTTTTATAAGAAAACTCTTTTTAATTTTTCTTTAAACATAATATTTAAAAACGTAATATCAAATAAAAAAGAAATCTTTAAACTTAGAACCGATAACGGGCCGACAGTTCCCGAGCGCATACGTGACGTCATAATGGTAACTTACCTAATAAACATAGTGTCTTGTTATTTTGAATTGCTGTTACGCAATTATTACGTGTTCGAAATATTGTTATATTGAATATCTTAACATAATGACCATTATGAAGTCATAGACATCGCGACTTTTTGTAGTGGTTTATAACTAAATGATATTTTTGAAAATTTTAATTAAATTCTTACTTATGAAATATTATTTTTAAAATATTTTCGCATGGATTATCAATATTATTTATGATATAATACTGAAATAAAACAAAAAAATGATTATTTTTCATTCAAAAACCCAGTTCTAAGTACCTAATGTTTAGTCTAATTTATATTTTCGAAGTTCGCTTTTAGCGAATTTCCAAAACATGTTTTGAGGTCCCTAGAATACGAAACTGGTATTCACTAAAATTTATACATATATATATATATATATATATATATATATATATATATATATATATATATATATATATATATATATGTATATATGTATATATATATGTGTATATATATATATACATACATATATATATATATATATATAGATATATATATATATATATATATATATATATATATATATATATATATATATATATATATATATAATGTTACGTCTTGTACAACGTTTCAACGTTTAGTTTAATTTAAAATGCATTGTGAGAGCAATGTCATTTAAATTAAACTAAAAATTTTGCAATTCATTAGTAATTTAAACTTAAGGTTTTCCAGGGTTTCGCTTGTGTCCATATTACTACAATTTTTACTTAAATAGTTTCAATAGTCACTTATTAAATTTAGTTCGTTGTGTTTTTCTCTGTTGTTAGCTATAATAGTTTTATCTTTGTTTACTTATACTTCTAGTTAATGGAAATTGAAAATGGCTCGTGATTATGCTATTTACAGGGGGGCTCACTCAATTTTTTCTTTTTCTTTTGTATTTCATTCGTTGTGGGCTGACCAAACATTATGTTCTTACAGCACAACGATTTATCTTGCCTTTTCTCTTCGTAGGTCCGGCCGACCACTATAATTTATTACTGCGTGGAACTTACATAAATTTTATTTTACGAGTGATCTCTGGCTGACCGGTTAATCCTTATTTCATTACCCATATACAGTCTTTGCTTAGCAAATCGCGTTTGCGGATCTATATTTGAGCTTAACCTCAAATTTAATAAAATTAATTGAATTTATATTTGTCTCAGATAAATTTAGTTTAGTAAGTTAGTTTAGTTAATTGTTATTGCGATTATTCGGATTTATATCTGAGCTGTCAGATTTAGGTTAAGTAAATTCTCTTCACTAGCAACCCGAAAAGTACAACGAATTTCAAAAAGAAACGAATTTCAATTAAAACAACTAATTTCAATTTCAAAACCCTATTTCACAAAAAACTTGCCTTTTATCCTTTATATTCCATTCAGTCACTACTATACATTTTTGTACCCACAGCACTATGCAAAAATGCTGAAATTTTGGTAAGATTATTCAGTTTGGCGCCCAAATTTAGCAAACACATCTTTGCTAAGATAGAAATCACTTAACTGCTCTTAGGATATCTAATCTTATTATTCAAAATTTAATTTTTTTAACGGGTGGTTAAGGGTGTTCCGTTTTGTGCAACGTTTCAAATTTTAAAAATCACTAATTTCCAAAATTAGCCTTATGGTACTTACTTTGCTGCCACCCACTATACTTTCGCCGTTGACGTGGACTATACTTTAAGCTGTGTCAAATTTATTGCATTTTTTGTTGGTATTACTGCGTGCGTATACGTAGTGTAAAATTCGCGCTAAACTACGTCTGTAAATACCAATGATCGGTTATGCCAATTCTTATTTTAATTTGATTATTTTGTAATTCCGATCGGACTTCTTATAACAGGTATGCCTAACATACTTTTTTCTAATATATTTTTCTATTATTGCAATAATGTATTTAGTTTTAACATGTAATTTTTTGGTCACATGTAACTTAAAGGTTAGATGTGTTAAATCTAAACTTTCTTTTTTTAATTTCATCTTTGACAATGGTTAATTTAATTAAATTTACATTTTTATTTATTCAATTTCTTAAATAGGACTTCTTATAACAGGAATTTTGTAACGAAACTATGTGATAGTTTGAATCAAATTTGTAATATGGAAACATTGAGCGGCATATTATACAATAGTGGAACTTTGTTAAGCTGAGAATCATGTGTTAATTTTAATGGACAAATCCTGAAGCACTCAACTCGCTAGTGGTTCAAATCTGGAGTTTACGCCTTCTCATGTGAAATATCTCCGCATGCCTTAAGTTCGTCTCAAACTTTGAACAACCACCGTAGTTTCATCGTTCTAAAGCCCATTTAATTCCATCTTTATAGTGGAAATCTTTAGATAAGTAATCATTTCACATACTCTTATATTTTCTCTACTTCATGGTGTTTGGTGCTTATTTGAAAATAACAAATTAACTTTGCATAGTGAATCTGACAAAGTGATTAATAACGATTTTGGTGTCACTCAAATTTTCTATTCTCACTATTAATTCCTTATAATTTTATAAAACTTTGCATACTAATTGCAATTTAATGCTACCTACCTAACCTAATCATAATTTAATTTTCTTTTAAAATTTTATAGCATGTTTGCATTGATCAGTAGATATTTGTATTTCCTACCTTTTCTATATTTTCCTACGTTCTCTTTTATATTTGTTAAAATTATTGTATTTCGTAAATTCTCTATACTTTTTTACGTAATGATCATTTTCTTGTTCTCTTTTATATTTTACTAAAATATTTACTGACAAAACTTTTAAAATTATGTAATTTATTTCTAAACTAACTTGTTGACATTTAACATTCTCCTAAATTTTAATAATTTATTTATATTGTTAATTGTTATTGAAACTAGAAATTGTTATTAATTATTTACTTGTTCAAAATTTTATCACTGAATTAATTTTGTATAAACTTATGTATGGGAACAATCTGACTTAAACCCTCACGACCTTGAAATTGTACTAAAAATTGTACAATTGAAAAAATACATGTAAGACTGAGCTAGGCAAGCAAAAAAATAAATTTTAATTTTGAATTTAAGCAACTTCTATTATTTAAAATTTTCCTACTTTTTTTTCAGTGCAATAAGAAATTTTCTTAATACAAACTTTGAAAATTTATTTTCAATAAATTTTTTTTTTTACTTTGAATTACCTAAGAATATATATATATATATATATATATATATATATATATATATATATATATATATATATATATATATATTGTCTCCACAATTAGGTTAGGAAGGTTAAAACTATATACAGAGTGAAGATACTGTCATTTGTTTTATTTAAATAAAATTAATAACTCCTATTTAGATGATCTACCTGCATTTATTTTAATTTTTGATTTAATTTTTTTTATAAAAATGGTGTTAAAATTTTTTTGCAGTTCTAAAACTCATGTGGTCCCTGTTACATATTGCTTGGAACTATAACGTTTTTTAAAAATAAGTTTACTGAAACCACACAATTTTATAAATAAAAAAGAGAGTTAAATTGTTACGCATGGTAATTAGAAAGTTAAATTTTATTTATCTGCAGAATTATTTTTTTGGCGGGAAAATTGTCGCGAAAATTTGAGTATCCTTCGTCACGACTGCCAAATATTGCTATAAGTTTAAAAAAAAATAGGTCAAAGGGTCATGTTTTTTCGTAAAATGGAACGCCAAAGACCATAGAACATACAGCGAAAGTCAAATCAACTGATTGACATAGAGAGCTTGTTATTTTTTTAGATCAAGCAAGAAAACCGACTGCGTGTGTTTATTGAGTGTATCCTTCGTTTCTGGTATGTATTTAACGAATTTCAAAACGTTTTTACGTAAATATTATTTGTAAATAATGTAAGCTTTACGATAAACTCAAATTTTCGAACTAAATGATCGCTGTTCACGATTAATAACGATTTTGTTGGAAAATTGTCTCCTTCGTCACGGATGTATCCTTCGTCACGGTAGAATGTGACGATGGGAAACATGAAAGTGGCGAAGGATACGATAATAAAATAAGTATAAATTTATTATATCAGTGTTTGTTTGTATATCAACTAAATTTTTTAGTTAAAAGTTGAATTTGGTCAACTTTCCTAACCAATTTTTTATATCGAAAAACACAAAACAACACACACTCTTCAGTTTTTCGCAAATCAGACAAAAAAGACCAACTTTTTTTTTAAATTTTTTTTTAAATTGATATTAGGAGAGCATAATATAAATATTATCTAAATAATAATTTTAATTTTATTATTTAAATTTAATTTAAACATTTTTTTCTGTCTGGATTCAGTAATCCGCAAAAAATATTGGTTTTTATATGAAACCGAGCTGCTGGTCTGCAGATACCGAATCTATGATAATTTTCCTACATTCTAGTCGCATGAAATCTACGAAATGGCTCTGTCAATTTTTTCTTCTGGTTGAGACCTAAAAAGTAGAATCACCCACGTATATATATATATATATATTTATATGTTCCCACGATAACTCTCGAAAGAAACGTTTTATGCACATGAAATTTGGTGTGTGTATTGAAATCTGGTTTGGTTCGGATAAGTTCGTTAGCCAGACACGTCGGATGCCCAGAAGTAGGTTTTTCGGGCATTTTTTGTCAGCAAAATGAGTTTTTTGCCAGAATTAAGCAATTTTTCAAAATTTTTTTACTTGAATCGAAAGTAAAAGGCAATATGCTGTCATATATTTTGACAAAAATAAAGTTGAAACTAAGTAGAAGAGTTTTTTGTGGATCGAAATTATCTATTGTCTTGCCTCTTTTAATTTGGCATTAAAAAAAAAAATGATAATTTTAAATTTAAAATGGGTGTCAATGTTACGTACCGTTTGGTGGCGCTCTCAATGGTTTATAAATGGAACTACTGATGACGCTGTTATTTAGAAGTTGAAATATTGGTCAACTAACTTAATTTATTGTTCAAATTGGCATGTAACAGTCTTAAAAGTTTTCGTGCGTTTTATTTTAAGTATAATATTATTCTAAAAACTATTAAAATGTTGAATATTTATGTCGGGCGAAGAATTAAGGACTGAAGTAAACTACTGTATACTCATGGCAATGTTTTTGACCCCGGGGAAACCTCAATGTAAGTTTTTATGCTTTGTACTGAAAGAAAATTAATTTTGGAAAATAAAGTTACAACTCAAATGTCCTTAAACATAACATTTATTACAATATTTGAAAAACATAAAAATGATTTAACTGTTCTTCTGATACAAATTCTTAGAATTAGATTGAAATGTACAATAATTACTTATATACTAAAATTACAACGTTTGGTGGAGAAATTATATTCTCGAAAAAACATTGGTTTTTCCACGATTACTATTCACGCTGCATTCGCTATATCGATAGATTTTTCGATGGTCGAATGGAGCGTCCTTTATGGTTAAAAAAAATCAGATTACATAGAAAAAAATGTGATAACGGAGTAGCCTACTATTAATAACTAGACGGACAAACTGAAAATTAACGTGAAAATTTTTGAGTTAATAGTGAATTTGATTGAATTTTTCGGACACAAAACTCACCGGAATTAACAGAAAGGACTGACATAAACGATAATGAAGGTCAAGAAATTCTGTTGCCCGATGCTTATAACACTCAAGTTATATGAGACTGTAGTATTAGGATCAAATAATTAAAATTTAGCGAAGAACTTAGATGATACTCTAATATTGGAATCATTCAGTTATTCTGACTTAATAAATTTAGAAGATACTGTGATTTTACCAAAGGACAGCTTGAGTGACGCCAGAGTATTGGAGTCACACAGCAATAAGGCCCGATTTACATTAACGCTCCGCTCTCGGCACGATATCACTACGCTCCCGATTCGATACAATCTTGCTGTGTTCACATTACAGTGCTGATATCATGCTGGTACCTATTCGTTTTCTATTAACATTATAATGCTGCTCTGGGTACGCTACCAATTCGGTCTCAGTTCGATACAAATATCTTTTCATAACCACTGAATGCAAGCGGATTGGAGTGGAATCAAAAAAAATGTTTACACTAAAGGTACAAGCCATAACAAGTCTGATATCGCTCCAATAAAATATTACCTGAGTGGTATTGATATTGGAGTGACATTGGAGCGAGAGCGAACCGTGACTGATATCGGACCGATATCAGAGAAATGATGTGAATACACTCATTGTTTATTGTGTAAGAATATTTTATCGAACCTGCAGCGGAATGATATCGTACCGAGAGCGGAGCGTTAATGTAAATCGGGCATAAATCTTCTATAAATTTAGGTAATACTGTGATTTTACCAAAGAACAGCTTGAGTGACACCAGAGTATTGGAATCACCCAGCTATAAATCTTCTATAAATTTAGATAATACTGTGACTTTAGAATGTAATTTGAATGATAATAATATTTAATGAAAATCGAGTGATGGTTTCAACGAAGCTGAACGGAGTAAAATTTGGAAGGAACATTTACACTTTCCCCAAATTGAAACAGACAAAAAAACGAAAAAAGATAAGATTTTTGCAATTACTTCTAAACCATTTCAAAAACTTGAAATGAAAAAACTTCAATTACAAGTCAAAGAAAAACAATTGAAATTCCAAAGGCAAACTGAAGAATTAATTAAAAAGGAGAAAATTGAGAAAGAAAAAAACGAAAAAGAAAGAAAGAAAAAGCGGTTATTGAACAAAAAATTACAAGAAACTAAACTTTAAAACAAGAACTTGAAGTTAGTAAGAAAAATACTCCAACTCGACGTCGAAAACAAGAAAACCAAAGAGGCTCAAGATGAATCTGAAAGTATTGCTATAAAGAATTTATTATATATATAAGAATTTATTATATATAATATAAATAACAATTTTATATTTAAATTATAAATACTAGTTCGTAAAATATTTTACTCTTGTCACTAATGAATCTAAGTTTAATGTACTAATTTGTTATGCAATGAATTCGTATATACTAGAATGATAACATTTCACCAATTTCTTTGGAAATAACCATAAAATGGTTTATACTTGTCTGGCATAAAGTATTTGTATATATGCATTGCATATTATATTCGGCCATTAGTAAGACAAGAATGAATAATACAAAAGGCTGTTATGTATTTAACGTTATTGGTTTTGCTATAAACTAAACGAATTTTATTAAATAATAATATAAGTTTAACTTCATAGAACAACTAAATACAAAAAATTATAGATTAAATATAAAAAAAACTCATTTAAGTTGGAAAAATTATTCAGCGCTCGATTTTCCAAAAAGCCACCAAAAGTTTTTTCTTGATTTTTCATATTAATGTAGAGTAACGTAAAACCCCCCATTACCTAACACTATTTTTAGGTATTTCATTAAACTGTCTTATAAAAATTATTAAATAAATGAAACACCCATTTTTTTTCTTAATAAGCATGAAACCAAGTTTTTTTAATCCAATGAATATGTTTTTAAAAAAATATAACCCAAAAATTTTGAGATATTAATGTTTTTCTCTTGTAAAATGTTGACATGTATAAAAAAAAACGGATAAAATATTTTAGTATCATTAGAAAATCACCACAGACACCTAAAAAAAAAACACGTATGTAACCACAGAGAAGTAGAGACTACATATCTGTCTCTATACTACCGGAACCAGTGTAACCAGTAAGAGATAGAAAATATGTTATATCGCGCGTTTTCTGTCTCAACCTCGTATAATGTTTTTTGACGGTTTTGAGTTAGAAAGTCATACATGTACATAATTCACTTCACCATATGGTGCACTAAGAAATATTGCAAAATAGTTCATGGATAAAATTTTAATCCAATAAAATTCAAACTCGTATAATAATGACCTAATTTAGTTTACTGACAAAACCGCGTATAGTTTGTGCAAAATTATTTTTTGAATTAGTACAGACACTAGAGTTCGCAGGTGCTGTACACCACAAATCCAATGGTACGTAGTAGTCGGTGCAAATTTAAAGGGAAGTAGGTAAAATAGGAAGATCAGGAGCGTCGGTAAACTTTTATTTGAGGGGTTGGTAAATATTATTATTTTATTATGTAAACAAGTACATATTATATATAAATAAGTACAGTACGCTTCATAAAGTGATCGAACACTCTCACCCAGGTGAGAGGGTGCCCATACTTCTGACGCCGCACTGTACTTAATGTTGTGGTACACTGCCGTGTCAAAAGTGTGGACACCCCCTGTGAAAAGGTGTTCGATCACTTTTTGAAGCGTACTGCACTTATTTAAGCGAGCGCGTGTTGGAGTCAAATGTCAAAATTTGTACGTCCACAAAATAAGTACAGTACGCTTCAAAAAGTGATCGAACACTCACCCGGGGGGGGGGGTGGTGCCCACACTTTTGACACGGTAGGGTACCATAACATTAAGTACAGTACGGCGCCAAAAGTGTGGGCACCCTCGGGGTGAGAGTGTTCGATCACTTTTTGAAGCATACTGTAATTATTTTGTGGACGTACAAACCTTGACATTTGACTCCAACACGCGCTCGCTTAAATAGGTACAGTACGCTTCAAAAAGTGATGGGACACCTCGACAAAGGAGGGTGTCCACACTTTTGACACGGCAGTGTACCACAACATGAAGTACAGTGCGGCGTCAAAAGTGTGGGCACCCTCTCCCCTGCAGGAGTGAGAGTGTTCGATTACTTTTTGAAGCGTACTGTACTTATTTATATATAATATGTACTTGTTTATATAATAAATAATATTTACCAACCCCTCAAATAAAAGTTTACCAACGCTCCTGATTTTCCGATTTTACGTACTTCCCTTTAATTTTACTTAAACTAGTATACCATATACCATGTTTTGTCAGAAAACTAAATTTTAATTCAAGTTTAAGCGTAGCAAATTTGAAAATTGTAGTTCCGAGAAAAACGCGTTTAAAATTTAAGTTACTGGTTAGACTATCGGAATACATACAAAGGTTATATCTGTACTCCATAGAAATACACATATATATATAAATCATATTTAAACTAGATAAAATGGTGATTTAGCTCTTATAATCTCTTAACTGGATTAATAAAAATTATTTGTTTAGTGTGACGAATAAATTCGGCACATTAAATGCATTCTGTTTTCATTTGGAAAACGATACTAAAAATTTATTAAATTAATTAATATCCCGATAAATTCACATTAAAGAAAGGGATGTAAGTTAGTGACATCTAGTATCATGGGTTTTAATTTCATATTTTGTGTCACATATCAAAATTATTCATGCTTTGCAGAAATCTATAAAAATTGGTTTATTCTCTCTATATATATATAGAACTGTATATTGTTTAATCAAATATTTTTATTTCAAAATAATTAACAAACAACTTATATAACAAAAATTAAACAAATAGGTAACTTATACGAATCAAATGGGAGAGTTGCTCTCTTGCCATCTGATCGGCCTAGCATTAACATCAAAAATGGAAAAAGCAAGAAGCCGATATAATAAAAAAAAAAATGTATTCAAAGTTTGAAATCATTATTGTTGAAATAAAAAAAAAAAAGGGGAAATTACATCATTAATTCAGATAAGTAATATTTTATTTGTAATTTAAATTTGGAAATTTACTTAACCAATATGAAAATAATTTATATATATATTCAGATAAGTAATATTTTATTTGTAATTTAAATTTGGAAATTTACTTAATCAATATGAAAATTATTTGTATATATATAAAGAAAAATTTTAATGAGTTTAAACAAAATAATAACAAATATAATGATATAATTAAATAGAATAATAGTATGTAAGGTAAAATTTAATTTAAATATTTAACGTCGTTTTGTACTTTAGCATTCATTCGAAATTCAAAAAAATTTCGAGGATTTAGCAAAGACTACGACTCAAATTTAGTTAATTATAGCTTATAGTTCAAAATAATATTATAGTTTAGGTTTGTAATTTAATTTTCCGACATGTAGGTCGATGCGGCGAACATCAGTTCTGCCAGTATAGGTTAAATTTAATTTCCGACATGTAAGTCGATGCGGCGAACGTAAAGTTTAGCCAGTATGGTTTAAGGTTAATTTAAATTTAGTTTTCCCGACATGTAGGTCGATGCGGCGAACACAAGTTCTGCCAGTATAGATTAAGTTAATTTATAATTTTATTTAATTCATTATTAAATAAATTTCCAAATATCTAAATATTCTATTTATAACTTATTGATCTTTCAATCATATAACTACTTCCGGTTTAGGAAAACAAAATGTTGAACATGTGTAACCTTTGCGATTATTTCGATATCTGGTGTAATCCTTTAAATCATATAGTTCTCTAAGAAAATTTAACTTGCAATGTAAGTTTATAGTACATTTCAATTTAAATCTAAATTTATTTTATGTAATTTCTACAATTCTCAAAAAGCGTTCAACAAAATTAACATCGACTCCTTACGATTTCATAAAATTTGATATTTATAAAAAAATTTACATATACAAGATATCTTAGTCATAAATTTTAAAATAAAAAAAAAAAAAAAATCGGCACAATCATAAAAATTTAAATTAGCTACTTTAATAAAAAAAAAAAAATTTATTCTTAATTAATGAGCTCAAACCAAATTAATATTGACTTATTACAATTCCATAAAATTTGATATTTATAAAACCAAAAAAAAAATATATATATTACATATACAAGATATTCTAGTCATAAATTTTAAAAAGGAAAAATCGGTACAATCATAAAATTTCAAATTAACCATTTTAATTTAATTTGATTAATAACATATTTTCTGAAAATATATTTTATAACGATATTTAAATTCGAAACTTCAATTTAATATTTAAGAGAAAAGTGTATAATTTATCAACTGATGTGGTAATACATTTCCTTAGCTAGTACATGCGATATATTAAATATCGTGCGTCTCGGTTCGAAAAGCATTGCCTCATCACAAGACTAAGATGCAAATTCTATTTTAAAACATATCATGTAAAAAATTAATTTGGATTGGTATATCAGCCATTCAAAGAAATAACAAGGAAACATTTGTATAAATTCTCAAAACTAGTAATTATTTATTGTTTTAAAAAAAAATCTAAAGATTTCAAATATTGTAATTCAGAATTGTTTCGGGTCATCCTTTATTATAATAAATTGTAATTGATGAACTTTCGTGCTTCTAATTCAAAATCACCCTTTGGTTGTCAAAAAAAATTTCAGGTTATTTGGGGACCTTATGGTTTTGGGAAAACGATCTGCGACCGTAACCTTCCACTGCCACACACATACTCTTGTCTCCATGTCACCCGGAGAACGCTCTGCTGATCGATGCCCCAACCAACCCGATAAGTAGCACCCAATTTCGAACCCCAACGATAAAAATTAACAATAATAATAATCTAATTAAATTTTTAATTAATTTAATTTTTAATTTTTATTTTTTGCTACAATAGTTTTATTGCGCTAACTTCGAAAATTAACTGGAAAATGTTGAAATTTATAAGGCATGTGTTTCTATAAATAAGCATTAATCAAACGCAAAAGAGACACATTCAGCAAAAACTGTTTAATTTATATATGTATTTCTTTAATTAAGTAAGGAAACATTAAATGCGAGGTGAATTTAAATTGGAAAACAATCATTCTATTAATAATAATTTTTGTTATCAGACGTTTCTTTCAGAAATAACTTTATTAATATGTAAATGTAAAAACTGTTTTTGTATTGAGGGCCGTTCCTCAATGAGGGCTTTTATGCAAAAATTTTTTTCTGAAAAAACAATGGCTAATCCTTGTAGAGAATTTATTCGAGTTTTTAAAACACACTCAATTTTCTGTGTGATAATTGGTTGTTGAGATATCGATGGTCAAAGACGAAATGATCATTTTCCATTCAAAGTCCGATATCCCAGCGAGAAGTGGTCTTATAAAGATCGAAAAAAAAGCAAAGTAAAGCTGAATGAACAAGTGGTTAGGTCGGAAAATTTCTTTCCAAGTCCGTGGACCAAAAAAAATCGAAAAAATTTTGAAAATTTTTTTTTCAGTGTATTTATTAGGATTGAGCGATACACGTTCTTTTAAAAATTTTTTATCACAAGGTCTCAAAACTAGAAGCTTCCGGCTTTAAATTGCTTTGCTTACGACTTCGATACGACCATTTTTCACGAAGCTACAGCCATTCGAAAAATCGCTAAAAATTTGGAATTTTTTAAATTTTTTCCGCTAGTGTATATATATATATATATATATATATATATATAAAATATATATATATATATATATATATATATATATATATATATATATATATATATATATATATATTGTTACGTTCTGTAGAACGTTTTGAGAATTTTAAAAATTGTTAATTTCCTAAATTAATTTTTTTGAACTTTTTGTTGCCTCTAACTGTAATTTTGCTGTACCTTTTTGTTGACACCAACTGTACTTTGGTATGTGTCAAATTCATTAAATTTTTTTTGATTGGTAGAACTGTGGTAATGTAATTTTCGCGCTAAATAATATATATAT
Source organism: Brachynemurus nebulosus (assembly GCA_035578155.1). NCBI lineage: Eukaryota > Metazoa > Arthropoda > Insecta > Neuroptera > Myrmeleontidae > Brachynemurus > Brachynemurus nebulosus. The sequence goes on from JAPWDM010000016.1 coordinate 8,355,251, forward strand.
ATATAAATATATATATATATATATATATATATATATATATATATATATATATATATATATATATATATATATATATATATATATTATATATTTATATATATATATATATATATATATTATATATATATATATTTATATATATATATATATATTATATATATATATATATATATATATATATATATATATATATATATATATATATATATATATATATATGTTAGAGAATTCGAAGTAAATAAAAGAAATTTATTTAAATAAAATTTTAAATGTTTGAATTAAGACAGTTTCTTATTGCTTGAAAAAATAAAAGGAAAATTTTAAATAATAGAAATTTTCAGTTTGAATTAAAATTTATTTTCCTTGGCTAGTTCAGTCTTACATATTTTTTTTTGTTTCATTGCTTAATTGTACAATTTTTGGTAAAATATCAGGGTCGTGAAGGTTTGTTCCAGATTGTTCCCAAATGAAGTTTTGTACAGATAAAGATTAGATTATTGAGTGATAAAAGTATTTGTTACAATAAATAATTAACAACAATTTCTTGGTTAAATAACAATTACAATGTAAATTATTAAAATTTAGGAAAATTGTAAAGTAGCAACAAAGTAATTATAAAATAGCAACAAATTAGTTTAGAAATAAATTACATAATACTAAAAGTTAGTTAGTCAGTATATATTTTAGCAAGATAAAATAAAGAACAAGAAAATTAGCATAACGCAGAAAAATATAGAGAAAATTACGAAATACAATAATTTTAATAAACTACAAAAAGGAACGTAAGGAAGATAGGGAAATTTAACAAGATAGAAATATTTACTGACTAATATACATGCACGTTATAATTTAAAATTCATGACTAGGTTAGGTAGGTTATGTAACTCATGTAGGTAGGCTTAATTTCGATTAAATGAAAGAACATTATAAAGATTTAATAATGGTTTGAGTGACAGAAAAGTCAATACGAATATATATTCAACTGTTTTACGTTAAATGAAAACTACACATTACAAGAAAGTTAAATTGCAGAAAAGTCAACTGTTTTACACTTTAGATTCACCAAACAAAAGTTAATTTATTAATTAAAGAAAGCACCATGCAATTAATTTGCAAAAAAAGGAAATAAAACATGCCAAAAAGATTACTTAACTAAACTGAAGATGATGTAAAATGGACTTTAGAACGTTGAAACTGTGATGATTGTCCAAGTATGATGTAATCCACATAAAAGGGCGTAAACTCCAAATCTAAACCGTCAGCGAGTTGATTTCATCCTGAATTTGTCTATTTAAAGGTAACATGTGCTTTCCAGTTTACATACTAATTTCCACTATGGTACTTGTCACTCAATATCCATTTCCAAAAAGTTTATACCAATTTTCACATATTTAGTTACAAAATTCCTGTTCACAGAAGTATATTTAAGAAATTGAATAAATGAATAACCTTCAGACTACATGTGACCAAAATTTTACATGTTAAAATCAATTTCATTATTACAATACTGGAAAAATATAGAAAATATAATTTGTATTACAGAAATATACTTAAGAAATTGAATTAATAAAATGCAAATTCAATTAATTAACAATGTCAACTATGATAATTAAAAGGAAAGTTTGAATTCAATATCTAACCTTTAAAATTACATGTGATCAAAAGTTTACTTGTTAAATCCAATTACATCATTGCAATAATTGAAATAAGAAAAACATATTAAAAGAATTATTTTAACATACCTGTTCACAGAAGTCCAATCGTGATTAAAAAAATTGAATTAAAAAATGAGGCTGTCACAAGGGATCAACTGATATATATAGGCCGAGTTTAGCGCGAAAATTACATTACCACAGTTCTACCAATCAAAAAAAATTTAATGAATTTGACACATACCAAAGTACAGTTGGTGTCAACAAAAAGGTACAGCAAAATTACAGTTAGAGGCAACAAAAAGTTCAAAAAAATTAATTTAGGAAATTAACAATTTTTAAAATTCTCAAAACGTTCTACAGAACGTAACAATATATATATATATATATATATATATATATATATATATATATATATATATATATATATATATATATATATATATACACTAGCGGAAAAAATTTAAAAAATTCCAAATTTTTAGCGATTTTTCGAATGGCTGTAGCTTCGTGAAAAATGGTCGTATCGAAGTCGTAAGCAAAGCAATTTAAAGCCGGAAGCTTCTAGTTTTGAGACCTTGTGATAAAAAATTTTTAAAAGAACGTGTATCGCTCAATCCTAATAAATACACTGAAAAAAAAATTTTCAAAATTTTTTCGATTTCTTTTTTTGGTCCACGGACTTGGAAAAAAATTTTCCGACCTAACCACTTGTTCATTCAGCTTTACTTTGCTTTTTTTCGATCTTTATAAGACCACTTCTCGCTGGGATATCGGACTTTGAATGGAAAATGATCATTTCGTCTTTGACCATCGATATCTCAACAACCAATTATCACACAGAAAATTGAGTGTGTTTTAAAAACTCGAATAAATTCTCTACAAGGATTAGCCATTGTTTTTTCAGAAAAAAATTTTTGCATAAAAGCCCTCATTGAGGAACGGCCCTGAATACAAAAACAGTTTTTACATTTACATATTAATGAAGTTATTTCTGAAAGAAACGTCTGATAACAAAAATTATTATTAATAGAATGATTGTTTTCCAATTTAAATTCACCTCGCATTTAATGTTTCCTTACTTAATTAAAGAAATACATATATAAATTAAACAGTTTTTGCTGAATGTGTCTCTTTTGCGTTTGATCAATGCTTATTTATAGAAACACATGCCTTATAAATTTCAACATTTTCCAGTTAATTTTCGAAGTTAGCGCAATAAAACTATACAAATAATTTTTATTAATCCAGTTAAGAGATTATAAGAGCTAAATCACCATTTTATCTAGTTTAAATATGATTTATATATATATATATATATATATATATATATATATATATATATATATATATATATATATATATATATATATATATATATGTGTGTGTGTATTTCTATGGCGTACAGATATAACCTTTGTATGTAACTAAAATCATGTACGTAAGTAAAATGACAAAAAATTTATATTATAAATAACTATAGGAGTTTGTGAAATAAAACGATTTTTTTTTTTGCATATTCCGATAGTCTAACCAGTAACTTAAATTTTAAACGCGTTTTTCTCGGAACTACAATTTTCAAATTTGCTACGCTTAAACTTGAATTAAAATTTAGTTTTCTGACAAAACATGGTATATGGTATACTAGTTTAAGTAAAATTAAAGGGAAGTACGTAAAATCGGAAAATCAGGAGCGTTGGTAAACTTTTATTTGAGGGGTTGGTAAATATTATTTATTATATAAACAAGTACATATTATATATAAATAAGTACAGTACGCTTCAAAAAGTAATCGAACACTCTCACTCCTGCAGGGGAGAGGGTGCCCACACTTTTGACGCCGCACTGTACTTCATGTTGTGGTACACTGCCGTGTCAAAAGTGTGGACACCCTCCTTTGTCGAGGTGTCCCATCACTTTTTGAAGCGTACTGTACCTATTTAAGCGAGCGCGTGTTGGAGTCAAATGTCAAGGTTTGTACGTCCACAAAATAATTACAGTATGCTTCAAAAAGTGATCGAACACTCTCACCCCGAGGGTGCCCACACTTTTGGCGCCGTACTGTACTTAATGTTATGGTACCCTACCGTGTCAAAAGTGTGGGCACCACCCCCCCGGGTGAGTGTTCGATCACTTTTTGAAGCGTACTGTACTTATTTTGTGGACGTACAAATTTTGACATTTGACTCCAACACGCGCTCGCTTAAATAAGTGCAGTACGCTTCAAAAAGTGATCGAACACCTTTTCACAGGGGGTGTCCACACTTTTGACACGGCAGTGTACCACAACATTAAGTACAGTGCGGCGTCAGAAGTATGGGCACCCTCTCACCTGGGTGAGAGTGTTCGATCACTTTATGAAGCGTACTGTACTTATTTATATATAATATGTACTTGTTTACATAATAAAATAATAATATTTACCAACCCCTCAAATAAAAGTTTACCGACGCTCCTGATCTTCCGATTTTACCTACTTCCCTTTAAATTTGCACCGACTACTACGTACCATTGGATTTGTGGTGTACAGCACCTGCGAACTCTAGTGTCTGTACTAATTCAAAAAATAATTTTGCACAAACTATACGCGGTTTTGTCAGTAAACTAAATTAGGTCATTATTATACGAGTTTGAATTTTATTGGATTAAAATTTTATCCATGAACTATTTTGCAATATTCCTTAGTGCACCATATGGTGAAGTGAATTATGTACATGTATGACTTTCTAACTCAAAACCGTCAAAAAACATTATACGAGGTTGAGACAGAAAATGCGCGATATAACATATTTTCTATCTCTTACTGGTTACACTGGTTCCGGTAGTATAGAGATAGATATGTTGTCTCTACTTCTCTGTGGTCCCATACGTGTTTTTTTTTTAGGTGTCTGTGGTGATTTTCTAATGATACTAAAATATTTTATCCGTTTTTTTTTTATACATGTCAACATTTTACAAGAGAAAAACATTAATATCTCAAAATTTTTGGGTTATATTTTTTTAAAAACATATTCATTGGATTAAAAAAACTTGGTTTCATGCTTATTAAGAAAAAAAATGGGTGTTTCATTTATTTAATAATTTTTATAAGACAGTTTAATGAAATACCTAAAAATAGTGTTAGGTAATGGGGGGTTTTACGTTACTCTACATTAATATGAAAAATCAAGAAAAAACTTTTGGTGGCTTTTTGGAAAATCGAGCGCTGAATAATTTTTCCAACTTAAATGAGTTTTTTTTATATTTAATCTATAATTTTTTGTATTTAGTTGTTCTATGAAGTTAAACTTATATTATTATTTAATAAACTTCGTTTAGTTTATAGCAAAACCAATAACGTTAAATACATAACAACAATGATCTACTAAAGACTAGATCAAGTATGCCGTATACTTAGTTTGTTACAAAATTTTGGAAACTTTGGAAAAAGGACAGATCTATACGATTGCCTTATATTCTATCTTTTTTATTTTTCGGATATGTTGTTGATGTAACTGAAACTGGTTTACGTTAAAATAAAAAAAAGGAGGCTATTATATTTTTTTGATAAAAGAAATTAAGCCATCTCTTTTTAACAAGTACTTAACAATATAACTTTCTATTATTCTATTATTCTATTTCTATTATTTTAAATTTTCCTTTTATTTTTTTCAGGCAATAAGAAACTGTCTTAATTCAAACATTTAAAATTTTATTTAAATAAATTTCTTTTATTTACTTCGAATTCTCTAACAATATATATATATATATATATATATATATATATATATATATATATATAATATATATATATATATATATATAATATATATATATATATATATATATATATATATATATATATATATATATGGAGATGTTTCCAATTTTTATTAGCTAAGCGGACTGTAATCGTTTAATACCGTAATAAATAATTTTAAAACGATAGAAAAGAAAAAGTTCACTTACCAATATGGCTGATGTTCGGCCTTCACATTAAATGGTAATTATGGAGGATGGAAATTGTTCGGGTAAAAAGGAACCCATTTAAAGGTGAAATATAACTGCACTTTCGTTTTCATTAAAACTTTCACTTAAAGTTCCTTTTTTTTTTCTTAATACGGTAAATAATTGAATAAAAATTTTATACGGAAGCGGTTTAACTAGTAAATTTTTGAGTTTTTTCTAAATATGTAAATTTTCGAATAACTTTATTGAATGGGGTGATACTAAACCCGTTTCGGTTGCGGTACGAAAAAAATCTAACTACTTTTTTTTTGACCACTTAGTCAAGAGGGGGAGCTATGTATCCTTTTCTAATTTGCGTAAAAGATTTAAAGTAATTAATGCACTGCCTTCTAATATTCAGTGCGTACATGAGGCCAATAAATTTATTTTTTTGTCGCTCTTTGCGAGGTATTAAGTAAGATACGCATACTTTACTGATTTTATAAATTAAATTTTAATTATACAGGTGATCCTTATAATTTAGATCACGCCAATCCATTCCCCCGCCCCTGGAAAGTTCTTTCAGAATGAAGGAATTAAGCAATGAAAATTGTCTATTTCGAATAATGCGGTTAACTAATTTATAGCTAAAACTAATTTATAATTATAACTAAAATAATTGAGTAAATGCTAACGTTATAACGGAGAATCTTTAACTAAAAATAATTGAGTAAATGCTAAATCAAATAGAGAATTAAACTAAAAATTGTAATTGATGGGAATGTACTTATGAGAAACTAAGCTAATTATTGAGTTGGCAAATGGCAAACTTTTACCACTGGTCGTTTTAATATTCCATTTCTAGCGCGTACGGATATGACACGGACAATACCATCTCTTCCTGGGTGTACATCAACCACTCTTCCAAACATCCATTGTAAAGGCGGAAGATTGGGCTGTTGAACTACTACAAATTCACCTATATTAATAGGTGAAGCGGGGGTATTCCAGCGAGACCGTGATTGAAGTGTATGTAAATAGTCTCGAGATCATTGTTTCCAATAGTCTTGAACCATTTTATCAATGAGTTGAAGACGATTAACTCGATTGTAATTTACATTGTCAAAATTTTAAGCGGGTAACCTTTTCAACGGACAGAATGTCAAAAAATGAGAGGGAGTTAGCGCTTGAACGTTATCTGGGTCGTTACTTAATACGCATAGTGGTCGCGAGTTAAGTAGAGCTTCAATTTGAATTAATAAAGTATTCAATTCCTCATATGTGAGTAATTGATTTCCTATAATTTTATATAAATGAGATTTAACGCATTTGATATTTGATACCCAAATCCCACCCATATGAGGAGCGGCCGGAGGATTGAATTTCCAGTCAATACCTCGGTGAGCTAAGTTGTTCGTAAAAAGGGTTTTAAATTCAGATAAGTCTACTAAATAATACAATTCGGCTAGTCGTGTTTTAGCGCCGATAAAGCAAGTTCCGGAACCAGAAAATATTACTGAAACTGGACCGCGGCGAGATAAAAACCGTTTGAATGCTTGTAAGAAACTGGATGTAGTTAAGTCAGAAACTAATTCTATGTGAACAGCTTTTACGGCTAGACAAATGAACAAACAAATTCTGAGAACGTATGCCACGTTTCCTACTAAAAACAATGTTGATAGAACCAGCATAATCTACCCCAACGAATTGTAAACATTTAAGAGAAGGTGGATATTGAACTCGATCAGTAGGTAAATCTCCCATTAACGGACATTTTAGAGATGGCCTAGTAGTGAAAAAACTAAATTTGAACCAGTGTGAAGATTGACTCGATGATACTCATCAATCAGCAAATCCACAAACGGATCTCGCTTTGGAAGGAGTATGGGATGTCGAGCGTCAAAATCCAAATCCGAATTTTCTAAATGAACTCCAACTCTAAGAACACTTTTATGCAAAAATATTCGTAATTTGCGTAATTGAGGAGAGCATTCTTTACTGTGTAGTAATAAACTTATGTCGGATTTAAAGTGAATATTTTGAACCACTTTAATTAGTTCAGTTTCCGCCACATCAAGATCTGAAACAGTTATTACACACCGAGAGGAGAGTTTTTTTAGTAAATCGTAAAACGTAAACTGCTGCACGTAGAAGACGTTTCCAAGAGGAACATTTTTCGATTAATTGATATAAAGGTGAGACCTCTTCTACGGCGACAACCAAAGAAACAATTTTCTCTTCCGGTGTGTCAATATTCTAATACGTCCACGGTTGAATTGGCCAGTCAGCTTCAGATCGCTGTAACCATTTAGGTCCATTTGTCCAATCGGTCCATTTTAAAAATTGTGACGGAGATAACCCCCGTGATAAATTGTCAGCGACATTTAACTTGCCGTCAATGTGGTACCAATTTGAAATTGACACGAGTTCTTGAATTTTTGTAACTCGATTGACTACAAACGTCTTCCAACGATGTGGGGAAGAGCAAATCCGATAATGCATACAACTTATCGACTTTGATACTAGAAAGCGTGCTAACAATATATGCTGAAAGTTTGCTCAAAAGGTGAGCAGCAAGAAGCTCTAGTCGAGGGATTTATATTGTCTTCAGGGGCGATACTTTGGATTTAGCACACAACAACGAACTACAAATTCCACTGAACGAATTGTAGACAACAGCACCATACGAAGAAAGACATGCGTCTGAAAAGCCAACTAAAACTATAAGTCCATAACTCGTTAACAAATAGTTTTAATTTTAAAGTAATTGGACTAATAAGTCCGAATGGGTCATAAAATCGTGCGACCGTTGATAAAATGTTGCGTTTTGAAGAGACTTTGGTTTTAATATTTAATTTGAACTTTAAAATGTCTGAATGTGGAAACCATTGTAAGCCCAATAATTTTAGAAATTCAGAATCGAAACTAACTACATTTTTTGCATGATTTTCCAAAGGGATATCGTTCATCAGTTCGGTTAAATTAACTGCCCATTTAACCATTTTGAAACAGCCAGTTTCGAACAATTTGACCATTTCCGAATATAATGTTTGTGCCTTTTCTAATGATTCGACACTAGCTACAAAATCGTCCATGTACATGTGCTTTAAAACAAAAGTAGACGCTAGCGGAAAATTTGTTAGATTCAGCCATGGCCAACTGCTGAACTCTCCTAAGAGCTAAATATAGTGAGCTTTTCACACCAAAAAAAACACGGCTGTGTTCGTAAATTGAAATTGGATCATTTTCTGAAAATCGCCAAACAAATCTTTGAAATTTTCTATGGTCTTCAACTAATTCAATCTGCAAATATATTTGCTGAATGTCAGACGTTAAAATAATTTTAAATAATCTGAAATTTAGAAACATTGAAACAACATCTGTTTGAAGTTTGGGCCCTGCGTACAATAAGTCGTTAAGTGAACGACTACTACTAGATGCGCTATTTGCATTGTACACGATTCTAAGAGGCGTTGCTTCACTATCCAACTTCAAAACTCCATGATGCGGCATATAGTAAGCTACATCCGAATCATGGTTTGAAACTGTCTGACGAATATAACCCTTTTGTAAATGATCCGAGATAATATTGGAATAATGTTGTTTAAAACTGGAATCCAATTTCAATCTACGTTCCAACGCTAAAAATTTCTGAAGCGCGCTAGAATAAGAATCACCAAGATTCGATGCGTGATGCTTAAAAGTGGTAGTAAAAAAAGGACACGAAGTGTAAATTTTTTCACACTCAGTATCTTCGGGGTTTTCACTAGTTGCAAATGGCACATTTTCAACCTCCCAAAATTTTTGAACCAAAATATCAAGTGGTTCATCTACTAACGTACAAAAGTTTTGTGCTAAATCGTCTACTAAATTTGTTGCGGCCGTCCCGGTAATAACATAACCAAGCCATGTTTCTATTGCAGTTGGTAAATGTAGTGGACCAATGACACGATTAGTACCCAATAATTGAGCAAATAATTCTGCCCCGATAATTCCATCTACTTCATTTGGTAAATGAAATAAATCATCAGCTAATGGTAGCCCCTTTATGTATGGAATCTGATCGATTTGTATTAGTGAATGTGGCAGATTTTTCGAATTGAAATTTTCCACTACTAAAGCCTCCACAGCGTAACGCTTATTCATATCGAATCGAGAAACTAATACGAAATTTGCTATACCTTTAGTAGGGGTCGATAAACTGTCAATTCCACTAATTGAAACAGATGATTTTACAATAGGTAAATGTAATCTTTTACAACATTTAAGCGATAAAATATGCCGTTGAGAACCGGAATCTAACAAAAATCTACCATTTTGCAAATTGCCATCACGATCTATAATAAAAACTACAGCGGTAGACAATAAAACAGTTACACCATTATGATGTAAGGACGTCTGAACAGCCGAAAATGTATTAATGTCGTTACCATTATTTTGAAGATTTGATACTAAACTAGGATGATTATTGTTCGAGGTACTACTACTAGCGGTTGAGAGTATAATAAAAAACATAAAGTATAAAAAACATAAAAGTGAGTGATGTTGTTGGCTACAAAATTTACATTTAGTACCACTCTTACAAAATTGTATTTTAAAAGTGTGCCTAAACAGTTTAAACAACGGTTTCGTTCTTTTACAACTTTGTAACGTTCGGTGGGTTTTACATAGTTTAAAAAATTTATCGCAATTATAAATTGAATGCATATCTATATTGCATACGAAGCATTTACTTTTTGAATCCGTCCGTAGATTCATAAAAGTGTGGGAAGTTTTTGCTTTGCTATTATGAGTTACTGCCGATTTTTGCGATGAATTAACATTCCGTGAACAGATTTTCGCTTGCTCTGAAACGAACTCAATGATTTTCGCGTAATTCGGAAAGTCTGATTTACGTCGAGGGTTTTCAAAGAGTCGTTTGGTATCTGGATTAAGCTTTTTTAAGGCTAAATAACTGAAAATATAATCGATCATATTCTCAATTTCCAGATTTTTCAGAGCCTGAACGGACGTATCGAATTTGATTAAAAAATTATTGAGAGATTCAGTACTTTCCTGTTGTGGGTTTAAATTCTAATATGGAATCTAAATAACCATTTGCCAATTGCCAATAAACGTTTATCTTCGAATTTGTTTCTCAATGTCTCCAAAATTAGAGAATAATTGGCACCAGTAGGAGGGAGATGGGAACAAATCGCTAATGCCTTGTCTGTTAAATGACCCAACAAATAATGTACCTTGTCTACATCATTTAAGTCTGGATTCTCATGAATTAAGCTTCGAAAGCACTCGGCAAATATAGGCCATTCGTTGACCGATTTTCCCGAAAATTTAATTAACGGAATTCGAGGTAGGCAAGGATCTGATTTTACGGGAACACTATTGATCCCCGACGTATTAGGCGATGAATTTGCTAAATAATTCTTCGCGGCTCTTTTAATGTGACAATATAAATCGTCAAAGCTATTGAGAACCTCAAATGTAGGCGTATATTCATTACCTATTTGTAAATTTAAATCGTTAATTTGGTTCAAAATTTCCTCAAATTGTTTAGTTTCGTCCAATGTTTCGATTCTAGCTAGGAATGATTCTAAATTTATGTTTGATAACGTTCTACTAGTTTCATATAATCTCTGAATTCTACTAAATAAGATTTCTTTTCTAGCAGTCAAATTTTTTAATTTTCTTTGTTGGGCATCCATTATTAAACAATATGAAAAATATCAAATCGATATAGAAAAAAAAACCAATAAATGCAATTAATCGATTTTATTGAAGACAATAAACACCAAAACCGTATTTATGTATGCGATCTCGTTGAAACACCGTACCAGCTAAACTGTAATTTAAAATGGCTATATATAGGTACACATAAAATTTGAAAAGAAAAAAATATTAAAACGACTTAAATTTTCTAAAAGTGTACTAAATTATGTAAAACAATTAATAAAATTATTTTTTGCGACAAACAAATAAACAACACATATGCATGAAACAAATATAATTTTAATTGACTGAAATATTATGCAACAATCATTAAAATGTTCAAAAAATCGACAAATAATCAATATTTATTTACTGAAAACGCAGCGATAAATACAGATCAATCAAATTAAATTTTAAACGTAAACGCAAATTTTGAATGTAAACGCAATGAAATTTTAATGCAATAATTAATATTACAATTTAAACAACAAAACGACTCAGAAAACGCGGTATTCTAATAAGAGTTTATCTAAATGCGATAAATAATCTAAATTTATCCGGCTCGAAGGACCAAAAAATAATATGGAAATATTTCCAATAAATTTTATTAGCTAAGCGGACTGTAATCGTTTAATAACGTAATAAATAATTTTAAAACGATAAAAAAAAGTACACTTACCAATATGGCTGATGTTCGGCCTTCACTTTAAATGGTAATTATGGAGGATGAAAATTGTTCGGGTAAAAAGGAAACCATTTAAAGGTGAAATATAACTGCACTTCCGTTTTCACTAAAACTTTCACTTGAAGTTCCTTTTTTTCTTAATACGGTAAATAATTGAATAAAAACTTTATATGTAAGCGGTTTAACTAGTAAATTTTTGAGTTTTTTTCTAAATATGTAAATTTTCGAATAACTATATTGAATGCGATGATACTATATCCGTTTCGGTTGCGGTACGAAAAAAATCTAACTACTTTTTTTTGACCACTTAGTCAAGAAGGTGAGCTATGTATCCTTTTCTAATTTGCGTAAAAGATTTAAAGTAATTAATGCGCTGCCTTCTAGTATTCAGTGCGTACATGAGGCCAATCAATTTATTTGTTTGTCGCTCCTTGCGAAGTATTAAGTAAGATACGCATACTTTACTGATTTTATAAATTAAATTTTAATTATACAGGCTGATTCTTATAATTTAGATCACGCCAATCCAATATATATATATATATATATATATATATATATATATATATATATATATATATATATATATATATATATATATATATATATATATATATATATATATATAAGTGAAAGTAAGTGTCAGGTCCCGTAATTTTACCACTCTAAAACCTCTATGAGTGAGAAATAAAAGCCTGTATAAGTGAAAGTCTTTTTTCGCTCATGGACCTCCATAACTGAGACTGTTAATTGCCTGTAGTTCTATAAGCAACGGTTCAACATACTTAACATTTGCTATTTATGACTCATTCTTAAATTTCAAAGTTCTTGTTATCTTATAATCTTATAATAGGAACTCATTTCCTATTGGAATAGCCAAATGTGCATACATGAAACGCAGAAAAAATAAACTGATTTCTTCAAGTTTAGTTTTTTTTTTTTCATTTTTTGTAAGCATTGTCCAAATATATGAAGTACATGACCATAAGTGATTATTCATCACTTTAGCAATACATCTTGTTTGTGTGCTGAAATCATATTTCCTAATGTTTATGATTCACGTTATGCTGAATAATACTTTTGATCTATTTTAATTATTAATATAATATAATATCTTATTTTTTATAAATCACGTTTTGCTAAGTAATATTATTTTTTTTATTTCAGATGTTATTGAGTGCCTGTGAAACATTATTAATTTATGGCGGACTTTTGTCCGTATTTATACATACACCAGTATTCATATGTTCACTTAATGTCCAGCTTTAGCTGATACTTGAACACTCGATTTACTTTGGTATGTATGACCAATTCATTATGTTAATTAAAATTCATATAATATTTGAAAAATTACCAGAACTGGATCGGCTGGGACTCGAACCCGGATATCTTGGTTGCTAGCTAAGCGCCTTACCAACTAAGCCACCGACGGTTCGTTAGAGTGCCTAGTTGGTAAGGCGCTTAGCTAGCAACCAAGAGATCCGGGTTCCAGTCCCAGCCGATCGAGTTCTGATAATTTTTCAAACACTATATGAATTTTAATTAATATTATTTTTGTTAATTTAAGCACGTACTAATTAATATAAAAAGATCAGAAACGCAGTGATTTAAGAACATTTGTTTGATATTCAGTGTAATAGCTGTACAAGAGCTCTATAGAGCTCTTCTTATAAAAAATTATTGTAACAATTAAATTGTAATTTGTGAAAATAAAATTTTTTTAAAAACGTTATTTCGTGTTCGGAAAACGTAATTATATATTATTCTAATAATTAGTATCCATAAAATGCATGCACCTTTCTCAATATACATTGGTTGTATTTTTTCTAGACCTCTGTATGTGAAACAGACCTCCCCGTACCTCTGTAAGCTAGAAACTCGGGTTAGTGAGAGACCTCCATAAGAGAAAAATAGATCGCGGTCCCTTGAACTCTCGCTTACCTAGGTTCGACTGTCGATCCAGAGGAAAATCACATTGCCAAGAACTGTAGAAACTCGCGCTATTGTCTAGATTGCAACAAGGAGGGTCATATTACCAAATCGACCGACTGTCCGATGTTCCGTAGAGCCCTGAAGACCATGACGGGCAAGAAGGCAGGAAGAACATAGAAGAAGAACAGCAGCTCAAGATTAAGATTTTATAAGTTGAAACTAATCTGGGAAGATCGATGGAGGCACACGATTTGGCCTACGCAGTATCAGCAGAATGGAATGCAGACCTGGTATTGGTCGGCGAGCCAAACAAGAAAATAAGTGAGGCCATGGATGGTTGACAGACAATCGAGTAGACGTTGCCATCCATGTCAGAAATAGGGAGATCGGGGTTATTGGAGTGCATAAGTCTGATAGGTGGTTACGAATCCAGATTCGGGAATTCGATCTATACTGCTGTTATATTTCCGAACTAGATGCTGTGGTGATCAGCGCAGGCAACGTTCCAACTTTCCAGCACGGAACGGCCAGCTCCTATATCGACGTTACCTTCACGACTAAGAAGATCGCCAGAAAGCTGATTACTTGGGAGGTCCTTGAGGGAGAGGCACTCACCGACCATCGGCACATATGGTTCAAGATAGGCCGAAAAGTAAAAAGGTACGAAATAAGAAGTAAATTAATTGATTTAAGAAGGTTCTAAGGAAAACTTAGAGAGCTTAAGAATGAACCGCCACACATGGATTGCTTCATTAATGGGATTAAAACAAAATATAACGAATGCATTAGAGAACAAGAAACTTCGGAAATAGGGGATATGCCGCACTGGTGGATGAAAGAGATCTCTAATAAAAGAAAAGAGTGCTCACAAGCCAGAAGATCTCTAACTAGATACACGGCAGATGAAAGAAGAGCGTCACTTCGGAGGGAATACAAAGAGAAGAAGAAGGAACTGCAAAACATGATCAGGGCCTTCAGAAAGCAAGTCTGGTTGAACATTTGCGAAGATCTTAAGAAGGATATATGGAGGAAGAAGCTGAAGATAAGGAAGGCTCCAGGGCCAGATGGTATTACCCCGGAGGCAACAAAGATAATTGCTAAGGAAGTTCCGAAACTATTTTTGAGCTTCCTTAATAATCAATTGAGGAATCAGGAATTTCCAAAGCCCTGGAAAATTTCAAGAGTCATCCTGATTAGTAAACCAGGGAAACCGGTTGATAGCCCAATGGCGTAGGAGCCGATATGCCTCATTGATAAAACAGGGAAGGCCCTTAAGGAAATGATAAGGAACAAACTGAATGATGAAATTGATATTAAAGGGGGACTTGCGAATACCCAGTTTGGGTTCAGACCAGGCTTTCCTACAATCCGTACAGTGGAATATATGATGGAAAGGGTCCTCCAGTGTAGAGAGAGATGGTGCATTGCAGTGGCCATCGATGTGAGGAACGCCTTCAGTACGGCCGCATGGAATAAGATCATTAAAGCCCTTAGCCGTAGGAAAGTAGACACTGTCATATACAACATATTTACGTCAGTCAGTGAACAGTGCATATATATATATATATATATATATATATATATATATATATATATATATATATATATATATATATATATATATATATACCTGTGTGCAAAATAATAGCAGTGCTTCTATTTCGTGATATATTTTCAAAATTATTGGCTTGGCTTGTATTGTCTATTAGTGACTACTATTTGTGATGAATTGTTAATACTCACTAATGCTAGTTTGGATACTTTCGGTAAAGCGACACTTACCTTTCGGGGAATTACCTATTTTTTTTATAATCGTGTTAATACAACATTGTGCAAAATAATAGCAGTAGTTTTAAAATAGTCTACGAAGTAAGTTTCAGTAAATAGAAAATTCAAATTTTTATTGCTTTTATGATAATAATCGTTGAGAATAATTTAGATTTAATTAACTAGCCTAACTGAAAATTGTATTAAATATTTTACGTAGTAAAAATGGAACGAAATAAACATTGCAGTGAAGAAAAGCGAAATTCAATTAGAAAATTATTATCAGAAGGTAAAACTTATAAATTTATTCAAGATACAGTTGGATGCTCTAGTAAAATGATTATAAATGCAAAAAAATGGAGGGAGAAACCTGCAACACGTGGGCGCAAAAGGAAACTTTTTTCAATTGAAGTTAGAAATATTATTCGGTTAGCACGAAATGATCCGTTTTCAACGTCTTCGAAAATAAAACAGGAATTACAACTAAATGTAAACACTTCTACAATAAGACGTCGACTTACAGAAGCTCACCTGTATCGTAGAAGTCCAAGAAAAACACCGATGCTGAAACCTAAGTATGTGCAACAAAGAATAAAATTTGCACAAGAATATCTTAACTGGCCATCTCATAAATAGCGAAATATTCTTTGAACTGATGAGTCCAAAGTTGTATTATTTGGTTCGGCAGAACGAAGACAGTATATAAGAAGACCAAAAAATCCTGCATATCATCCACGCTACAAAGTTAAGACAGTTAAGCATGAAGGAGTAAAAATCAGTGTATGGGGCTGCTTTTCATATTATGATCCTGGTCCAATATTTTGGATAAAAGAAAAAATGAATGCGAAAATTTATGTTCATATACTCGAAACGATCATGTTGCCTTACGCCGAGAAAGACATGCCTCTTAAATGGGTCTTAATGCAGGATAATGACCCTAAACATACCAGTCGTTTGGCGAAGGCTTGGTTTGTGACAAATAAGGTTCTGGTTCTGGACTGGCTAGCTCAGTCTCCTGACTTGAACCCTATTGAAAATTTATGGACTGACATCAAACAAGCTGTTTCAGCAGCAAAACCAACAACTGTTAAAGAACTGTGGCGTGTGGTCAAGTCCTCGTCGAATTTAATCACTCCGGAACGTTGCCAAAGTCTAGTTAATTCAATGACACACATCGATTTTTTTTCTTTTTTTAGTTAACATTTATTGATTTACTTTTTTTTTGTAATACTGCTATTTTTTTGCACAGTCAAAATAAACTGTCATTAATCAAATAATGTATTATTTTCAGACTGTAAGGAGTCTAATAAATTTATATTAATTTTTATTTTACTTAAACATGTCATGATTTATTTATAATAGAAGATTTTTTTCAGTATGTTAGCAAATAATTTAGGTACTGCTATTATTTTGCACACAGTTGTATATATATATATATATATATATATATATATATATATATATATATATATATATATATATATATATATATATATATATATATATATATATATATATATACATATATATATATATATATTATATATATATATATACATATATATATATTATATATATATATATATATATATATATATATATATATATATATATATATATATTTACGCGAGTCATTAGAACAACTGTGTGCATTTATACCATTTACGAGTACTGCGATGAAAATTTTATGATTTGTCAAACGTTTGTATGTCGATTCCGCGACGACTCACATTTGCAGCCATTAACAAGCACAACAGAGCATAAGGACAATTACTACATTTGTATAGACTAAATTTGGAAAATCCATGCTTCTCACATGGACAGCTGTGCAAAATCGAAAAAACACTTCAATAAACGGATTTAAAATACATTTTCTTTTTTTGAGGGGCTTTGTAACGTATTCCGGGTAATCGCTACTAGGAAGTAAAAATTAAAATTAAGTAGAAAATGTAGGTTAATGCAAATCTCAATTTTCTGTTTGATTATGTCAAAATAAATAGGGTGTTCGATTAAAAATTATTTTGGCTAATCATATATACTTATATTTAATTATTTATGCATTCATATACGATTATGGCTACCTTGTACATCTTCATGTCTGATTTGATCTCGAATATTGAAAAACGGTATAGGAATCCATACATGATTAGATCTGATTATGCGCTGCTAATATGAGTTAATATATGAATTAATCTGTTTTCAAGTCTAATTACATATAAGTCTATGTCTAGTGGCATATAAATAAAGTCATATTACTAATATTAACTCATACCTGTCCGTAAATATACATATATCCAGCTTAATACAGACGTATGTAAGATCAGATCTGATCATATTTATCTGCCATTAATTCATCTATGAATAGATAAGTAGAGAGCTAGGACAGTTCTGGGCCACCGTAAAACTAACCAACTTGAACCCTTTTGTCAATGTTTGAAATCGTGTGACTTTACGGTACTAGACATTCCGAACTGATGAGTCATCAAACTGTATCGATGTGCAAACCTTAACCTTTGACCCGGCACATACCGGGTACATGTATTTAAAATTTGTTGTTGATATTTGACCCCAACACTCGCTTATACTGTTGGCCTTGGAATTCCAAAGACATGAGTCATCACCTCAACAACCACACAAGTAGTTAACCCATTATGCGTCACCACAATTTATTTATCACAATTTAGTTTTGTGTTAACCCATTACCCGCCATAGTTTTTTAATGCAAACCTAACGCATGCGCAGACTGAATTTAAGTACCCGACGCATGCGCAGACTGAATTTTAGGTTACAATTTGATAGATGGGGTACACTACCGCGACAAAAATGTGGAATTACCCCGACTCGGAGATGGCCCCAAACTTTTGACACCGTACTGTACTTAAATTTTTGGTACACTGCCGGGTCAAAAGTGCGGGCCCCCCTGAGCAAAAAGGTGTCCGATTACTTTTTGAAGCGTACTGTACGTGCAAACCTTGACCCCAACACGCGCTTGCGTTAATTGCGTCATCTTAAACGAACTACCGCATCAAAAATGTGAGATTACTCTAACCCAAGGGGTGGTCCCAAACTTTTGACACCGTACTGTACTTAAATTTTTGGTACACTGCCGTGTCAAAAGTGCGGACCCCCCGGACCAAAAAGGTATCCGACCACTTTTTGAAACGTACTGTACTATTACGTGTAAACCTTTAACCTCACTTAATTGAGTCATCTTAAACGAAAGGTACACTACCACGTCAAAAATGTGGGATTACCCTAACTCAAGGGGTGGCCCCAAACTTTTGACACCGTACTGTACTTTCCAGATTTCAGACTCCAGGGTCCAGACTCCAGATTTCTGACCGTTACTGTACTGCCGGAAATTTGGGTGTCAGCTGTACCTCAGGGGATATGTGGTCAGCACTTTATAAGTTGTTTATTTAGTAAAAAAACTCATGACTTTTTATATGGTTTGAGTTTATTTAGTTAAGATTTTTTAGCTATTTGTAATTTCATGATATGTTTGCATCATAGTCGGAGGGGAATTTTATTTAAAAACATGTCACAATTTGTTGAATTCAAATAAATTTGTTTACATTAATGTCCTCATAAATTATTAATATAAATTATTAATATAGCTATGTGTTTATTTAAGATTTTGCTGACTCATACTCAGATATTTTTTTAATTTATTTATATAAGACATGTTTTAATTTTAAAAATGTTTATTTAAGATTTTGACAACTCAGCAATTTCTTTGTTTGATCTCAAATACGAAATAATTTTCTCGGAATTTTTAATTTATGGCCTGATAATAATCGGAGGTTTTTTAAATTTGTTTATTTATATAAGTTTTAATTTTAAAATTGTTTATTTAAGATTAGTCAGCAATTCTTTTATTAGGTTTCCAATGCGAAATAAATTTCTCGGAATTTGACATTTGACCTTCGGTTATTTGCGTTGTAAAAATTCTGAGTCAGCATTTTTTGTGTCCCCTCCAGAATTTTTCGAACAGTCAAAATCGTATAAATTGAGGTTCGCGTGCCCCCTCAAATTACTTCTTTAGCAATCTTCAAGCAGTTAATATTGTTACTGTTGCAAGAATTTGTATCAAGATTTTTTTAAAATTAAAATACAACAATGGCTTCATTAAACGACGTGACAACTAGAATGGTGGAAAATGTACGAAACGCTCTATCATTACTGGAAATGGATTCCCGGGATGCAGATGAATTGGAAAAATGGATGAAACATACGAATACCAACATACGACTAATCAACAAGGCTATACGTTGAGCGGAAAATTTGGGACAACGCAAACACTTCGAGTCATGTGCGGGCAAAATGAAAGGGTTTCGTATCAGAATGAAGGCGCTACAAAAACATGGTAAGTTTTATTTTTCAAATATAAATTTTATAATTTTTTTATTGATTTTTTTATAATTTTGATATGTTGATTGTTTCAGGTGCTGGTATGAAACGAAATCAAAGGAAACAGTCGGACCGAATCCAATGGGCAGATGCTGAATCAGCATTTGCGAGCCGGATACAAACGGGAGTGGTTACCAACATAATGCACATAGAACCAAAGGACTTTTTAGAGGACGCCAGGTCAATGTTCACCCGACGAATAAAAACTATACTGAAACAATACCTAACGATTAAAGTAAATACAACGTTTTGCGGGTTATTCGTTAAAACTGATGGTGATGAGGACAAATACGATATGAAACACTTCAATACACCGAATATCATAATAGATCGTGGAACTGACTTAAGACAATGCTTCGTGGAACACGTACAGGAACCAATTCTAAGAAAATTGAGCGAATTTGCCGAGTCGGGGAGCGGGTCGACATTGTCCTCCATAATTAACCTAGCCGTGAACATCAACAAGTATACGCCATTCCGTGGATCAAGCTATATCGAATTGCCTCAAGAAATAAAAATGAAAAAAGCATGTATCAACATCCAAAACTTCAACGATGACGCCTGTTTCGCGTGGGCAATGGTATCTGCACTTTATCCAGCTACACGGGGTAATCATCCATATCGAACCAGCTCTTACCCACACTACTCAACGGTGCTAAATTTAGACGGGATACAATTTCCAATGACGATCCAACAAGTGAGGAAATTCGAGAAACAAAACCCAGCTATGTCAGTCAACGTGTTTGTGTTAAAGAAACAAAATGGACATTTTGAAACCGTACCTGCTGCGCTAACGAGAGAGAAGAAAGAACATCACATAAACCTTTTAATGATCCAGAACGAGTATTACGAGGATGAGAACAACGAACAGGATAACGACAACGATCAAGATTTACGCTACCATTTCTGTTAGATTAAGGACTTATCGCTACTCGTGCCAAGACAATTATCAAAACGTGACGGGAAAAAATACATCTGCGATCGATGCTTAAATTACCTTCGCACAGAAGATAAACTAATCAAACATACAGAAGACTGCGTGAACATGAACAACTGTCGTGTGATAACGCCAGAAGGGAAAAGCAAATACATATCATTTAAGAACTACAACAACAAGAAACGTGTTCCATTTATAATTTACGCGGACATCGAATCATTCCTACAACCTGTGACGGATAACGGAAATCAGAAGAATACAACAACGTACCAACAACATCGGGCATACAGTATCGGTTACTACTTTCACTGCTCCTACAACAACCAATTAAGCTACTATCGATCATACCGCGGGCCAAATTGCGAAAAATGGTTCGCGGAAGAACTGGCAACCTTACGTGAAAATATCTTGGAACCCATATATGACAACATATGCACATTTCGTAATAAAGGATATAGCAACAGCATTCGAGGGACGTGTCGACTTACTACCAATCAACAAGGAACGATACATTGCATTCACTAAACATGATACGGGCAGCGAAATTACATTTAGATTCATCGACTCTTTTAGATTTATGGCATCAAGTCTGGATAAATTATCTTCATATCTCAACGAATTCAATATAGTAAAATCACAATTTCCGAACAGAGATTACAAATTACTAACGCGCAAAGGTGTATTTCCGTATGATTATATATCAGGCTGGGATAAATTAGAGGAAACATGTTTACCATCACGAGAGAAATTCTACAATCGGCTCAACGACAACGATATCACCATGGATGACTATACACACGCACAAAAAGTTTGGGATACATTCAACATACAGACGCTTGGAGAATACCCGGTTTATATATGAAAACGGACATACTACTACTCGCGGATGTTTTTGAGTATTTTCGGGCTACGTGCCTGCGCACACTCGGATTAGATCCAGCTCATTATTACACGCCGCCGGGACTTACGTGGGATGCAGCCTTAAAATATACAAAAATGGAGTTAGAACTGATATCCGATGTAGAACAATTATTATTCATTGAACGTGGTATTCGAGGCGGATTGAGCCAGTGTAGTAACCGATACGCGACAGCAAACAATAAATATATGGACACCTACGATCCGGACGAAAAATCAAAATACCTGATGTACTACGACGTGAACAACTTATATGGATGGGCAATGTCACAATACTTACCAACGGGAAATTTCAAATGGATGGATAATGCCTAGATAGATGTTCGAGAAATAAGCGACGAGTCACCTACAGGATACATACAACCCGAGAGAACTGCACGATAAACACAACGATTTACCATTATGTCCAGAGAGAATGTGTGCACCCGGTAATAAACAGAAAATGTTACTGGCAACGCTATACAACAAACAGAGATACGTGATACACTATCGGAACCTGAAGCAATGTCTACAACACGGGATGAAATTAAAGAAAATACATAGAGTGCTACAGTTTAATCAATCACTATGGCTTAAATCCTACATTGACTTGAATACAGCTCTAAGACAAATGGCGGGAACCAAATTCGAGAAGAATCTCTACAACCTACTAAACAACGCGATCTTCGGGAAAACGATGGAAAATGTACGGAAACACTCGATTGTGAAATTGTTAACGAAATGGTATGGACGATATGGTGCGGAAGTTATGATAGCGAAACCGAATTTCCACAGCCGCACCATATTTGACGAGAACCTTGTTGCAGTCGAACTACGGAAAACGGAAGGATTTATGAACAAACCAATATACGTCGGGCAAGCAATTCTGGATATTTCGAAAACATGTGTCTTCGATTTTCATTACAACTACATACAGCCAACGTTCGGGAACAACAGCAAATTACTCTACACGGATACCGATTCATTGATTTACGAGATAAAATGCCCAGATATTTACGAAGTAATGAAACGAGATATTCAATACTTTGATACGTCAGATTACAGCGCGGATAATCAATATAACATGCCAAGAGTCAATAAGAAAATACCCGCGTTAATGAAGGATGAGCTAAATGGACGAATATTTACAAAATTTGTGGGTTTAAGGTCAAAAATGTTCAGTTGTCAAGTGGACGGCGAGGATCACACGAAGAAAGCGAAAGGTGTAAAGAGCTCTGTGGTTAAGAAAACGATAACTTTCAACGATTACGTGGACTGTCTAAAATACAATACAATCATAAACCGGCAGCAAAACCTGATACAATCGAGGAAACATAACGTTTATAGTGTGACACAGAACAAGGTGGCACTCAGCCCATATGAAACGAAACGACATATTGTGGAGGGGGAAACGGATACTTTAGCATGGGGACATTACTCGTTAAATTAGTATGCAAGTGGAAATGGCATCGTCATCATCGGCTTACTAGCAACGGCTACAAATATTTTCAAGTGAACTGGATAAACTACGTAAACGGGTTGATACCTACGAAAAAAACAATTGATGCTATTGTAAAAATGCAAAATTGAAATTGTCTGAACCGGAATGGACTGGGATAAAATAGATATTTCAATTGGTGAATTTTTCGAACGTGAACCAATGCTGCTGAACGAACTGACTTTGGAAACATTTCTTCAAATCTACAAGTGAATCAGTTTGAATGTGCTGAAAAATTATGGTGCGAAAATCATACAACGCGCCTGGATTTGGTTACCAGCCGATTATCGAACCATGTTTCAAGAATGTGAACCATGTTTTGAACATTATAATCGACCATGGCAACAAGATCATATTGATGGACCACCTGGTTTGAAAATTCGCTGTGAAATGTGCAAGAATGGCGTGAAAATGGAGGAAAACTTCTAACCGGCCGTTGGTGAACCATTGACATTTGCAACACGGATATCACACGTTGAAGACATATTTCTAACTCATCCTTATTTGTATACAAAAGTCATAAATTTCGATATGTTATTATACTTAACAAAACAACTATTGAAATATGATATTTGGGTGCAACATCTGTATGCATATATGATACCCGAATATGCACAACGAATTTGCCAAGTATGGGATCAGTTACCTGAAAACATGAAACAGTTACGTTCGGGTGTTATTGAATATATAAACAAATCATACAATTTTTAATATTTATTTATTGTAAAAAATATTTCATATACATTTACTGTAAAAAAATATTTCATATACAAAACATTTATTGTAAAAAATATTACATATACATTTATTGTGAAAATATTTTGTATTCATACTTACATTTTAAAAATAAAGAACAATAAGTATTTACATATATGTGTTATTTATTTGAAAAAAAAGCCTTTTTATCTTACAGGGTTAAAAAATATAAAAATAAAATATACACTTCAATGAGGAACAACTGCTGCTTCTTATACGGTTATGTTCTTCAAAATTCAGTAAATTCTTAGTGTGGATAATCAATTAATCATCATCATCATCATTATCATCATCATAATCGCTAGCATCTTCTTTATCAGTTTCATCCAGATAATCACCTAGTGGCTCAATAACATCAGCCTTTTGAAGTTCGCGAAGTATAGAGAATATTTCTCGACCAACAGTAGTTTCTTTTAAAGCATTTAACTCTTTGATTAAATCTTCTCGATCGTAAACGTTAAACAACAACATATTTTTATTTTCCTCTAAACTTTGAATAATATTGAGTATTTTTCCACCAGTCTCTGAAGTCTCGTATAAACGTTGTAATTCATCTATTAAAGTATTAGGATTGTGCCAGTATTTTATTTTTTTCGATTGTATGTTAACATTTCTAGATTCTCTCAAGTTGTCTTGCTTAAAATGCTTAGCTAAGGCCCCGTTTTCGACATTTTCATTTGAAGCTATATGACGTTTTAGGCTTATTGGTTTAACCGAATTGACAATTTTCGCTTCATTTTCCGAGTCAGCGTTTCGAATCTCTTTTAACATTATAATATCTATAGCAGTTCCTAAAAGTTCAGTTAGTTGTGAAGAGGAGGTTCTTTCATTGCAAATGATTTACTTGCTTACTTTCATTAGACCAACTATCTTTCTCGTTTTCAGATTGACGACGGTTTTCTTCTCTTTTCAGAGAGTTAAATTTGGTTTGAATGGCTTCAGTTGCAGCAACTATCCTTTTTTGGTCAAACGGATTCAAGATTGCTTCAGAATAATCAATATCATGCTGTAGTTGAGATGTATTTTCATCAATATTTTTTGCTTTAACACTATAAGCATCATCATTATCATCCGGAGTGACTCATTTTGCTACCGGAGTGACTCATTTTGCTCCTGGAGTGACTCATTTTACTCCCGGAATGACTCATTTTACTCCCGGAACGACTCATTTTGCTACCGGAGTGACTCATTTTGCTCCCGGAGTTACTCATTTTGCTCCGGGAGTGACTCATTTTGCTCCCGGAATGACTCATTTTGCTCCCGGAGTGACTCATACACCTTATCATGGTTAAAGAGCTCATACACCTTATCATGGTTAAAGGGCTCATACACATTATCATGGTTAAAGGGTATAAAATAGTTAAACTTATACAAAATATTGTCAATTTACCGGTGGTTGTCAAAGAGTTAACATATCTTTCGCTGAAAAAACAATTTCGTGGTAAAACAATTGCATTTCGAACCATGATAATTTACAATTATACCGCTAAACAACCTAGCAAAGGACCTAGCAACAAAAAATTGCTACAAGTTATTAGTTAATAAATAATAGTGTTTCCCACTGTAGTGACGCGACGTAACTGGGGGGCTGTGGGGGGCTCTATATGAGAACGAAATTTTTAACAAAAATATTTTGGGTTTCCCTCACGATAAAATTTATAAAATAGCAAAAATAAGGTTAACTGGCAAACTCCTTTGTCACGGATACTTTACTGTGGTGGTGATTATCAAATGTTGTATTGTATACCTTTTAATTTGAAATATTGAATATTGAAATATTAGTACATAAGTATGCGCGCAGGTGTTGGTCGTGGAAGCGTTGTTTATTTAACTTGTAAAATTAAATTTGTTTGCCCAAACCTATGCCCGAGATCTGTTGGATCTGTGTTCCGTAAAACGCTATCTATCTTCAATCTCAGTGGTTGTCTATTGATGCAAATTATTGATTTTTGAAGAAGGTAGGCGACTGGTGAAACAGTGGTTTAGCTGTACTGTATGTTTTTAGTGTATAGCCGGGTCGGTAATGTAGGATATCGGTCGATAATGTAAGATGGCGTCGTTATTCGTATATGTGAAATCTATGATGAATTCGATTGAGATAAGCAAAAGTATTAAAATGACTGGTAATACCCTTTTAAAGAATAATGAAATAAAAATGAAATTATCAGTAATGTTATGGCTTTTCGGCGGAGTATTTGATCCGGGAATTTAGGTAAGTTATTTTATTGAGTGTATTGATTTCTTATGTGAGTATTGATTAGTCTGAAAAGTTGAATATTTTAGGTATGAACCATTATAAGAAAATGTGTGAATTTAAAACAACTCATATATTATTCTAACAAACAGTAAAAAAAAATTAACAATTAAATACAATACATTAATTATACATATAGAAAATGCAATAGTAATTTGATTTGTAAAGTTAACAAACGTGATCTATATTTTTTTCGAATTATTTGGTACAATTGTTCGTGTATGTTCAATTGGTGAACTACGAATTGAACAATCGCCTAAGTTACAAATATCAGATTACTGTTGATAAGAAAACTGAAAATAAATTGGTAAAATTAAGACTGCGGACGAATTATTGATTTTAAATAAGACGGACGACTGAATGGATAGATCTGATTATTTACGGAAGGATATTTTTTCCTAAGCGGCGAGTCGTGATAAACCACGTGGAGCTATAACCTATACGACTGCGATTGGTGCTGTTAGTTATAAAAAATTTAAATAAAGGTGAGCAAATTTCCGATTAAATGTGTAATTAAACTGTTATTAACCCCGTCGAATATTTCAGATTGCAATACAATTAAGAATTTAACACGTACCTGGAATATGTGATACGAAAATAAAGCCGACTATGTGACTGTAATATTCAACAATAATGAAAAATTAAAGAGAAAATTAATTGTTATAAACACTTTAAAATGAGAAGAAAAATATTAAAAGAGTTTTTAAGTGAAAAACGACCTCGATGGAAGCTCGTCGGAAAAGAGGCCGAATTTTTAGCAATCAGTGCTAAGGAAAAGTTTTTAATGCCCCTACCAGTTAGTAGTAAACATCCATCGCGCATTACTGAATGTGTGACGACATAGTAATCAGCTGAAAGCTATTAAGTACTTTAAACCGTCTGCTTTGGGAAAAAATATCTTTTTACAATTTTTTTTTTTTGACGTAAATTAACATTTTGAACTTTTTTTTTTTTTTGACGAATAGTTTAAAGTTTTCGTTTCTCCTTTTTGGGTGAAAGTTAGTTATTTTATTTTATATATTTTTTTTTTTTTGACTGTAAGGGGGTTACTTCGTAACACCTTGACTGGAAATAGATAGTTCTGAAACACTGAAATAGCATTATGAAAAAAAATTTTAGATTGTAGCTTGTAATTAAATGTGATGGACTATGAAATAGTGGAAGAATATACAAGTAAAAATATAAATTAAGTTTTATTTATTATTTTGAGTAGATGTTGATTAGTGGTACAGTAAGCAGACGTTAAAGTGCTTCAGTATGCCTGTATTTTACAATGTATTTATAAAATATTATAGAAGTATTAAAAAATGTTAATTAGAATTATGGATGATAATTTTCGCAGTAATGATATTCTTTAAAGAAGTGTTTTAAGCAGAGCGATTTCTTACATCAAGAACATCTTATAATATATTCGACTCTCGTTAATTCGAA
Organism: Brachynemurus nebulosus; assembly: GCA_035578155.1. Lineage (NCBI taxonomy): Eukaryota > Metazoa > Arthropoda > Insecta > Neuroptera > Myrmeleontidae > Brachynemurus > Brachynemurus nebulosus. The sequence goes on from JAPWDM010000016.1 coordinate 8,383,103, forward strand.
ACTCGAGGGAGTCTTAAAATACCTATTACGAATTTTATTATAGAGTGTTTGATAGTCGACTCTCGTTAATTCGTAATATTTTATATTTGTAGGGAACTCGTAATAACTTTGAATTATAGAGAGGTTCGAATTATCGCAGATTTTCATTAATGAAAGTCGACTGTAGATAATTCTTCACAACCTTCAATTTCGCATTTGGGGGACAAATTTTCTTGAAGAGCAAATGCAACTGGATTCTCAAATTTTTCTGGTTTCTTACTTATGTATCCGCTTTTGTACCATAAATAATGGAATAAGTTTTGATATCGAGAAGAAAATTGGTTATGAATCAGTGATTGCAGCTTTATTATGTTGTTACGAGAATGAAGATTGATATCGTAATTGAGTAGCATTATACTATTCGAAAACCGCTTGATAAAATTCTTCCATATTCGGAATCCGTATACATCTAGTGGTTATATCTTCCCTGTAGTCCCTTTAGTTATTATCATTAATTACCTTATTTTTGGTATTTTATAAATTTTATAGTGAGAAAAAAAAAAAAAAAAAAAAAAAAAAACCAAAAATATTTAATTTTTTATTAAAAATTTCGTTTCCGTATAGAGCCCCCCATAGCCTCCCAGTTATGCCGCGCCACTACAGTGACTAACACGTATTATTTATTAACTAATAACTTGTAGCCTTTTTACAGAATTTCAAAGAATTTGGGCTGATTTCCCTAAAATTTTTTTTTAAAAACCAACTCTTAGGGGTGTTTTACCCCTTAAAAATTAAGTGACCCCAATGAGAAAAATTCTATAGTAATGTAACCTCAGTCTAAATCTTTTGACCACTTTTCATCAAAATTGCATAAGGGCTAGTTTGGGAAAAATACCAAACTATGATTTTTCAGGAAATTTTTGAAGGGGTGTTTTATCCCCTAAATATAGGATTGGGCACGTATAATTAAAATATGTTTGTTACTTTGTCAAGTACTACAATATATCTTAAAATGAACAAAATCGCAGGGGTACACTTCCGTAACATTCCTTGTGAGTAGTCTGCATCATGGTATCTTTACAAATTTCGAATACAAAATAGAAGTACACTCAACCAAGAAAAAAACTTTTCCCTTTTTATTATTTTTACCTACGTATGTTTTATTGCTCTTACTTACGTGTAATTTTTAAATATTTCGCTGATATTTATCTACATTGGAAATTTTTAATACAACCTTCTCTTTTCCATGTGTAAACCTTTGAACTCACAAATCCTTACCTGGATTGTGAGAGACGAGAAACTCTAAGCTTTCCCTGATGCCAATATCAAATTAATACTTATATTTCGCCTTTTTTTGGGTATCAATTCCTGTTTGTAATAATTCCTTATAATTCCTGATATATAATAATTTATAATTCCTGATATCTAACTGATAAAAATATTATGGTGACAATTTAACTCATCTGTGTCAAGTCCCATAAGAAAATTGTAGTTTTGTCACTTTTATCATGGAAAAAAGTTAGGTCAGGTACAGAACATTTCATTGGTCATTTCACTGTAGGTAAACACGATAAAAACGAAACAAAAATTCGTATTGATAAACTTAACTAATTTCAGAAACATAGTAACAATTTATTAAATAATACCATGAATTATACTAGTTTATTTTATTCGTTAAATGGTCTTACCGTATTACACTTGAGTTTTATATTTTTTCGGAATAAATCTGTGTTTCCTACAACTCAAATTTCTTGCCTAACAGCAATTTAACTCGAAGATTTGTCAACCCAAAAGCGCATCAGCTCCGCTGTCGCGTTTTTGTTAGTTAACAATTCTTCTCGTTAAATTGCGAGGCAACAAATTGTCGTTAGACAAACCTAAATTTATTCGGAAAAATACAAACCTCTCGTGTGAAGTGAAAAATTCCTATTTTACTTTTCAAGTCTAATAATAATGGTAACATCTAAAATCTTCAGTACACCTTCCATTAATACTTTCATTGTTAAAATAAATTTGTTTTGTTAACAGCAATTTTTATTAGGTATTAATTTAAGGGTAGGAAATTAATTAGAGTTAGGAAATTATTAAGGTTAATAAATTAGGTTATGAAAATTCTAACAACATTTTATGTTTACTATTTTTATCAAATGTATTAATATACATAGCATATAATGACAAGTATAAACAAAGATAGCGTCGTCTAGTGGTTAACGGCTGTGATAACTTAAAAGATGACGTCACATTCTTCACCTCCAGCATGAACAGTGATCGAATCCCGCAAGAGTCAACATTTACAATAATAAAAATGGTTCACGTATACCTAATCGGTTCATGCATAATTATATCTGAATATGTATAACCTAATGCTTCATCATTCATGAGCATGCATGATTAGGACTGGCCATTTTTCCATATATAATTATGCATGGATCGATTAGATATGATTATATATGATTAGCCAAAGTCATTTTTAATCGGGTGTTCAGTTCAAAAAATAATCACACGAAAGACAATTTTTTTTAAAAACTGTATATTATATAACTGGAAATTTAAATACTTCTTTACTATACTAAATTAAGTAAAAATGGTATCTTTACAAAGCGTTTTATTTATAATTATTAAAGAACCATCTACTACAAAAAACGTAGCTGTTATTTATTTCATATTTATATCTACAATTTTATGCGTCTTGCATTTGTGTTGCTCAGCAGATATACTTGAAACTACCAAATAAGAACCATTTACGCCAATTTATTATACATCCATATAAATTAAAAATATGCATTACATACAATGAAATTGATAGATACTTCAACATTTACATAATAAAACTGAAATCATATAAAATATTAAAATTGCATCTTGTTTATCACTTTTTTCATCGACCAAACTGCATCAACTACATACATAACAGTACTATGAATATACTTACCTATCATATATTATGAAAATATCGTTCCGTCATTCTATCCATATCTATTGTTAAATGTAATTGAATCACTTCGTGATTTCTGTATCAATTTGGCCAATATAATAACAACGACAATGCATTGAGTGACGTCGAATATGTTGAGTATATTTTAATATACGTGCATCATGTTGTATAAACAGGGGCAATCGTGCAATGCTAACCAGCAAAAGTCCACTGTTAAAAATTCTAAACATAAAAGATGAAATAGGAATAATCAAAATATGAGCGAATTGCCATTATAAAAAATTTGATTGTTACAACAACTATCATAGTGAGAATTCAGTGAGGTATATATATACAGGGTGTAAAACAAATAACTCTCGTCCTTTTGTGGAGTGACTCGTAGCACCCTGTAGACACAAAAATCGCAGGAATTTTTTCGGAATTAACAGTCGCGTCATCCCTCAAAAGGATAAGAATTATTTCCTTTACACCCTGTATATAATATATACACACATACCTATATACATGTATATATGTATGTGTGTATATATTATACACAGGGTGTAAAGGAAATAACTCTTATTCTTTTGAGTCTAGTGTCTACAGGGTGCTATGAGTCACCCCACAAAAGGACGAGAATTATTTGTTCTACACCCTGTATATATATATATATATATATTTAAAGCTTTTTCCTATCTGCCGTCGTTTTCAAGTTATCAAGCAAAATTAGAATTTTACCGTCAGTGAAGTATATATACATATACATATATATATATATATATATATATATATATATATATATATATATATATATATATATATATATATATGTATATGTATATATACTTCACTGACGGTAAAATTCTAATTTTGCTTGATAACTTGAAAACGACGGCAGATAGGAAAAAGCTTTAAATTAACAAAACACTTTATTTTTAGAAAGCTTTCTATTGATGTGTATAAATCCAGGGCCGTATCTACTGAAGGGGCTATTCAAGTAAAATTAAAGATAAATTTTGAAATAGGGGGATATGCTTTAGTATATTAAAATTTGAATAGCATATATGAAAACTAGATGAAAAATTCTAGTTTACTTTTTTTGTTCAAAGTTGTAATTTAAAGTCTAAAATCTCAAAGCTGGACAGCTAATTTGAGGTGTCAGTAGTAATTTTACTGACAATCAGTAAAATAAAAATATTTCTATAAGGTTTTCAGCAAGTGAATTGTCTTGTAATTAATAACTGACTAAAATATATCAAATTATACCTGTTGATGTCTGACTGAAACTTTAAATTTTATACAAGTATTATATTAAAATTTAATTTTGTTAAGTCATGCCAGAGTATTATTATAAAGAAAAAAAATATATATACCTATATATTTGCTTCTTTTTTATTAACTAATAAGAATAAGGAAATTTATTCTAGTTGGGCACAAAAGCTTAAAGAAGTTTGAAATTTGAACTGGAAATATGATGAGACAAATTATCTGCACAGGAAGATTTTCAAAATTTTGATGATCATAAAACCAGATTTTACGGTTTTCCACAAAAAAATACCTATATATACATATATATATATATATATATATATATATATATATATATATATATATATATATATATATATATATAACGTATTCTTTCTGAACAGGAGACCCCTGCTGTCCAAAATTGGTGTTGCTTAAAATAGGTCTACAATAACTCAAATTAATCCCTGAACCTTACACTTCAAATATGAGTGGCAAAATTGATTTTACAAAATAATGGCTCTAACATGGCGGCTGGAAGGTACAAACGCATTTTTTCGCCTTCTGTAACGCTTTAAAAACTTTTTCATAAAACTTTTTTTGGTTAAAAATATAAAGTTTTGCTTAACGTTTTGGGGAAAATTTAAAAATATAAAGTTTTGCTTAACGTTTTGGGGACAATTTAAAAATATATAAAATATATACAGAGTGATTCATATAGTTTGGAATTTTTTATATCTCGAAAAATAAGCTTGTAGGAAAACTTTGCCTGACAAAAAATATAATATTTCTGTAGTGGGCACCTTTCTGTCCTAAAATAAGTCCCCCTCCCCCCTGTGAAAGGGACAGGGGGCATTTTGAAATCTAACATAAAAACCCCCATTTTTTATTGCAGATTCGGATTCTACGGAACAAAATACCGAACTTTTATACAAAACTTTTCTTCCTATTCGTAACAGATCGGGCTGTAATTGTAAAGTTTATTTTTATGCAAGTATATGAACTTATTTTACAATTACAGCGCCATCTGTTACGAATTGAAAAAAAATGTTTCGTATAAGAGTTCGGTATTTTGTCCCATAGAATCTGCAATAAAAAATGTGGGTTTCTATTTTAGATTTCAAAATTGCCCCCTCCTCACAGGGGACAGGGGGACTTATTTTAGGACAGAAAGATGCCCTCTTCAGAAATATTATTTTTTTGTCAGGCAAAGTTTTTCTACAAGCTTATTTTTCGAAATATACAAAAATTCAGGTGAAATGGATCAGCCTGTATATATTTTATATATTTTTAAATTGTCCTCAAAACATTAGGCAAAACTTTATATTTTTAACCAAAAAAAGTTTTTAAAACGTTACAGAACGTTTATTGTCCGCAAAAAAATGCGTTTATATCTTGCAGCCGCCATATTGAATCCATTATTGTATATATTGTATATTCACATACATCCATTATTGTATTGTATATATATATATATATATATATATATATATATATATATATATATATATATATATATATATATAGATATATATATATATATACATACAGGGTGTAAAACAAATAACTCTTGTCCTTTTGTGGGGTGAATCATAGCACCCTGTAGACACTAAAACCGCAGGTATTTTTTCGGAATTATATATATATATATATATATATATATATATATATATATATATATATATATATGTGTGTGTGTGTGTGTGTGTGTATGATATATATAGGGTGTAAGGGAAATAACTCTTATCCTTTTGAGGGGTGACGCGACTGTTAATTCCGAACAAATTTCTGCGGTTTTAGTGGCTACAGGGTGCTATGAGTCACCCCACAAAAGGACGAAAGTTATTTGTTTTACACCCTGTATATATATGTGGGATAATAGTTAATAATATTTTATATTTTGACATGGCGACGGAGTGGACAATTGAATTATATTTAATATTTTAAAATTAGGCAGCATTGAAAAAAACAGATTCTAAAATATAATAAATAGTGCAGTTGTTGATATGACGTGATTGAAAAAAGACGTATACTTACGACGTGTTATTAAGAAGACGTGTACGACGTAATTATAACGAAGTTTATCAAGTGATAATTATTACGACGTTTATAATTAACTGAAGTAAAATAAATTAAACTAAATTAAAACTATATGTGTGTGTGTTTTTTTTATAACCGCTCGCAAATCTAAATAATTTACCAACATTAAATTCAGAAGTGGGATAGTGGATCAATAAAAGAACGATAAAGTGGATAGTGAATTGAAAAAGTGGGATATTGAATTGATAGTGAACTGGTAAAACGTGATAAAGGATAGGGATAGGGAATTGATAAAGTGAATATTTGTGGATTTTTGTTTTATTGACTCTGAAAGTGTTAATTAAAAAGACAATAATTATTAAAAAATAAAAAAAGTAACATAACAAAAAACAAAACCAATAGGATAATTTTTTTTTAAAAATTTTGAGAAGTTGTGCGCGATACCATAGATACGAGATATAGAATTAAAACTATAGCTACGATAAATATACGTGAATTCAGAATTGTTTGTTGAATAAAATATTTTGACATTTTATTAATGGATGGTAAATTTAAATCATTAGAGTTAACTTTTAATCGCGAAATTGACTTTCCTGCTCGTACTTAGAGCTTATTAAATTTTCCTTTGCATAACGATAGTAATGTACTTTCAAATAATAACAGCGTGAATTCATGTATACCTCAATTTTCAGGCGGTGTTAAAAAAGATGATTTTTCTTTTTACGTACCAAAAATGGCATCTACTGCTCAAATTAATCATGATAGTGTTGAACGTGTTGAAATTGTAATGCAACGTGAACGTGATTTATTGGATCGTGAATGGGAACTAAGTCAGCGAGAAAAGCAGTTATTACAAGAATCTTTTAATATTACAAATTGTAATATTGTTCCGCATAATGTTGTTGAAACTTCATTACCAGATTTTGACCCAGGTAAAGGATTTACTACTTTAACAGCTAATCAGTGGATAAATAAATTACAGAATATTGCTGAACTGTATGGTTGGGACGATCATATTTTGTTGTTGCGTACTATTTCCAAACTGAAAGGTGCAACCAAATTTTGATTTGATGGAAGAAGTAAATTGATTCGTTAATGGCAAGATTTTTGTTCTCAACTAAGGCAAGCATTCCCTGTTGTTTGCGATGAGGCTGACGTTCATCTTGAAATGGTGAAGCGAAGTAAAAAACCTGATGAAAGTTTTGAAAATTATCTTTATCACATGGAAAGTATAGGACGAAAAGGAAATTTTTCTACACAATCAATTATTAAGTATATAATTTCAGGTATACGTAATTATGAGCTGGTGAAAACATTTTTGATGTGTAAATTTGAAAGTATTCCTGAGTTGCTTATGTAAATTAAACGTCAGGAAAACACAATGTTACAACTAAAAGAAAGAACGAATTTTGTACGTACAGTGAATAAAGTAAATAATGTATCAGTACCGTTGTCTAAGAAAATAAACGGTCAATTAACCTTTCAAAAAAATAAACAATTTGTGCGAAGATGTTTTAACTGTGGAAATGTGTCTCATCTTTCTTCGAACTGTCCAACAAAACAAAATGGAATGAAATGTTTCAAGTGTAACCAATACGGTCATATTTCCAAACAATGTGTCGTAGAATTAAAGTCAGAAAAAAATGATTTTAAAAGCCAAGTAAATAAAACAATGATGGCAACTATACCATTAAAAAATAATATGGAAAAGGTGATAAAAGTTTTGGAAATTGAATTACATGCATTAATGGATACTGGATCTGATTTGAATCTAATCACGGTTGATTCGTTTTTCAAATTGGGCATTGAAACTTACAATAAAGATAGTCAATGGGAACTGGTAAGAATTGGTGGTTTTTCTATAAAGTCTTTTGGTTCGCTTTCAACAGAAATAAGTGTTGATGGCAATAATTTTCATTCGTAATTTCATATTGTACCAAACTCAACGATGAAAATGGACGTTATTTTAGGAAGAGAATTTATGTCGAAAGTGGATGTAACAATTAAAGAGGGTTTTTAAACATAATTAGTTTTGGAAGAGTGGAAGAAAAAAATTTGATGAATATTGACGTTAATTACAACGAAATTGATTTTGACGTAAGTATTTCAAAATCGGTAAAAGATAAAATACTGGAATTAATTATGAATTATAAACCGGAACCGAAATTAAAATCGAAAATTGAATTGAAGATTATTGTAAAAGATGATCAACCAGTCTATCAGAGTCCGCGCAGATTAGCCTTTACTGAACGACAAGAAGTACGTAAACATATTGACGAATGGTTAGAAAAGAAAATAATACGACCAAGCTGTTCCGAATATGCTAGTCCCGTAGTACTTGTAAAAAAGAAAGATGAAAGCTCCCGATTATGTGTTGATTACAGGAAACTTAATCAAAAAATTTTGAGAGATAGGTACCCATTACCTGTCATTGATGAGCAGCTGGATAAATTGCAAAATGCTAAAATTTATTCAACTTTGGATTTAAAAAATGGATTTTTTCATGTACCTGTTGCCGAAGATAGTATCAAGTATACAGCTTTTGTTTCTACTGATGGTCAATATGAATTTTTGGTCTCACCGTTTGGACTTTATAATTCGCCGTCTGTCTTTCAGCATTTCATTAATAATATTTTTGCTGAAATGATTCGGAATGGTACCGTTTTAATTTACCTAGATGATTTGATTATTCCTGCTGGTAATGAAGAGGAAGCTTTAGAAAAGTTGGAATCAGTTATAAAGGTAGCTAAAAGTTATAATTTAAAAATAAACTGGAAAAAGTCACAATTTTTAAAAAGGCAAGTAGAATATTTGGGACATGTGATTTATGATGGAAAAATTGAACCGTCGATATTGAAAACAAAAGCCGTTATGAAGTTTCCTGAGCCGAAAACAATCAAACAAGTTCATAGTTTTCTTGGTTTAACAGGCTATTTCCGAAAATTCATACGAAATTATGCTATGATTGCTAAACCGCTGAGTGATATGTTACAAAAGGATAAAATATTGAAATTTGGTGCTAAAGAAAAAATGGCTTTTGAAACATTAAAGCAATGTTTAGCTAGTAAGCCTGTTTTGCAAATTTTCAAATTCGGCGCACGGACAGAAGTATACACTGATGCTAGTATAAATGGTTATGGTGCAATATTATTACAAGAGAGTGACAACAAGAAGTTACACCCAGTACATTTTATGAGTCAGAAAACAACCCCTGCAGAAAAAAAGTTGCATAGTTACGAACTTGAAATTTTAGCAATAGTAGAAGCATTAAAAAAGTTTCGTACTTATTTATTGGGAATTGATTTTAAGATTGTGACAGACTGCAAAGCGTTCCAGATGACGATGGCAAAAAAGGAACCAACGACACGTGTTGCTAGATGGGTGACGCTTATGCAAGAGTATAATTTTTCAGTGGAACATCGTTCAGGTCTAAAATTACCTCATGTAGATTCTCTCAGCCGAAATCCCATGGTAATATTGATTGAAAATAGTGTAATCCAGAGAATTTGTGCTGCACAGTTATGCGATTCTGAAATAAAAGCCATTATCAAAATTCTGGAGCGAGAAAATTATGAAGATTATATTTTAGAAAATGAAATTTTGTACAAAGAAGTAAATGGTGCCAAACTCGTTGTTGTTCCGAAGAAAATGCAGTATGATATTTTAAAAACAAATCATGAAAAAGGACATTTTAGGGTAAAGAAAACAGAAGAATTAACAAGTCATGATTTTTATATACCAAAAATTACGAAGAAAATAGAAGAAATTATTGCAACTAGTGTGCCATGTATATTAGCAGATAGAAAAGAAGGAAAACAGGAATGTTTTCTGAATCCGATTCCTAAATCTGATGTTCCTTTGGATACTCTTCATCTTGACCACGTAGGGCCTTTACCTACTACAAAAAAATGCTATAATCATTTATTGATTGTTACAGACGCTTATACTAAATTCACTTGGATATACCCTATGAAAACTTTGAACGCTCAGGAAGTGATTGAAAAGCTTAGATTGCAACAGGCTGTATTTGGGAACCCAAGAAGATTTGTAGTCGATCGAGGGGGTGCTTTTAGAAGTGATATTTTTGATGAATACTGTAATGATTAAAATATTCAGAAGATTATGATTACGGCAGGTAATCCACGAGGAAATGGACAAGTGGAGCGTACAAATCAAACTGTTCTATCAAGTTTAAGAAGACTATCTATTGATAAACCCAATGAATGGTTTAAACATGTATCACGAGTGCAACGAGCGATAAATTCAACATTTCATCGAGCAATTCAAACGAATCCCTTTAAATTAATGACAGGTGTAAAGATGAGAAGTAAAGAAGATGTAGAAATATTAAATATTTTGAATGAAGAATCTCAAAAAATCTTCGAAGAAGAAAGCAGCCAAATTGTCAATTGAACATATTCAACAGGAAAACAGAAAAACCTATAATAAGAAAAGACATAAAGCCAGAAAATATAAACCAGGAGATATTGTTGCCATTAAACGCACACAATATGGAACGGGAATGAAATTACGATCAAAGTTTTTGTGTCCATATCGTGTTACAAATGTTAAATCTAATGATCGTTACGACGTTGAAAAAGTAGGTGATGGAGAAGGGGCGATCATCACATCAACAAGTGTTGATTTCATGAAGTTATGGGACGAAGGAAATTCTGATTTCGAATCTGATTGGAAATCTGAGGCAGATTCCATGTAGAATGGCCGAATTGTGGGATAATAGTTAATAATATTTTATATTTTGACATGAGTAGTAGAAATATGACAGTTCTAGAACCTCCATCCCTCCATCCGGATTTTTTGGCCGACCTCGGATGGAGGGCAAACTACCGGGGCGGTTCTAGAAGCCTCCGGCGGTGGGTGGAGCAAAATTTGGTCTCCAACCTAACGACATCTAGTGAAATTTTTTCTAACCTACCAGAACCCAATGGAACTTGATCTCACCTAACAGAACCCAACAAATTTTTTTTAACCTAACTTAATAAATTTTTTTCTAACCTAACCGAACCTAAGAACTGAAAATTTCCCTAACAGATGACGCAGCCACCTTCGAGCCCTGTAAATTCAATCGTAGATGTCACTGCTCGTCTGGATACTAGTGAACCCTATGCATAAATTTGAAAAATTGTCAATAGATGGCGCCGAAAATCCTTTTTGATAGTTAAACTAGCCATTAAAAGATGGCCTTGCTAGTCTGAACCACCAGGAACTCTGTACCTAGATTCAAAATTCCATGAAAAGATGGTGTTGCTTTCATATTTTATAATATTTTTATCTGAAAACAGGTTTATACAGGTTTTCCTCTAAATAAGTACACATTTTTTTTATTTTAATAAATTTATTTTAAAAATAAATATTTTACAATAAAAATGTTTAAATGTTATTACAATAATATTTGTATATGGATATAACATTTTCCATGGCGCAAGTTGCTCCGGAATGATGGCCGCATCGAGGACTAATGTATGTTGATGTTATGATTCTCAACTTTTGACAAATTGTTATTTCTTCAAAGTTCATAATGGGCGCTGACGGTAGTAGTCGTTTCAAATACCGCACTTTTTCTTCACCTTTCGTATAGACGATTCGAGTTCCATGTAGATTGTTTATTAAAATGTATTTTAGATCCTCGTATTCAATATGTCCGTCCATCCAGGAGAACCCATGATGATTTTTCCGCAACCAGCGAGCTGTGCGCTGATCTTTTTCACTTAATCCGCAAAACGGTATTGGTGATTTGAAAATATAGTGTTGTAATATATAATCTTCACCATAATTTTCTTCGGAAGAATCGAATTTCAACACAGCCAATTCGTTTATGTAGAATTTCCCATTTGTTGAATTTGGAAATCCTTGGAAGTCAACAATTGCTGCGTCGGTCGCCATTGCGCGATGTCTAGAGTCAAACTGTTGGGCTTAGAATTCAGTAACTAATGTTTTCTTTAAAATAAAACTGGTTTTTATAGGTGCGAGCTTGCTTAAATAAGTCGTATGTATGTATGTTTACTGACGTCATTAAAAGATTTAAATTAATTTTTAATATCATACCCTAAAACTTGATTCGAATATAAAAATTCCCCATAAATTTATGTATAACTATTTTGATATTATTAAAATTGTATAATTTAAATATATGGCTATGAGTAGAAATGTTAGTTTTCATTCATATGCCGATTTTTGCTAGCAAAAAGTAATATGTTTGAAAACTATTATCAAATGTTATAAAAAATTCCATTTACAATTACGGTACACCATATATACTCGTAAATTTTACAAAAAATGTAACACTCTATATATTTTTTTTTATCTGTATATTCTTTCAATGGTGAAATAAAATACCAGAATGCATATTAGTCAGCTAAAAAAAATCGCTACTTACTTATGTTATAAACATCTAAGCATGTATTTTCTTTTAAATGTGTACCTTATAAATACCCATGATTACTTTACTATATCGCTAATCACGGGATATCGTTTGATAAAATATAAGAATTTACTCATTTAATGTAAAAATATTTGATCATCAACAAATAAATAAAAACGAATTTTTTAAAATATATAGTAATATAATATTTTGCATATATACAGTACTCTGTTAAAAGTACGGGTTTCTACGCCGTTAAAAAACAAATTTTTTACAATATCAAGATATTGTAAAAAAAATCATATTTCTTAATATTTTTAAAACTGAATATGTAATATCAAGAATTTAAAACAGTTTTGAAACATTAATTTCTCCTCATAATATTTATTTAGTTTTAAATTAATAGCACAAATTTATTAGTTTAGGTTAAAAAAAATTTGTTGAGTCCTGTTAGGTGAGATCAAGTTTTATTGGGTTCTGTTAGGTTAGAAAAAATTTCACTAGATGTCGTTAGGTTGGACTCCAAATTTTGCTCCACCCACCGCCGGAGGCTTCTAGAACCGCCCCGGTAGTTTTCCCTCCATCCGAGGTCGGCCAAAAAATCCGGATGGAGGGATGGAGGTTCTAGAACTGTTATATTTTACTACTGACATGGCGACGGACTGGACAATTGAATTACATTTAATATTTTAAAATTAGGAAGCATTGAAAAAAAAACAGATTCTAAAATATAGTAAAATAAAATTGAAAAATTGATAGAAAAATAGTAAAATTGAAGTAAAATAAATTAAACTAAATTAAAACTATATGTGTGGGTGTGTTTCTTTTTATAACCGCTCGCAAATCTAAATAATTTACCCATATATATATATATATATATATATATATATATATATATATATATATATATATATATATATATATATATATATATATATTTAACAATCCTTCAACACTCGAAACCAAAAGTATATATATATACTTTTGGTTTCGAGTGTTGAAGGATTGTTAAAAAAAAACTTTATTTATTTTTAATTTACAACAATCGAAATCCACAAGAAAATTTATTTATAATAATCAAACGAATCACTACAAAATTACTAGTTTACAATTCAAAATCTCGATAGGTAAAATTCCACGAGCAACGCTATTTCCTTCTTTTTATAATTTTCAATATGCTGACTTTGCTTGTGGAATTTGAACATTGATCTTTACAAATTTATTTAATAAAATCGAAAAAGTATTGTATCAGTATTTCCTGTTTGTGAGTTAAAGAAAAATCATATTATTACAAAATTGCTTAATAAGCTGAAATAAAAGGTAATAATTATTTTATTAATAAATCCCAATTTGACTGTTATATAACTATATATATATATATATATATATATATATATATATATATATATATATATATATATATATATATATATATATATATATATATATATATATATAATTATCTACAGATTATTGGTCATTATATACAGAAATTCTGTTGACAGGTGGTTTTTCTATGACAACTAAATCCCTGCTTATTATAACGTCTCGAGTTGATGGATTGTATACCCTATATCCCTTAACATTATCACTAAATCCCACTATTATCATTTTAGTTGATTTCTTGTCCCATTTTTTTCGTTTTTCTTTGGGAATGTGCACCATTACATCACCTCCAAAAATCCGTAAGTGTCTAGCGTCCGGTTTTCTATTGGTCCACATTTCTATTGGCGTTTTAAATTCAAGACCTGACACAACTGACCGGTTTCTCAGATAAACCGCAGCATTGACAGCTTCAGCCCAAAAAATTAGCTAAGAAACTTAAATTTAACACTATCCCCATCCAGTGATCTCACCGACGTCGACAACGCAGTATATGCAGCGATGCATGTCCTGACCCCCTGCACTAAGCATCAAAAGTCTGCAAAGGAGAAGGCACGTATACGTATTAAACAAATTGACACCAAGGTGAGGGCACTAAGACAGCTGGTATGGCGTATCCAATGTGTGATAAAATATATTCAGACCAACAGGCGTTTTATGCGAAAGGTACGAGCTCTTGCCAGAGAACTAAGATGCCGCTATCACACCATCAATTTGGGCAATCTGTTGACCATCAAACAGACAAATTTGGATAAGATACGCACATTGGCCCTGGCCAAGAATAAATTAGCCCGGCGCGGCGTGAACGGTGCATTCGTGAAAATAAGATGTTTAAATCGAACCCTTTACGTCTGTTCACATCTAAAAACCCTGTCGTGGAGCCACCACCGACGGTCGACGCAATAGAAGATTATTGGCGACGGATATATGAGACGACTAAACAGACTAACTTGGACTATATTCCCATCAGCCAATTTAGATGGTACTGCAAACAACAGCTTGGTAAAGTGCCATCTCATACCATTATAACATCCATTGATACAGAGGAGGTCGAAATTGCTGTCAAAGGCAAGAAGAACTATTCGGCTCCGGGCATTGATGGAATAACGAATTTTTGGTGGAAGAAGTTCACTAGTACCCACCGCCATCTTGCCCGTATATTTTCAAATTGGTTATTTAACTGTGAGCCAATACCATCGTGGCTCGCTGAGGGAAGAACGGTCCTAATACTGAAAAAGGAGACCTATCACAACCACAGAACTACAGACCGATAACGTGCCTGAACACTGTGTATAAAGCGTTCACTTCCATTCCACACGAACGCATCTTGAAGGCGATTGAACCAGTGTGGAGTTCAATTTATGAACAACCAGGTTCAAAAAGAGTCAACCAGGTGAACAGCCAGGTTCAAAATGTCGGGTTGCAAAGACAACTTGCTGGTCGACAGATATATCTATCAGGACGCTAGGCACCGTCCCGACCGGGCACACCCGAACGCCCGGTCACCCCCCTCCCGAGTCGTTCTATCCAAACACCGACGAGCGACTCGGAAAGTACGACCACGTCGGTACGTACGGGTACAAAGCGCCCGACGTTCGACGCCTATACTAACACCTCGACCACCGAATCTGACCATTCGGACGCCGAGGTGAAAGTGATTAAAAGAAAGAAAGGCTGGCCAAAGGGGAAATCTAGGAAGTAGCCAAACTTCTTAGGTAGCAACCCAAGTGGTAACAAAAATGGCTATTATACAATGGAACTGTAATGGTGTAAAACATCATTACTGTGAATTACAGATGCTTCTGGCTGAGCACACGCCTATGTGCGTGTGCCTCCAAGAGACACATTTACGGCTGGTGGAACAATTTAACATTAAATATCATCAAGTCCGCCGACACGACGTACAGCCAGACATCAGGGCGAAGGGGGGTGTTGTCATCATCATAAAATATGGCGTCCCGTTCCGGGACCACCCGTTAAACACCCCCCTACAAGCAGTTGCAATACAATTTTTGAAACCGCCACAGTTCACAGTATGCTCGGTCTACCTACCAGACTTCGACTGGAATGTCGAATCCCTGACCGAGCTTACCTGACAGTTACGACGTCCATTTTTGTTACTAGGAGATTTTAATGCTCACAGCCCCATATGGGGCTGTAGCACAAGAGACGCCCGTTGAAGACTCATCGAACGTTTTCTAGATGAGTCTGCAACGGTCTTGTTGAATTCCGGTGAAGGTACTTTTATTAACCCGGTGTGTGTATACTGGGTCTTTAAAGCAACAGTCGAAATTTAAGACTCAAATTTCTCTCTTATGAATAAAGCGTGGGCTTTGGCTACCCTCCGTAAAAAATCTAGTTAGTAGTGGGAATTCAAGGTCCAACGGATGCCCGGGTCTGGCGATTGACTTGTTGATGCGAGCGAGTGAAAGTTCCGGCCGTTCCCATCCGTACACACGGCGTCAGTATTTCCGAAGGTAAGTGAATGGTGTTATTTTTGTCTTTCTCGTAGTTTTCTAGTTTTTTTTAAAGCTAAAATAAATTATTGTATAACGTTATAATTCATTAATGGATCCACGTTAGATGACATTAGTTATGGGAATAATCACTCTTTCTAGTGTGTTGAATCTTTTGAATCCGCTCACTGTGGTGAGTCGATTCAATGAATTGAATCACTCACTCACTTGACACAATTAGCTCATTCGTTTTTATGAATTGAATCACTCATTCCACTCACTCACTTTACACAACTGAGTGGTACAACTTCAAATACGAATCAACACAATAAATACACTCATATAGCTACATGTGAAACACTCACTCAAGTGAACGAGTGTTTAGATACAATTATTATATCCGAATAAAATTAATATAATTATGTACTTGAAATTAATATACGTAACCGACACAACAAATTAAAAAATTAATACAGGATTAAAAATACACGGTTGAAAAGACAATGAATACGCCTATGGCTCCCCAGTGACGTAATAAGTTTCATCTGTGATAAACCTGTGATATTTTTCTAGTCTTGCTTTTTTTGAGTGTTTGCTACTCAGGTTCCTCTACCCCGAGGTCCTTTACAGCTCGGGGAGAGTCCCAACGATGGCCTCCAGCCCTTGGTGACCGGACGTTCTGCCTAGTACTTATCGTACCGTCACCAAGAACTGTCCGCTCTATTTAAGCCCTGGGATGGCAGGGCTCATCGTTGGTTTTTATCCCAGAGTACAGAGGTACAGCAACTATCTCTTTTCTGAAATCACGAGTGTGTACTTCTGTGCTCATTAGGCTTCTTAGTTGTCAGTTTGTCAGTAGCAGTCGATGATTGAAGATCAACCACACGATAATGGACTTGATTGTTGTTGGTATTGTTACATCCACGTTACATCGGTTACATCCAGGGTTGCCACCCGTACTTTTTTAAAAAGTATTGTACTTTTATTTAGACAAACGTACTTTGTACTTTCTAAAAGAAGAAAAGTACGCTAAAATACTTTTTTTTTACGTATGTCAAATTGTCACTCATTCATCCCATTTTTAACTCTCTTATTTTAAATTATAATGTTTAAGTATCTTGTTGTCACTTGATTTGTTGTTCAAAGTTAGCGCCAAAACCAAAAATGGTTGTACTTTGTTGCATAAATTAGCAACAATTAGTGTCGTTAGTAATAATATCATAGAATTCAAATGCCAGACGCGCATGTGATATATTTGAATTTTACGTTGCGCCATGTGATTATTTTAATTTAACGTAAAATGTTATTTGTTGTGTGTTTTGGCTGGTCGACTTAACATCATATAACACTTATCAAGCCTTGATAATATTATTTTCGTACAACTTATATATAATTTTGTTTTTAAAATGGAACAAAATAATTTAGTTAATAATGATGATATCGTAAATTCTGAGTGTAATACACCTAAAAAGAGAAAAATTGAGGAAAATTCGTTAAAGCAAAAGAAACGATTACAGAAATATAAAACAGACTGGGAGAGAAGTTTTACGTGGTTAACGGCTGATCCTTCCAAAGAATCAAATGGAAAATGTAAAATTTGTGGAATTAGTTTCATTATTGGTTCAGCTGGAATAGGAATGGTGGGTAAACGAAACTTTATTTATATCTTTTTTAAATCATCATATTGGCAAATTAGAGAAATGTTTTATTATTATTTTTTTTTTAATCTTACGAGTAGTTCAATTTTTGGTTAATTTTAAAAGCATAAAGCTGTTATACGAAATAAAAATTACTTGTTACACTAATTTTTATCTAAGCAAAGTTTTGGTGGTAGTATTTGAAACTTTTTGTTATTCCTTCCAGGTTAAACAGCATGAAGGGTCACAACAACACAAAAATAAACTGCAATTTCAGAAAACGTCAGGATTATTGCAAAAATTTTTTGGAACTGCCACATCTTCCGGAGATCCATCTTGTAATAGTAAAGAAATTATTACAGCTTCTGAACTAGCTATTACATATCATATAGTGAAGCATAATATTTCTTACAATAGCATGGACTGTAACATAAAACTTAGTAAAATAATATATGCTGATTCAAAAATAGCAACAAGCATATTTCTAGCTAGAACAAAGATGGAAGCTTTAGTCACTGAAGTGTTGGGGCCTTATGCTTTACAGAAAGTGATTGATGAATTGAATACAGGAAATACGTTTTATTGTCTACAAACCGATGCATCTAATAAGAAAAATATAAAAATCTTTCCTTTAGTAGTGCAATATTTTACTGCTAAAAATGGTATTCAGAACAAACTTTTAGATTTTTATGAAAATAGCAATGAATCGGCTGATGGAATGTTTCAAGCTATAAAATGTCGTTGGAATCCCAAGGTTTGTCACTAAATAAAATATCAGGCCTTAGTGCCGACAATACAAATTCCAATTTTGGTGTTAATCACTCTTTGTTTACAAATTAAAGAGATTTAGTCCCATAATTAAAGGAAATTGTCATGCACATATAGTGCACAACTGTGTAAAACACGCTATGAATTTTTTTTATCTTGTGATGTTGAAAATATTATACTGAAAATTTACAGCCATTTTGCTCATTCGGCTGTACGAAGAGAGGAATTAATAAAATTAACGGAAATAGTTGATGGGCAATTTCGAGAACTTAAACGTCATGTAGGAACTAGATGGCTTTCTCTTTTACCATGTGTTGATACGATATTATTAAATTGGAAAGTTATTAGAAATTATTTTGTGAATTTGGAGGAAGATTGCCCAATGCTTTTGCAAAATTTATTAATGCTGAAGAACCCTGATGACACAGTTGAAATTTACTTACACTTCAGTAGCCACATTTTAAATGTGTTTAATAAAACTATAAAATACTTAGAGGGTAACTTGGTTACTATTTTAGATATTTTTAATATCATGAATAATTTAAAAAAAGAATTGACACAGAGGAAAATCGTTTTATTTTCTGGCTTCGAAACCGGGAAATTGTTAAAAAAACTTGAAACGTCATCACCTGAATTTACAAAGAAAATTTATTTAAATTTTTTATTGTTCATAAATAAAGCCATAGAATACTTAGAAAAGTGGTTCAATATGAGTCATTCCAATTGGCTGTTTTCACTTAATAACTTAAATCTAAAATCTTTAGTTAAATATGAAGATTTTGTATACATTATTGAGAATCTAAATCTCCAAAAGCTATGTATTAACATGGATGATTTGTATTCTGAAGTAAACATAATAAATGAGCTGCTTGCAAAATTAATTAATTGTGCAGATTTTAAAGATAAGCCTACCGCGAAAAAATGGCAGCATATTTTTGAACGTTGCGACGATTTTCCAAATACGTATAAAATAATAGCCTATCTTTTATCTATTCCTGCTACTTCGGTATTCATAGAAAGAATATTTTCGATAATGAATATCAAATGGCGTGAGGAAAGAAACAAGGCGTCCCTTAACTTAATAAAAAATGAACTACTGGTATATATAAATTTAGATATAGATTGTAAGAATGCCTTAAATGTTTTTAAGGAAGACAAATATCTAATTCACATAGCTAAAAGCAATAAAAAATATTTATGGAGAAATAAATAATATAAAAATTTAATGCGTACTTTTTTTTTACTAACTGTACTTCTATTTTTTTCTTAAAAACCGAAAAAAGCTTTTTTTGCCTTAAAAAAAGGTGGCAACCCTAGTTACATCCCCTAGTACATGCGTGTGGTGTCTGAGCCACGTGACCGCCCCTACTATGTCCGTTACTCACACAAATACACAAAATCGCACTAATACAATGTAAACCCAGTGTGTGTATACAACATATTGTCTATCTCTTACATGTTACACTGGTTCCAGTAGTGTAGGCATAGATATGTTGTCTCTATTACTCTCTGGTTTTTATTATGTGTATGTTTGTCCGTTGTCTAGTGCATTTATGTGTCCCTGTCTTTACGTGTTGTTTTATTTATATCTCTCGTTTCGGTGGCGCATGTCCTTAGTGGGCGATGCCGCCGGGTGCTGCTGACCGCGCCATCCACCGGCACAATCCTCCCCAACCCAATAACACACAAGGTTCGTCAACCTCTATACCATCTAAACGCGCAATTCCAGGAACACCCGATCTTAATGAGCAATTTGATGAACCAGAACACATTTACACCAAGAAACGTAAAATAGAACGACACATCCACACACATACACGAACATACACACAAACACAAACAGTTCTTTCCCTTCCTTCTGTCCCTAATCCTACCTATCCTCTGAGGACACGAAATCGAACCAGACTATCACAGCCGTCTGTCATTGAGCCAACATCTACGCTCCCACGAAAGTCTCGTTGTACGACCCAGTATACACCAAAATAGACGCATAGCACCTCGTTTCAAGCAACAACAACAATATAAGGAGTGATGTAACAAGCCCGTCTGTGAATGTACTACGGTACTTTTACGGATTGGTTGTGGAAGGGCACATTACCCTTCCACAGAGCCTAATACCTTGCACAATGCCGGTATAGGTGAATGTTACCCAGTACCGTCCTACTGAGTAGTGAGAGCCAGGTTGGCGTAAAAGTCTATAACAATAATAATAATAATAATAATAATAATAATAATAATAAACGCCCTGTGGGTGGGGGCTTCACTTTGCAGAATTTGCCCACAGTAAGTCCTGCTTGTCGTAAAAGGCGACTAAAAGGACAACCCATTAGGATGGAGACTAAGAGAAAAAAGCCTCGGAAAAATGCCGCTGCCGGTGGAGCGACCGGGCGCATCAGGGTCACCACTGAATGTGACAGTTTAGATCACGGTGACGACAGGCTGGGTTCTAGGCAGCCACCTGTCAGCTGTAATAACACCTTCAGCCAAAATACTACTGCCCTACTTACAGAGCCACCAACACCTTTGGCTCAGCCGACTTTAAGTGTTTCCTCGGAGCACTCTTTGGGGACCACTAAAGCTGGTAAGAAGCGTGTGCGTATGCAATGGACAGATGAACTGAATGAATTCATCGTACGCACATACTTCCAAGTTACTAAACTTGAAACGGACAAAACTGGTTACCGTACGAAATTACATCAAGAGTTCACGCGCACCTATCCTCACCTAAATCGCATCACTGAACAGAGACTGGCAGACCAAAAGCGTGTCATTTTCACCAATAACCTTATACCTTCTTCCCTCATAAACGCTATTAAAACACAAGTCGCACATCAATTTGCTCAAAATGAAGAAAGTCAGGCCGACGACGGCCCACCAGAAATGGGGAGCCCCACACAAAACGACACTCAACAACTTGTCGAGAATGAGCCTAACTACCATGAAACAGCAGTAAATGACACCCTACTGCAAGAGATCGAACTGGAATTTAACACAGCGCTTACTGAATTCGAAGGGACGGACCCCACACATCGGTACTTGTTGCCTAAACAACACACCTCACGTAGATTGGCTGAGATCGTTGAGATATTAAATAACATAATACTGCCTCAACACTTGCAAATTTGTGACAATTTTATCGAGTTACACACAGCTATCTACTGTGGAGCCGTTGCAGCAATACGTTGTAACGGGTCCGATGTAACACCACCTGTAGCGCACAACTCGAAGGAACACAAAACCCCTGCCTGGGAAACACGATTGAATAAACGCATCAGCACCATCCGATGCAACCTCGGCAGGATCACCCAATACCAACAGGGTACGAGGTCCAAACGGCTCAACAAATATATACACGACATATTACACAAACACACAGTAGACACACAATACGAGGAACCCAATAAAACACTCACAGAGATCAGACATACGCTTCATCAAAAATTAACAGCACTAGCGAAGCGCTTACGAAGATATAAGACCAGTACTGAACGCAGACGACAAAACCAAGCGTTCAGCAGAAACGAGAGACGGTTTTATCAGTCTCTAACGAACACGGTAACTAACAGTAATGGTCTACCGGAGAAGAACGCACTCCATAGTTTCTGGGCGAATATATGGTCCAACACCATTGACCATAATGACAAAGCCAGCTGGATCGATACAGAGTGCAGGAATAACGAACATCTTCCGGAGATGCCCTATACGGACATTACTACAGAGGACGTCTCCAGAGCTTTACAGAGATCGCATAACTGGAAGGCACCTGGCATCGATAACATACAAAACTACTGGCTCAAACACTTTACATCAACACACAAGTACCTCGCTGAACAATTCACACTATTTATAAGAACACCAAACCTGACACCGAAGTTCCTAACGCAGGGTATCACATACATGAAATCTAAAAACAGTGATACAAAAAATCCTGCGAATTATAGGCCTATCACCTGCTTGCCTACAGTGTATAAGATTTTGACGTCCTGTCTGGCAGAAAAGATCAATGAGCATTGTCAGATTAACACCATACTGACAGAAGAACAAAAGGGATGTCGAAAGAGGTCACAAGGCTGCAAAGAGCAGCTTCTGATTGACTCCGTAGTACTGGAACAAGCGAAAGGGAGACAACGTAACCTGTACACAGCGTTTATTGATTACAAAAAGGCATTTGATTCGGTCCCGCACTCCTGGTTACGGAGAGTATTGGAGCTGTACAAAATACACCCAAGTATCGTGAACTTTTTTGGAACGATCATGTCCGATTGGCGAACGACCTTACATTTGAGTATTGGTAATGAAAAAACAGCAAGCGACCTTATTCAAGTAAGACGCGGCATATTCCAAGGCGACTCATTGAGTCCATTATGGTTTTGTCTCGCAATGAATCCACTTTCTCGCCTGTTAAGTGAAACCAAATACGGTTACAATGTAGGTACGCAAACGAATTCGCGCCATACCATCTCACATCTGATGTATATGGATGATATTAAGATCTATGCAGCTACTAAACATCAATTACAGCAGCTGCTGGGACTTTCCAACGAGGTTTCGCGAGACCTCTGTATGGAGTTCGGAATCGATAAATGTCGAACACAATGTCGTTCTGGAGGAAAACGAGATGCGGTCGCATTCGAACTCGAACCAGAGTCTGTTATGCAGCCCATGGACGAGGGAGAGTCGTACCAGTATCTCGGATTCAATCAGGACGAACGTATAGATCACAGCGCTGTAAAACAACACCTGATGCAGCAATACCTAACGCGTGTACGGAGATTACTGAACACCCACCTTGATGGAAAAAAAACCATCAAAGCAATTAACACCTACGCAGTTCCGGTGCTAACGTACTCATTTGGGGTAATCAAATGGACGCCTACGGACTTGACAAACATCGAGATCAAGACCCGCGTCCTTATGACCAAATACCGAATTCATCATCCCAAAGCAGCGATAGAACGATTGACGCTGCCAAGAGCCGAAGGGGGTCGGGGTCTTATAGACATAAGGAACACGCATAATAAACAGGTTCATAACTTGCGAGAATACTTTTACACCAAAACACACACATCACACTTACACAATGCAATAATCCAAGCCGACAAGGCATACACACCATTAAACCTCTCACACACAGAAATGCCAGATAGTTTTTGCCCCTTGGTCACGAAGGAGGACAAAATCCAGCAATGGATCCGCAAGCCTCTACATGGAAGACATCCACATGATCTTAACCAGAGTAACGTCGACAAAGCAGCGTCGCACGCCTGGTTGAGTCAAGGAAGTCTTTTCCCGGAGACTGAAGGATTTATGCTGGCTATACAAGATCAAGTAATTCATACAAAGAATTACTCAAAATACATACTTCGTGACTCGTCAATAACATCTGACTCATGCCGGAGATGCCATTTCAAACCCGAAACGATCCAACACATCACAGCTGCCTGTACTCAGCTCGCTCAGTCCGAATATAAACACCGTCACGACCAGGTTGGCAAAATTATATACCAGAAACTAGCGGTTCAGCACCACCTTGTAACCGATAAAACCCCTTACTACAAGCTCACACCAAAAGTAGTAGCGGAGAATGACTCCTGTAGACTTTACTGGGATCGGTCGATTATTACAGATAAGACCATAAATCATAATCGACCAGATATCACCTTCATTTTTATTTTTTTAAAATAAAATTTGTGGTCTTAAAAAAAAAGTCTTTTTTTATTTCTGGAAAAACCTATTGTGAATGTTGACTACTCCAACAGAGTTCGTTCAACAATTAGAAACCAGAGTACAACAACATTGGCGCCCAAGCAGGGACTTGAAGAAAAAGGAAAAATGTCCACCAGGAAGATTCCAATGGCTCACCTTCGCGAAATGCTGTTGTCCGATGGACTGGACGTGGAAGGTACTCGTGAGGAAATGGAGGCACGATTAGAACAGCACCGTAGAACGACATCAGACCTCGCCGTAGCGGGAGCAGCTTCAACTCCCATACGCAAACATAGCGCGATGTCCGACCCCGGCGGGGACTATTCGGCCCAAACAGTACAACGAATGTTCGAAACTATAATGAACCAGATGACGACCCAGGGCCAACAAATGACGGAGATGGAAGAGCGAATGGCGAACCGGATCAGCACCCACTGCCGAAACATCGAGGTCCGTCTCCAAGAAAGCCTAGCAGGCCTCAGGAATCAGTGCATGAAGAGGATGGGCCAACTAGAAGGGAACGTGAGCACCGTCAAAACCACGATCCAACACCTGGAGGGCGAGGTTCACAATAATCACGCCAACATGACCAAACACATCGAGGACCTACAGGAGAAGTACGATGAAGTGACAAAAGAAATGGAAGAATTGAAACACCGTCAAGTCGAACAGCTAAGCAAGATGCAACATGGCTCCCAGAGGACCGCGATAGCCACCGTATCTCAACCCGCTATCGACACCACCACTCTGCTCTCAGTTCTGCCGGAGTTCGGGTGAAGGCCAGTGGAGGACCCAACCGCCTTCACGAAGCGAGCCACCGCATTGCTGGAGCAGAGCCTCCTACCCATGGACTGCTGGGTTGAGATAGTGAGCAAAAAGCTGACGGGTCCCGCAGGAGAATGGGCCACAATGATTAAAGGGCTAGGCTACTCGTACGATGAGTGGAAATGGCAATTGGAGAGCCATTTTAACGGAAAGGTAGCCCAGGCCGAGCACCAGTTGATGACCACAACCCAACCTACCGGGATGAAGACAGAAGCATTCGTCAACCTCAAGGTACAAATTTTCCAGCGGATCCACCCCACTAGGAACATTGACGACGTGATACCGGTCATCCTACCCCTCCTGAGGGACAACGTTCGCCCACTGGTAAAAATCGCAAGACCCACAACGCTAGAGGAACTGCGTAACACCGTGCGACTCCTGGACGAAGAACCGGCCCGAAACAGCCAACCATCTAGAAATACGGAGAGACCGAAACCCGCTCCACGACGACAACGAGACGACCAATGTTTCGTTTGCGACCAACCGGGGCACATGAGTTGGGACTGCCCCAGAAAACACAACCGGCCGACGGAAAACTAGAACCAGGGTCGGCGCAGCGGGAGGACGCCGGCTCTGGAACCATGCGCTCCCAGACAACCCCACCAAGCCACAAAGGGGGGACGACTACACAGTGCCCACAGCAATAAGTATGCGGGCCACGAATACCCATACATTTGGACCAACCATCGAACTAGTCGTACACGACGAGACGATACTGGCGCTATTGCATTCTCAAGCATCACACAACTTCATGAGTGAACAGTTGGCATTGAGGATGGACACCCCGGAAGGGAGACGGGGAAAGCGGTTCCAGACCGGAAGGGAGACCGGTAGAGGCGCTACCAACCAAAACGTGTTCCACATCATAGGGAAGCTACGCGTGACAGTGAAAATCCAACAGCTGAACATAGAAATCGAAGCACTCGTCGTTCCGGGGCTAAGGAGCCCCCTGATATTGGGGCACCCATTTCTCATGGAAAACAGGGTAACCATAGACTAGTCACCAGCGCAGAGCCAGGAGAAACTGAAGGCAGTCATACAACGACACCCCAAGGTCTTCACTCACAGCACCGGGAGAACGAGGACCATCACGCATAAACTAAGCTTGACTGACGACACTCCCATTAAACTCCCATTTACACTTACAACCCAGAAAAACAGAGGGCACTGGATAAACTACTGGGAGACATGGAAGAAGAAGGAATCATCGAGCCGTCAACCTCTTCTTGGGCAGCACCTGTAGTCCTCACCAAAAGGAAAGACCAGTCGTGTATCGACTACAGGAAACTGAACGAACGGACAATGGGCAACGCTTTCCCTATTCCCAATCTACAGGAGATGCTTCGAAAGGTAAACGGGGCCACCATATTCTCCACCCTGGACCTACAATCCGGATACTGGCAGATCAAAATGGATCCCGCATCCAAGGAGTATACGGCATTTACCACGTCCCGTGGACTCTATCAGTTTCGAGTCATGCCGTTTGGACTCAAGGGAGCACCAAGCACCTTTCAAAGTCTAATGAACGAAGTGCTCACTGGCTACATAGAAGATTTCTGTCAAGTGTACTTGGATGACATCTTGGTGTACAGCAACACATTAGAGGAACACCTACGTCATCTCGAACTGGTACTGGAACGGTTGGAACAACACAGCCTCACCTGCAAACCCAGCAAGTGTACGATAGGCAGCTCAAGAGTCCGCTACCTCGGTCACATGCTAAGTAGCGAGAAGAGGAGAAAAACGAAGCCATCAACAAATACGAAGTCCCGAAAACAAAAAAAACAGCTCCGACAGTTCCTGGGACTATGTGGTTGGTACAGGGGTTTCGTCCCATACTACGAGGAAATAACAGCTCCTCTGACAAACACCCTCAAAACGAACGAAAAGTGGCGCTGGTCGCCGGTCCACCAAAGAGCCTTCGAAGAACTGAAGGCAGCGATCGTTGCAGCACCGAAACTAGCACATCCGGACTTCTCCAGAGAGTTCTGCCTCAATACAGACGCAAGCAGCATCGGACTGGGGGCAGTCTTGTTCCAGTGAGACGACAACGGACAAACACGAAGAATAATCGAGTACGCCAGTAAAAAACTCAACCCCACCGAGCAGAGGTACTCCGTGAGTGAAAAAGAATGCCTTGCCATAATCTGGGCACTCAGGAAGTTCCGGGGGTACCTAGAGGGACGGCACTTCAAACTGTATACCGACCATTCCGCTCTCCAATGGCTGAACAAATCAAGGGACGCTCGAGGGAAGCTAGCACGATGGTCGGTCGAATTAGGGGCATACGACTTCGAAATACAACACATACCAGGGAGGATGAACGAAGCCGCCGATTCGCTATCTCGGACTCCAGCCGGTCCAGAAAGCAGTGAAGAAGCCGATCCCGACATCCCCGAATGGTCACCCAATCAAACTAACATCAAGGCACCAATCACGATGAATCTAGTACAGACACCGACACCTACCCTTGAAGACATCCAGAGATGGCAGAACCAGGACCCAGACATCAACGCCATCCGAAGGTACCTCTCGTACGGCGGCCCAATCAGGAGCGTCGACTGTTCCGAACCCGGAACAACTACACAGTAGCCGACGGACTACTGTGGTACCACTCTGTTCCGGAACAAGAAGAAGTACCGGTCGTACCAGGAACCAAAGGGCTCACTTTCTTACAAAGGTACCACGACAGCGAAGAGGCCGCCCACCCCGGTTGGAAGGAAACCTACCGACAGATACGAGCTCGCGTCTACTGGTACGGGATCAAGGAGGACATTCGGCGGTATGTGGGGTCCTGTGAAACCTGTGCCAGGGTCAAACCGACCAATCGCCCACCGCCGCGGGGGATGTGCAACCGGAGACCTACGAGAGCCTGGGAGATTATCAGCATTGACATCATGGGACCATATCCACGCACGTCCCGAGGGAAGACCCACATCCTGGTCACCACCGACTTGTTTACGAAATGGCTCGAAGCTTTCCCCATGGGAGCCACCACCACCATGAAAATAGTCAGAATCCTGGAGGAGGAGGTATTCAGTCGCTTCGGATATCCACGAGCCATCCTGAGTGATAACGGGCCCCAGTTCAGGTCCAGGGAATGGACTCAGGCCACCATGCGATGGAAGACCGAACACTGGACCACCCCAATCTACCACCCTCGAGCCAATCCGGTGGAACGACAAAATCAGGAACTGAAGAAGCTACTACGACTCCATCTACTAGAAGGGGAACACCGACAATGGGACCAACAACTCGCCAAGTCCCTCTTCGCATTACGGAAGCGGCGGAGCCAGGCAACCGGATTCATTCCAGCTCATCTACTGTTGGGGGGCGGAAATGAAGAGATCCGGGGACTGGCAGCTAGCGCAAGAAGATCAGGACGCACAACCAGTGGAAGAGTGGGTCCAACAACAAGAAGAAGCCCGTCAGACCGCTATTCAGCAAGCCGCACAGTCACTACAAACACAAGCCGAGCTGAACGACGAAGAAGAAGGTCCACAGCAGTACCACCCAGGTGACTCAGTATGGGTTCGTAACCATATTTTAAGTAACAAGCTCGAAGGGGTACATGCGGGACTGGCGCCAAGATGGAAGGAACCGTACAAGGTGCAACAAGTTTTACCTGCTGGTGTCTACCTACTGAACACCGAGCCCTCTACTAAAGTACATAGGAGCTTGCTCAAACCTGCCAATATAAGAATCGGAGAAGGAACCGAGGGGTCCGAACTCGGGGAGCGGCCCACGACTACAAGGGAGGACCAAGGAGCTGAGGGAGGAGCCGAGCAGCCGGTACCAGAGCAGGGGGACAGGATAAACCACCGGCGATACAACTAGTGGCCCAGATGAGGGCAGTCGGAGTGGCCGTACGCAATGTCTTTGGAGGGGGTAATGTCAAGGCTCTACTATACTTAACATTGTGTACGGCCTAACGGGGTTCCACTGCACTTCGACACCCACCAGTCGAAGCACACACGAGTAGTATCAAAAGTAACCAGTAACACTTCACCAAGCGAGTGGCGCAACGGATAAGACGGCTGACCGTGAACCGAAAGGACCGGGGTTCCGTCCCCAACGCCGACAACCTCTAACACCAATTTTTTTTTTAATCACACTTTGTTTTTCTTTTCTTATGTCATGGTGGAACATTCTAGAGGAATTTGGAAGAACTACAACGCACAAACAGTCGCGTAACAGCCCAACAACATAAACACCTGACGTCAGCTCCAGCAGAGTATTTAAGCCAGTTCACCCAGGCCGAAAGGATCAGTGTGCATAAGCAGTTGCGTGTAATCCGTCGTGTGCAAGCAGTCATAGTGAATCAAGGAACCGAATTGGATTTAAATTGGAAATTAGACGTTATATTGAAAATTGGAAATTGGACTTGGATTTGGACTTAGAAAAAAAACAAATCATCAGAAACAAAAAAAATAACTTCGTCAACATTTTTAATTTTTTAAAATAAAATTTGTGGTCTGAAAAAACCGTCTTTTTTTATTTCTGGAAAAACCTATTGTGAAAGTTGAGTACTCCAACAGAGTTCGTTCAACAATTCGAAACCAGAGTACAACAACAACAAAAAAATAATATTTCTGAAGAGGGTATCTTTCTATCCTAAAATAAGTTACCCTACCCCTTGTGAGGTGGGGCGGGGGACAATTTTGAAATCTAGAATGTAAACCCCCATTTTTTATTGCAGATTCGGATTAGAGATGTCGATTCTCCAAGAAAAAGATCGATTTTTGGATCGATTTAAATCGAAATTAAAAAAATCGATTCAAAAAAAAAAATCGGCTAAAAAAGAATCGATTCTGTAAGATCGATCTAAAAAATCGAAATTTTGAAAAGTTTAGTAAAATTAGCTGATAATTTTTGTTAAGACTTAATTGATAGTACATGGGGAATATCGTGTAAAAACGCCTTACATTATACTTATAAAGGCGCTGAGTTAACTTTTCAATTATAATTATAGCAAATAAACGAAACAAACAACGAAATTGAATATGTAGGAAGAATACCACGGAATGAACCAAATTTATTCAAAAATTTCAAACAAACTGACAAAAAAATGTTTTCTAAATAAATCGCTTATATGGGAAAGGGATGGTTTGCCAGATAGGTGGTCTTGCTTTCTTTTGTATTAATAATCTTCATAGTAGTATTTAATATATATTATACTGTATAAGTGTATACAATATGGCGCTATTGGATACTATTGGGACTACTGGACAAGATAGTGCGTATACATATATGTAGTTATGGGTACAGAGCCACATGGGGGTTCGTTGATAACAAAGAGTAAAAACTAAAAAGTGACAATTAACAATAACGTTTTTCCTGTTTCATTTTAACACATGTTCTTTTGTAGAATTACAAATAAAATGAAATTATTTTTGGAAAAAATCGGTTTTCGATCTCTTGCTTTTAATAATCGATTCATGAATCGATTCAAAAGAAAAAATCGAAAAAAGAATCGATTTTTTAAGCTTCGATTAATCGATTTTCGATTAATCGATTTAAAATCGACATCTCTAATTCGGATTCTACGCGACAAAATACCCAACTTTTATACGAAGCATTTTTTTATTCGTAACAGATGGCGCTATAATTATAAAAATAAGTTTATTTATATGCTAGTAGCTAAACTTATTTTTACAATTACAGCGCCATCTATATACTTATATACTTGCATATAAATAAACTTATTTTTATTTACAATTGCAGCCCGATCTGTTACGAATAGAAAAAAATGTTTCGTATAAAAGTTCGGTATTTTGTCCCGTAGAATCCGCATCTGCAATAAAAAATGGGGGTTTTAGATTTCAAAATTGCCCCCCGCCCCCGCCCCGCTCACAGGGGGAAGAGGGACTTATTTTAGGACTTATTTAGATGCTCTCTTCAGAAATATTATTTTTTTTGTCAGGCAAAGTTTTCCTACAAGCTTCTTTTTCGAGATATAAAAAATTCCAGGTTAAATGGAACAGCCGACCACTGACACGACCCACTGACTTTTGCTTTCTTACTTTCACAATTTAAATAATTCCAGGGTGTCCCAAGAGTCAAGGATATCCCTTGGACGGATGGTAGACCAGCTCATGCCTGACCAGAATATCATAATATCGTCTGGTAAAATATCGTTGGTTTTCAAGTTATTGACACTTTTATGAATTTCAAGAAAATTGACAATTTTTATCAGATTTCCGAGTACTACAGCTGCAAAACTTGAACTTCTGAAATTCTAATTTTTATTACGCAACCCTGAAGAGTCCTTTTGTAGATCCTAATCCAAAGTAAGGGTAATAGACCTAATATCTTGGAAAAAATAAACCATTTTAGGCCGATTCATACATAAATATTTTTTGATAGCCAAGTTTGACTCTTCATACTGTAAAAGAAATGTACCTCATTACCCGGGCAAGTTATGTTAAAAGATTCCTCATTTATTGTAGTTTTTAAAATGGTTCAACATTTGCTTCACTTTACTTTAGAAAAAAAGTACTGCTATTTTACTGCAAAAAAAGGTCATTGTAAAATTATTTCAATAATTATTTTCAAATTATTTCAGTCACTTGCAGACACTTTTGCGCCTGCGTAAACCGAAGATGGATAGATGCAAAGCACACAACATAGGTGTGCAAATGTTGCTTCCTCGTGACTACGCTAATCATGTCCGATTTTGCCGAAGTATGTTACAAAAAGATAGAGAAAACACAGAATTCCTAGATAAAATTTTATGGATGTATGAAGGTACATTCAAAAAAGATCGATTCATTAAAATGCATAATTTTCATAGTTATGCGATCGAAAATCCACATTCAATTACCAGAAGATGGATCACAATATCACTTTAAAGCAAATTTGTTGATCGGAACACTGAACGGCCAAATAATAGGTCCTGTTAAATTGCTTGGAAATCTGAGCGGAGAAATTTATCACAATTTTTTAGAAAATAGACTCCCTAATCTTTTAGAAAATGTTCCTTTGGTCACAAGTACAGTAAGGTGGTTTCAAAACGATGGCTGTCCAACTCATTATGTACGTGAAGTAAGAAATTTTTCAATCCAAGTTTAACCTCAGAGATGGATCGGTCGCCTTGGTCCCATTTTGTAACCACTCCAGTTTCCGAATTTAAATCTACTAGACTTTTTTTTACTGAGATTGCCTAAAGAAGAAAGCCTATGCAAAACCAATAAATAATTTAAATGAGCTAAGACATCGCGTTAATGAATGTGAACAATAAATAAATATTGCAAGATGTGCAAGATGCATAAAAAGATCTTTTTCAAAAAGATACCGGCTAGATTCAAATTGACAGCAGACAATTTGAGCACATTCTTTGATTTTCAATGTTATGTTTAATTTCAAATAAATATCCGTAATTACTTAATTCAGTAAGTATTTTCATTCGAATTCCTATCTTCTTTTACTACTGTCACTATTTATCTCATTCTAGCCAATGTAAATCTACTACCTATCCACTTTCTATCTTCGGTCATCACCTATCTTCGGTTTACATAGGCGCAAAAGTGTCTGCAAGTAACTGAAACAATTTGAAAGTAATTATTGAAATAATTCCACAATGACCTTTTTTGCAGTAAAATAGCAATAACTTTTCTTCTAAGGTCAAGCTACATAAAATGAGCAATTTTTTAACAAAACTTGCCGGGGTAGGGCGGTACATTTCTTTTACATGTGAAGAGTCAAACTTTTTTTTACAGTATGAAGAGTCAAACTTAGCTAACAAAAAAAGATTTATGTATGAATCGATTTAAAAGGGTTTATTTTTTCCAAGATATTAGGTCTATTACCCATACTTTGGATTATGATCTACAAAAGAAACCTTCAGAGTTGCGTAATAAAAATAGAATTTCAGAAAATCAAGTTTTACAGCTGTGGTACTCGAAAATCTGATCAAAATTGTCGATTTTCCCGAAATCCATAAAAATGCCAATATCTTGAAAACCAACGATATTTTACTAGACGATATTGTGATATTCTAGACAGGCATAAGCTGGTCTATCATCCTTCCAAGGGATATCGTTGGCTTTTGGGACACCTGTATATATTTAAATTGTGAAAGCAAGAAAGCAAGAAAGCAAAAGTCAGTGGGTCGTGCAAGTGGTGGGCTGTTAGTGTTAAATAAATTCAATGTGAAATCATAAATAAGTGTGATCAGTGGTTGGTATTAAAGGTAGGGTTTGATTGTAAAGTTATTATTATAATTTTTCTTTACTTCAAATCTAG
The DNA here is from genome assembly GCA_035578155.1 of Brachynemurus nebulosus. Taxonomy (NCBI): domain Eukaryota; kingdom Metazoa; phylum Arthropoda; class Insecta; order Neuroptera; family Myrmeleontidae; genus Brachynemurus; species Brachynemurus nebulosus. The sequence goes on from JAPWDM010000016.1 coordinate 8,416,685, forward strand.
CTTAAAAGCTGACGTTATTATTGGGTTAATAGATGAGTTGATCTTATCAAAAAATACTAGATATTTAAAAGTTCCCTTAATAATAATGGGTGATATGAACTGTCGTGTAGGTCTGTTAGGCCTAGGAAATACGGAATTTACTCATCTAGAGGAAAACAGATATTCAATGGATTTAACTTTAGATAGGAAAGGCACCTTAACCCCTTTAGGACTAATGACGAGCTCAGCTCGTCATACTAATTTTTAGAAAAAATTCAACTGAAGAGTGTGCATTGTCTTATATCGGTAACTGGAGGCTGTATAGTAAAGAGCGGTCATATTGTAAAAAAATTAAGCAAAACCTACCAAACTTGCAATTATACTTTTATAGATATTAAATTTTTTATCTAAAATATTGGAATATACGGCGGTACTAAAAGAGTTAATTGCTGATTATTTCGAAAATTTAGGTTTTATTATTGTAAATGGAACTAAATCGGACAGAAACGAGTCATTTACGTTTCACAATTTTAATGGTTGGAGTACCGTGGATCTAGTATGGGCGCATGATCTGGCTATGTCCGAAGTAATTGATTTTAAAGTAGAAGAATTTATTCTATTGTCTGACCATCTGCCCTGCACTTTAACTTTCGGTGCTTACTCTTTTACAAAACCGACAAGCCTGAAAAATCGTAATAGAATTCCATTTACTATGAAAATGTTAAAATGGAATGAAGAAAAAAACGATACATTTATAAATTACTTAAATGATGCGATTAATACAATTAACAATCATTCCGCCGAGACCTTGTATAACACTATGATACAGGGTATCATAGCAGCATCACAAAATTCCGGAATGGTTTAGGAGAAAACAATCTATCCAGTTAAACAGCAAATTGTAAAGCGTGATAAACCTTGGTTTGATAATGAGTGTAAAAGCAACAAACAAAAAATTAAAGATGCATTTAAATCAGCAAAACGTAATAATTTGGATCTAGTTAACTCAAACTTATATATAGAAACAAAACGGGATTATAAAAATACAATAAAAGATAATAAGGTTGTATGCCGCTCCCGAATAATGTAGCTGAAGCTTTAGCTTACGATGCAGTCTCTGAAAGAAAGATGCTTGAATTTCTCCGAAATTCGCATCTTCTTCAGAGGCTTTAGGGGCATTACATCTCATATTTTATCGAAGTCGTCTCTTATTTCTCCCCCGATATTTTAAATTTTACTTTCCAGCTATGTTTTTAATCTATGTGTTTTCAAAATGAACTGTGTTGTCCTAATTTATTTATTTATTTATTACCCATACCCTGTTCCAGCTGGTCTGGCAGGGTACTTTTAGTTTCTTGTTATGCCACTAAGGGCTTTTTACACCCTTAGTGGTACTGTGTGTTATTTATACCTTGTTATTTGTTTTTGTTATTGTTTTTTAATGATGTGCCACCGAAGGCCTTTTACACCCGAGGTGGCACATCAATTGTTTTTATTTATCTGTGATTTTTATTATGCCGCTGTAGGCCTGTTGTTATGGCTCTACAGCGGAATTGTTTTAACCCCTTATTGCTTCACCGGTCGGCCTGTGGCCTCCCAGCGACGCAATAAGTTTCTCTGTGATACCTGTGATATTTTCTCTAGTCGTTTTCTGTGTATTTCTAGTCGGTTCTCTCCACTCCGGGGCCCTTTATACCTCGGAGGGAGTTCCAGCGATGGCTTCCAGGCCTTGGTGACCGGACGCTCTGTCTAGTACTTATCGTACCGTCACCAAGGACTGTCCACTCTCTTTAAGCCCTGGGATGGCAGGGCCCATCGATGGATTTTATTATGTGTATGTTTTGTCCCTTGTCTATCGCATTTATGTGTTCCTGTCTGTTTTGTGTATGTTTTTATCTTTATCGTTTATGGCGGCGCATGCCCTTGGTAGGCGATGCCGCCGGGTGCTGCTGACCGCGCCATCCACCGGCAGCAGTACTCCAATTTTAATAAAAAAAAAAAAAATAAGGTTGTATATTTCAACTCACTTAGAGAGAAACTGAACATGGTTAAAGATAGCAGAGAATTTTGGAAAACTGTTAACGGCTTAAAAAAGAAATACCCCTGTCGCAGCATCTGCATAACATAGCGAATTTCGAAATATTGAGCACTGGCGGATCTCAGCTAAGACCTGTACCTTTTTAAAATAGTTTAGCTTTCTAAGAGTCAAAGAATTTTTAAAATCAGCTGGGTAATTAGTTTTGGTATTTTTGGGACCCAAGAACCCGAACAGACTTTGTGCAGCATAGTTGTATCCATCTAAAATAATTTAAATCTCTAGCAGTGAGAAAATTTTTAGAATCGGTTCGATAGCTTATTTCTGGTGTTTTCGGATCTGCAAGATCCCGGTGGACCTCATTAAAAAATCAGCTCGACCGTATATTCTAGGGCGAACTTTATATATATATATATATATATATATATATATATATATATATATATATATATATATATATATATATATATATATATATATATATATATATTACCTTTCTAATAGTAAAAGTATTTCAAAACCCGTTGTGTAGCATTCTAGGCCGCATTTGCATCCGCAGGACAGTTGTGGATCTCAGATAACACAACCTATACCTACCTAAAATAGTTTATCTCGGTAATAGTGAAAAAATTTTCAAAATCGGTCAGTTATTTTATTTTTGACACTTTTGGGTCCCACTGACGCTGTCGGACCTTTCATAACGTAATCTATATCTATTTAAAACAGTTTAGCTCTCTAACAGTGAAAAAATTTTCAAAATCGGTTAGTTTATTTTTATCACTTTTGGGTCCCATGGACCCTGGCGGACCCTACATGACGTAATCAATATCTATCTAAAATAGCTTAGCTCCCTAACAGTGAAAATATTTTGAAAATCGGTCGGTTAGTTTATTTTTGATACTTTTGGATCCTATGGACCTTGGCAGACCTTACATAGCGTAATCTATATTTATCTAAAATAGCTTAGCTCTGTAACAGTGAAAAAATTTTTAAAATCAGTCAGTTAGTTTATTTTTGACACTTTTGGGTCCTATGGACCCTGGCGGACCTTACATAATGTAATCTACATCTATCTAAAATAGTTTAGCTCTGTAACAGTGAACAAATTTTCAAAATTGGTCGTTTAGTTTATTTTTTAAAATTATGGGATCAGTATGGGCGGAACTCATACAACATAATTTTTATTCATCTAAAATAATTTTAGTACTCTAACAGTAAAAAAAGGGTTCTAAGGATCTCATATAACTTATGGCGGTCCGTAACGTTCTTGCGGACATCATTTAATTAAATAATTCAAATGCTTTAACTTACTAACTGTGAAAAAATTTTTAAAATCGATTGGGTAATTAATTTTTGGCGTTTTTATGTCCCCAAAGCCTTGACGGATCTGACATAAGATACCTTAAATCCATTTAAAATTGTTTAACTTTCTAACATTAATAATTATTAGTGAAAAAATTTTCAAAATCGATTCATTTAAAATTTTTTTTCGTGCATACAAACATATTATGTTATTTTGTTTTATATTTAATAATATTATATCATAACATAAATTTCAATTTCTTGTTTATTTAAAATTGAATAAAAAAAAAATATCTTCATTTCATAAGCATAAAAAATCTGCTTAATTTTAATTTTTCAACTTGAGACAGAGCTATGCTAATTATAATGTACTTAAATGAGAAACAGAACTTTGTTTATTATAATACAATTAATACATATATATGAATAGCGATCATTTGTTTTCGTAAAAATTCTTGAAAAAAAATGAAATTTTTCTATATTTTATAAGGAATTGAGACAGAAATATAAATTACTTATTACACTGACAAAGAGATAAAATTATTACAAATGTGAAAAATTACAATTTTTTTGAAAAATACTTAAAATTGAAAGAAAATTATAAGAACATTTTTTTCATAATTTTTTTTTGTTTTTGTTTTTTCAACGATGTCAAAATCGAACTGTCTAATGATAGGATCGAATGATAAAAATGATAAAAAATGGCCAGAAATCCTACTATTGGGCATCCGACGTGTCTGGCTGACGAACTTAGACGAGCCAATCCCGATTTTAGTTCGCACACAAAATTTCATAAGCACTAAACGTTTCGTTCGAAAATTATCGTGGCGACACACACACACACATTATATATATATATATATATATATATATATATATATATATATATATATATATATATATATATACAGGGTGTAAAGTAAATAACTCTCCGCCTTTTGACAGATGGTTTATCTCGATGTATAATTGCCGAAGACATGAATTTTTTTTCGGAATTCGCTATCTGAAAAAATCGCATCCCAGCCCGCTCGTCGTTTAATATAAATTTTCCTGAATACGCCTCTGACCAAACTAAAATTATTCGCACCCTGTATAATAAAAAAAATTTTTTTTAATAAAAAAAAAAATTTTTTTTATGTTACTATATATGTAAACACACGTAAACATGTGTTGATTATCAAACTCATATGTACTGTATTGTACAAAGAAAAACGAACACGTTTTTAATAAATTCTGATTAAAATAAGTTTATGAAATATTTTTTTTAGTTTTTAAAATTTTGTAGTTTTTTATATCACAGTACATTCTAAATATTGCAAAAACCATAACTCTGATATTAGTATCTGCATTACACATTATTAATTTAGTAACAAATTACATTAAAAACTACATTTATGAATTACCAAACAAACCAAAAAAAGAACACAACAAAACAACGAAAAGTTACACAAAAAAAAACTTCCATTAGTTTCAAAAATTAAAAAAAATCTTTTAACTGTCATAAAACACGAATTTTTAATTGTTGGTAATTTGATACTTGGGTACACAATTTTATTTTAGTACTATCTATAAAAAGTAAATATGTATCTGTTTTAGTGGTATCCAAATTCTGTACAGTGTTTTCCATATTCAATAGTTTTGCAAGTAAAGTACATGAGACAATAAACACAAATTAATAACAATGTCTAATAACGCTTTAGTTTTCTCTCTCATTTTCTCAGTAAGATCAAAAAAAATTTTTTCAATGATTTTCAAAAGTTAAAAGCACAGCTAGTATTATCAGAAGGAACGCAACTATCTCTTTCCTGTAACCACCAGTGTGCATTTCTAGGCTAACTTTCAAATAACTTTATACATTCTAACTTTCAATTGGCATAAGTGCGAAAATCGTATCAAATTCCCTTTTTCTATGCAAGTTTACGCAAGAAACTTAATTTTCGATATAAAAGTCACGCGAGCGGAACTCAAATGTATCCTTAAATTTCTTAAAATTTTCATATCTTTCAGTACTCCCCGAGGCATAAGCGCGAAAATCGGAGAAGGTTTTCTGTTATTATCTCCCGGTCTACAATTATAATAGCTTATTACACGGTACATGAGTGTTTGGCCGCTGAAATATTATAAAATTTGTATCATTATACACATATTTATGGACGAACTCAAAAATTTTGTAAAATTTGTGGAGGAAATATATTATTATTATTATGTATTTTATCTGCAAATTCAGAAGAAGTATAATGTCTTGTATGCGTATAATGATAGGTATAATAAATCAATAATGTGGAGCTATTTTCAAAAAGCAATTTCTAAGAAAATAATTTTGAGATTAATATAGAATTGTAAACTTTATTTAGAAAGCCATTATTCTAAACGGAAATCTTTTTCCAAAACTGACTACGAAGTACCTAAAAAGGGCATCATATTTTAAGTTTATTTTAAAAAAGAAATATCTGATTAAAAATTTGTTTCCAAAACGCAATTTCTGAAATTTTATTTTTAAACTGAAATATCTTTAATTTTTTGAATTAAATAATGACCGTTATTTTGATTTTTTTATTGTGCATAAAGGTACCTCAGTAAAGGAAAAATACAACTGGAACGGAAAACCCAACAGAAAATATTACGCTTTAGACCTTTTAACTCATTTTTTGTTGCACGGTCACAATAGCATCAGTTATCACAGGATAGTATGAATAGCGTGTTACTACCATTAGTGTCAGAAAAAAATACCGGAAGCAAAAAGAAGAAAGTGCTACAAGCCGAAGGCAAAGAGAAAAATAGATAAGTCTAAATTACTTTATGTTATTCTATATTTTTATAAAATAAAACAAATATTTTACTTAGCAAAAAATCGCGTTTATTTTTTAATTGTGACAATTGTTTCAAACTTAAAAGCCCATTTTCAAACAAAGTAAGATGACTTTATTTATATGAAGGTAGAAAAAATTTTTAAAATTTAATTTTTACAGACAATTTTTAGACATAACAAAAAAAAGAAATACGAAAATCAAGTTGAAGATAAAAAAAACGGCAGAATGTGACTGCATTGGGCAAGACTGTGGTGTTAAAATCTAACGTAATACTAATTGCGTGGGAAAAATATGGAATTATTCATTTTTATTTTCATTTTAGGCAATGAATTTCTTACTTTCTTGTAATTTTGTTTTCAAAATGAAATATCATAAAGTTTTATTTTCAAAACGAATTTTCTTTTTTTTGAGGACACATTTTTAAGGGGATTAATTTGAATTAGATTTTTATACTGACTTTCTTCTAGATTTTTATACTGACTTTTTATACCGAGGTTCTTCTCTGTAGCATCCCAACTTTGTTATTCACTGGTAAAAAATCCGTAAAAATTTTACTGGCGTTAGATATAGAAAATCTCATTTTACTCGACAATTACATTTTGTTAGAAATTGCTTTTTGAAAATAAGCATATTATTATAAATGTATGCGTGTGTATGTGTTTTAAGTAAATAAATAATACATAGTATGTAGTGACACAAGTAGGAACTTGTAAATACAGTCAGAGGATGATAGGACGATGTACATTTTAGTATGTATGTATATGTATGTTTAATAACTGCAAGGTGTCAATTTAAAAACATACCCAGGTCTCCTATCATGATAAATTGATAATCATATCTTTAAAACTGTAAAAGATAATAAAATTTCTCAAAACCGTTTTTTAACATGGATTGGGAACCATTATAATCCACATTGGTATCCTCTACAACTAGCTCCTAACATTCTAGCCGCCTTTTATCCTTAAATTTCTTAAAATTTTTATATCTTTCAAAACTCCCCGAGGCGTAAGTGTGAAAATCGTGGAAGGTCTTCTGTTATTACCTCCCGGTCTGTAATGTTCGTTTGTACATTTTGATTTTGTAATTTGTAAAAATAAACTGATTTAGAAAATAGGTAATTTGATATTTATAACATTAAATTTGAATAAATTGATTCAAAATAATATTATTTTTTATAATTTTCCAAAAATAATGGAAAAATTAATAATAAGTATTTTGTATCTTTCGATTTTAAGATTATAATTTCTTAGGATTTTATTTCAAATAGGCATGGGATTTGATACTTGTAAATTTGAATAAGGGAAAATAGATCTCAACTTACTGAAATTTATTTTTCGTATCCTTCAAATAATAATCGATAAATTAAAATTATATTCGGTATTAACGAATACCATTTTTAAAGAGCTTTCCAATGCTGTACCATAAGTGAGGTCTTATAACTAAAAAAAATAGGTTCGGAGACGCTGGAGCTTACTGGATTGGTTGCAAAAGATCCTCACGTTGGTCATATTGGTTCCCCCTCCATGTCCTAGAAACGGTTTTGAGAAATTTTAATTATCCTTTACAGTGCTACAGATATAAGGCCGGTTTGTATTTAAATTGACACCTTGTACAAATTTTTTATTTGTAAATGTTTTGAAATATGTATCAGCTGGTTTTATAAACAGACTTTTGAGAACACACTACTGACCTAATTATAAATAAGCTGTTCGTATCATCAGCCACCACAAGTTAATAAATAGGTTTCATGTACAATGACGAAAATAAAAATTTTAATTAATAAATTTTTAGAATTTTTTTTTTTAATAAAAGCTTTTATAATCAACATCTTTAATATGGAGTATGCTAAAATTTAACTACTATTGTAGCAATACTAATTTGAAATGAAAGTTTTAACAAGAAAAAATAATGTTAATTTATCTTATTTTTGGAAGAATGAACTTTTGTACGTGTTAACAAAAAGAACATAGATTCTATCTACTTAACGAAAAATATAATGTTTTGTATAATTTTGAATTTGAAATGGTTAATTATTGTTAATTGACTATGATAATTATTTTCTGATAGTATTAAATATGTGAGAGAACTGTATTAACACTTTCAGTCCCATGGCTTCGGCATCCGAAACCAAACAAAACATCCTCAGAGGCCGACCGCGATCAATATTTAGAATAATAAACAAAACACTTAAAAATACATACTTATAAAAAGGATTTTATGTTATTCTAATAAAAATAATTTATTACTACGTACCGGACACTTTCCATTTTTTGTACATATTATGTATTAAATATACATAACAATATGTTTTATTATCAAAATATCTAGGCTGCATCTTTTATTTACAAATAATATTTGTATCCACATACGTATGAATGTGTGTATTGTATGTTTGTATGTATATGTGTATTTTATCAAAAATAATAACTATGTATGTACTCATTTTCTGACCTGCCTAACACGTACATGTTGAAGCATTTAGTGTTCTGACGAATCATTTTATGTACTTGTTTACATAAATTTGTTTAAAAATATTGTCGGTTTCCGGGGAAGTTTACTGTGAAAGTGCTCGGGCCTCATAGTGTTATAGTTGATGTAAGTCAGTTGAAATAGGTTACAAATGTTTGCTAAATTTAAAATTATGAAATATGACGTAAAATTTGTTTTATTACAAAATATGTTAAAATTGTTTTGTATGCTACTGTACAGTTAATTTCAAAAGATTCCGTAAATAAGTACATAAACATATTTTGTTGACAAAAAGTTCAACATTCAAAAAACCAAAAACAAAAATATGTTAGGCAGTCAGAGCCTGATTAAGGTTTTTTTTCTAGGGGCCATTTTTTAACAAGTTTTTGACAATCAAATATTTCTGAACTGAAACAGAATCAGAACAAATTAACTAGCAAAATTCAATTAGTAAACTGAGACCTTTCTCCCCTATTTTTTCGGAGAGTTATATATTTTACACCCTGTATATATATATATATATATATATATATATATATATATATATATATATATATATATATATTTAGTGAATATCAGTTTGGTATTCTAGGAACCTCAAAACATATTTCTGGCATAGTCCCGAGCGCGTATATAGAAAAGCTAATCGAATACGTCCCCATAGGCGTTGTGACGAACTGAAATAGCATTTTTAGACAAAAAAACATCATAAAACACGCGTAAATCTGACTCCAGTACGTCTCGGACGGTGACATACTGGAGTAGGGTTTCTAAGTTTTTATGCACTTAAATGTACTGAAAACCCTCATCCAGTTCGTCACCGTTCAGTTAATTCATCCTATCAAAATAATCTCTACTTAAAATTATGTGATATGGAAACCGAGTTTTTGTTTTGAACGATTAAAATTAAAATAATTTAATCGGAAATACTTATTAAAATTTTTTGGCTCCAGTTAAATGAATCAAAATCAGAATTTTTATTTGTTCGACATTAAGTAGTATTTACATGATGGAATTAATATTAACCCTAGATTCATACGTTGGTTTACGTTGGTTTTTAGAGATTTTGTACTTTACATATATAATGTAGTCAATAAAGCATCAAAATGATCAAAATCTCTAAATTCTCTATAACAGCTCTAATTTTTATGAAATTTTTTTTAAATTGTATGTTTCAATGTATTATTGAATGTGCCGATTCACCCAAAACATTACAAAAAACTCTTGACGTCTTTCAAAACTATTGCTTAGCTAATAAATTGACTATCAATATTGAAAAAACTATAATTATGATTTTTAGAAAAAGGGGTAGAACGCAAAAAAATCTTAATTTTAATATTCAGAATAAAACAATCGAAATAGTTAAAACTTTTAATTATCTAGAAGTTTGTTTTTCAAGTTCAGGTCTTTTTCTTGAAGCCACAAACTAAGAGCAATCGCTCTTAAAGTTATCTTAAATTGGTGGTACAAGCTTCTAACTGCTCCGAAAAATAGATATTTAAAACTTTGTTATTTAAATCTTTTAGCACTGGATGGCAACAGAATTAATATTGTAAAATACCACTGGGTGCGCAATTAAAGATGATTGCAGCAAGCTTAGGTTATGAAGATCTTTGGGAAAGTCAAAACATCACTCTTATAAGAAATAATTTAGAAGAAATGGTTCAAAAGTATATGTAATGAGTATTAATATTCAGGATAAAAATAGTTCTCTGTATAAATACCTGTCACACAGAATTAACTATTTATTATGGGATATTAATGTAGAAAAAACTCGCTGCATTACTCAGCTTCGTTTAATGAGAAGTAATCAAATGAGGTTTTTATTAATCGGAAATTTAATACGATGGAGTAGTGAGGAAGAATGTCGGATTTGCAAACAAAACAAAAGAAACGTTAGAACATTTTTTATTAATTTGCCCAACATTAAAGTCAGTGCAGAGTCGTGGAGAGAAATCAAGGGCCCCAGGGACAAACTATCCCGGGCCCCCGTCAAATATTAAATTTTCTACTGACATCCAACCTTTTATATATATATATATATATATATATATATATATATATATATATATATATATATATATATATATATATATATATATACATTATATATATATATATATATATATATATATATATATATATATATATATATTACATAGTTTTTATATGAGTAATGTGATACAGATTACCCTATTATTTAAAGTCATAAGGTATTCCAAAATGAAAATGATATTTTTACTAAGACATACGTTACAAGATAATTGTTACAATATTACAAAATTATTCTACGATGCTAGCGTCTTATAAAATAGCTTTTCTAGCTTTTTTATTTGCAAAAGTGTTAATTATACTATTATAATCCAGTTGTCTAGCAAGGAAGGGTTCCATGGCAAGTGTACCTAAAGAGCATCGATCTAAGGTCATTGTTGATCGGAATGACCATATGTAACTCCTTAATCTAAAATGTCCATTATTTGGTAAGAATGTTTGAGCGCTTATTCTTAAAACCATGATTTTATCAAAACGACAACGATATTAGCAATTAATCTGCGCCCCCTAGTGAACACTACGCGCCCCCCAGTTTGGAAACCGCTGATTTCGAACCTATTTTAACATACTAATAACAAATATGCATTATGCAGTTCATAAACATCAAATAATTGTCTACTAAATAATCAGTATGGTCACATTCACAGTAAATAACAAACGCTAAAGTCAGTCCTTGTTCCCCATATTTTAATAATTATACTTAATTCTGGATATCTTTTTATGATGAAATTTTTAAATCAAAGATTGTTTGAACTTTGAAAAGAAATGGTTTTATTATTGTAAAAAAAAAATAATATTTAGCGAATTTCCAGAAGGAAAATTCAGATATTACAGCCACTTTCATGGTTAGACTTGAACTCGAGGTTGTGACAGAAATTTTTTTTAAAGCCGACAATGATACTCATTAATATATATAGAATGTTCTTTATAAAATTACCAGCACTGATGTCGTAAACGGTGAAAAACAGTCTCAGTTAAATTAGATAAATTATGCAGAAGCACTAGACGCCTCGAACGCTATCTCTAAACTTCCAAATAGTTTAAGAGCTTCACCATAATTCCAAATTTCTTTTTCTTCCAATAACTTCTTACTGGTAAGAATTAAGTTATTTTCATCTACAAACTCTAATACCAACTTTTTACGTAGAATTTGCATATTTTCTTAGAATTTTTCATTGACTATCCATTTTCGAGGTATGACCACGAGCCTTTGCTTTTCTTACGGAACGTGAAGTAGATTTTGGCACAGTTAATGGAATTTTGTTACTCTTTCTATTGATATGTAATACGTTATATCTATCTTGAAAAATAATCTTGTTACTTTAATGAACTTTTGTTTTCTTATAGAATATAAAGTAGGTTTTGACATAATTAAATGGCTTTATTTTTTCTCTTTCAATCGATATAAATGAATTTGGCACCATCATCGCAAAGAGGGGAAAAAATTACATTAGATAGCTTTTGACTTATTATTTTTAGGTTTTGTAATCGGAAATTCGCTATGTTATGCAGGATGCTATGATTATTTTGATATGCAGGATAAATCCATTGTTATGTATTTATATTCTTAAAAATATAGACAAAAACGAAAAATATAAAGCCGTTGATAATATATTTAATGACGGAGCTAGCACAGAATTGTATATTATGAATTTATCAACTTTCATGAATTTGAATTTAATTTTTCCTCAAGACCTAATTCTGTTTTCACATGAGCTCTTACATAGATTTGATTTAACACAATTTAAAAAAGAAATTTTGTTCTCTTTTTACAAGATCTACCAAAAAATAAAAATAAAATTTTGTTACGTTTCCTAGAATTTAACAATTAGTTCGATTTCAGATCAAAAGAGCACGTGTTGTTTTATTTTTTTTAAATAACTAAAAATCAGAGATCACATGTTTTTTAGTATTTAACAGTTCATAGAACTTCTGACCCGACTGTTTTGATTTCATAATCAATTGAAAATGTTTATAATTGATGGAGCTTTTATTTAACTGTGCTTTGATTAGATGGTAGGTTTTATAAATGAAAAACTTCTTTAGTTGCATTTTAGATCTTATTTTAGAAGTAAAAATGAAATTTAGTAACTTGTAATTAATATTTTTGTGTTTTGTTAATTAAATCAAAAATATTTTTTGACTGCTTTTTTAAAATAATGTCACATAATTGTAGTCATATAAAAAATTATGCTTTTAGTGATTTTTTTGTGTTTTTCAAATCAGTTATTTTCCTGTTTAGTAGTTTTTAAGTTTTTTTTTCCAAGGAAAATTTACCTTATCTACTAAATTACTAAATTTCCAGTGTTTGTGAAATAAAATGTGCAAGCATAACTATAAAAATGGTAGGATTAATGAAATTTTTATTTAATCTACTAATTTTTTATAAATATTTCTTTCGTAAACCAATCTATCACCTAAAGACAAAATTAGGTGTATATGTGTATAATCTCAAAGTTAAAAATTCATGATAAAAGAAGTATTTTAGAATTCGAAACAATCTTTAGAATAGTAAAAAAAATTTTATTTATTTATTTTTGAATATGTGTGAAAATCTGTTATCAAAAATTGTAATTAGATAATGGTTATATTATTTATTATCTTTTTGTGGTGTAACGAAGCTAAAAAATTAGGAAATATAAAATTTATGTGGAGGGGTTGATCGTAATTGGGTGGATAGGAAAATAGGGTGTGTGAGTGGAAAAGTGACCCGCAGAGTGGACCCAAAGTGTTGGTGAGTCGGTAAAAGTGGAGTGGAAGGGGTAAAAAGTCTGTGGATCCTTTTTTCCAACCGAAATGACCCAACCGGGTTGACCCTGAAAATAAACTTCGTTACATTTCTATGGTTCTTGTTGAAAGATAAGCCATTTTTCAAAGAATAACAATTTTATTGCACATTTAAAATATTTGGTTGATAAGTACAGAAATAGAATAATTTTCAAAATATTACGATTTATTAAAATAAACAAGTTTTTACAAAATGATAATTGCATCTTTAACTCTATCAAGGAGGTTTTAAAAATTTTCAAACAACGAAGCATAAATTGCGAACAACAAAATATAAATCTGAAAAAACAAGAAATTCGCCCCTGGAAACTTATTTAAAGAAAGGACCCTAACATTTCTAAATCAACTTAAAACTAAATTATATTAAACCTTTAAATTTAGCGGCGGACTTGCCAATCAGAGGGTACTAGGTCAGTTGGAAACTCAACATGATAGCTTTTAGCCTCAACGACGTTTAAACCTTAATAATGAGTTAAATTGTTCTAAATAATAACGTAGTTACAATTATTTAAATAAATTTCCTTAAAGCAAAAATATTTTAGATTATCACACATGGTTCAAAATTACCTAAATCAGATTTTAACGAGTGCTAAATTATTTCCAAATAATAAGAAATTACAATTATTTAAATAAATTGCTCAAAACAAAATATTTTAATGAATACAAATTACAATTTCTCAAAAAAAAATATTTTGATTATCACACATGTTACAAAATTAAAATTACTTGAATCAAATTTTAATAAAAGCCTAAAATTATGCTGAAATTTACTACGACCTATAATTTATAAAACTAAATTTCACTTAACTAAATCCCACTAAGTATAATTTTCAATTTTATACAAATATCCAAAAAGAAGCATTTTACCTAAATAAAATATTTTGTAATTTGTATGTAAACCCAAAAATTTAATTCAAAACTACCGAAATTATAGTTTTCAAAACATGAGATAATTGATAATAAAGTATGCACCTCCTAACTAAAAAAAACAATAACTATTCTAACAAGTAAACGTCCCGAGGCCGGACCTATCGATTTTGATGAAATTTAGATATGTTGTAGAACACTAAAAAATAAGCAACACGTATTTTTCTTTATCGGCGGAAAAACGGTTTGAAGGGGTGAAATCGCCCTCCAAAAAATGGGGTAAAAATTTAATTTTTTAAATATCTCGAAAACGGTAAGAGATAGAGCAAAAGTATAAATTCGCAATATTGCTCTTTTTTAAAGTGCTATCTATTGGTATGCAATTTGTTCAAATTGTGTCAACAGGGGTGGCCGTATTTTTCTTTATCGGCGGAAAAACGGTTTGAAGGGGTGAAATCGCCCTCCAAAAATTGGGGTAAAAATTTAATTTTTTAAATATCTCGAAAACGGTAAGAGATAGAGCAAAAGATTAAATTGGCGATGTTGCTCTATTTTAAAGAGCTATCTATTGGTATGAAATTTGTTCAAATTGTGTCAACAGGGATGGCTGGGGGTTAAAATTTAGGGGTTAATTTTGCAAAAAGGGGGTGAAAATTAAACAATATAAAAAATTTGTTTACAGATTTGAAATCTACGTCAAAAAATCTAATTGACCTGTTTTTGCTCAATATCCTAATATTAAGTCTAGGGGTAGTTAACTAGGGGGTGACTGTGTCGAACAGTCGTACTACTTGGGTAGTTTAAGAAGTTTTCTTCATGGAAAATAGTTTAAGACATTTAGAATAACGTAGAAATGAAATTTTCGATTTCAAAATTCAGTTTGAGCAACACTGGAGAGGGGGTGACTCACCCTCTTAAATTACATATTAGTTAACATACACTCATTTTTAATATTAACACACTGACAGTGGGTAATAATGTCATAATAAGTGGTTCTGAAGTTGGACTGTCGTATGTAAGGTTTTCATAAGGTTTGTTTTTTAATGGATGTTATCGATACCGAAAATAACGATATTTTGAAAATGAATGGAAACCTAATAAAAACCTTACATACGATAGTCCAACTTCAGAACCACTTATTGTGACATTATTACCCACTGTCAGTGTGTTAATATTAAAAATGAGTGTATATTAAATAATATGTAATTTAAGAGGGTGACTCACCCCCTCTCCAATGTTGCTCAAACTGAATTTTAAAATCGAAAATTTCATTTCTACGTTATTCTAAATGTCTTAGACTATTTTCCATCAAGAAAAACTTCTTAAACTACCCAAGTAGTACGACTATTCGACACAGTCACCCCCTAGTTAACTACCCCTAGACTTAATATTAGGACATTGAGCAAAAACAGGTCAATTAGATTTTTTGACGTAGATTTCAAATCTGTAAACAAAATTTTTATATTGTTTAATTTTCACCCCCTTTTTGCAACCCCTAAATTTTAACCCCCAGCCATCCCTGTTGACACAATTTGAACAAATTGCATACCAATAGATAGCTCTTTAAAATAGAGCAACATCGCCAATTTAATCTTTTGCTCTATCTCTTACCGTTTTCGAGATATTTAAAAATTAAATTTTTACCCCAATTTTTGGAGGGCGATTTCACCCCTTCAAACCATTTTTCCGCCGATAAAGAAAAATACGGGTCGCTTATGTTTTAGTGTTCTACAACATATCTAAGTTTCATCAAAATCGATAGGTTCGGCCTCGTGACGTTTACTTGTAAGTACTTACCTTAGTTCACTTCCGATACGATTTCTGACAAATTTCATTTTCCCATTGATTGCTCCGTAATAAATAACATTTTATAAATATAATTCAAAATAGTAATAATACTTAAACTATTTCTTAATAAATAAATTACTATATTGGGCCGACTCCGGTGGCGGGTCCGTTCGATGAAAGTAGCGAGCGTCCGCTCCGGGCCCCATCCTAAATTATTCCCTAATCGTCTATCATCGCGTGATCTAAACCGTAATGCAATTCTCCTTGTATTGTAACGCACTGCCTTATATATTCTTCCCCCCTCTTATTATTTTGGTGCCTAACAAAAATAAATTACATAACTCTGTAACTTTCTTAATTTTACATATTAATTTTGAATTTGAAATTAATGTAGAAACAAGCCAGGTTATAATATTGAACTAATTTTTATTCAGTAAAGGATGTCGCTGCATATGATTGATCGATTATATAGTGATGATACATTTTAGTTTAATTTAAATATAAAATGATACCTTTACTTAAAACTAGGTGTCGTTATATTAGAGTGGCGACGTAAAAGTCGCTACAGTGGATATTTGAAATTATAACATTATATTATTTATATTCTGTTATCTAGAAACTAGAACAATCTAGATAATAAGATTCGTTATTTTACCCAACACTGAACATAATTTTATGTTCCGATGGTTAAGTGCTAAACCGTAAGTGCACTTTTTTAAAATTTTACAAGACAGAAAAAACCGTCTCAATTATTAACGATACTAATTGTATTGTTACAAATTTGATATATTTCTAGGAACTTCGAATGTGGACTATTGCTAATTGAAAAGAGTCGCTTTACGAGGTTTTGTACTTTAAACGTCGCGATATTTACTGGCTAAAAATCCATTTTTATGAGTTAAAATTAGGTAAAAAAGAATACATATTTGGTGAGCCCGGACTCCCTTTGGGAACCCGGGCTCCGGCTGCCCCGCCCTCTCGTCGGGCCTGAGTCAGTGAGAGAGACATATATAAAGAAATATATAAAAGATGAAGCGTTTAACCCGCTGTCCGATTTACTCTCCAACTTAGATTTAGAAGTAACTAGCAAACTATATATGTACTGCGTACACGCATTAAAACTAAGAATGTTTGCTCTGGAAGAACAATGTAATGGTAGAATAATTAGTATTAATTTTACCTATGTAGCGAACTTAATAATTTAACAATCTTAATATTTTTTGATCTAGATTTAATTGAACATTGAACTTATAAATTAATCTCGATAAATCTATTCCAGTGAATTTTTCACTTTGCGCACATAATTCCTTTTGATGACACTGTTGGCTTATGACAGGGCCCGCTCTAGCGTTTACTCCGCCCCGGGCAAAAGGGAATAATCCCGCTCCGGTGGAAAATCTGTCACATTATTTTTGCTCGCTGAGTATAAAAATGGCTACCTTTTTCTTTTTTTTTTTTTGCTCGTCAGCTCTAAAATGCCGCCCCTTTTTTGCAAAATTCCCGCCCTTACAATTTCCCGCCCCGGGCAAACCTCCTTTTTTTTGTTTTTTGTTCCTTGCTTGCAAAATACCACCAAAATTTACAAAAATCCCGCCCTTAAATTTTGGCGCCCCGCGCAAGTACCCGGATCGCCGCCCCTGGAGCGGGCCCTGCTTATGAATATAGTTATTTGCTGTTGTACAGTCAAAACTTGTTACACTTTATTTTGTCTTGCTCTTGTTAACGAATGGATTAACTTATTTGTTGTAAAATACTCAATTTTCTGTATTGTTATTGTTAATTATATTTGAAATTTTTTGTATTATTATTGTAGGTATCAACCACCCTGTAATGATCTTGGATCGAAATACAGTATTATATTATTATTATTATTATGAAAAGTTTAACGTAAACGACGCGACTGTACTTCAAAAACCCCCAGGCGGAGGAAAAAGTGTCCGTGCAGCGTGCCAGGTCAGGTACTTCAAAGTCAGGTACGTAATGTCCGTCATACAGCATCCCCTTCCTGGTCTTCCCTACCTAATAAATCCCCGAACCTCGCTGCAAGACACAAGCAG
This sequence comes from Brachynemurus nebulosus, assembly GCA_035578155.1. Taxonomy (NCBI): domain Eukaryota; kingdom Metazoa; phylum Arthropoda; class Insecta; order Neuroptera; family Myrmeleontidae; genus Brachynemurus; species Brachynemurus nebulosus. The sequence continues at coordinate 8,434,831 of JAPWDM010000016.1, forward strand.
TGGGAGATTCGAGGGCAGGTCCAATGGATGTTTGAAACGGGGCATGGGCGTTCAAAGGTGTTCATGATCGCCCGGAAAAGGTCGTCTCGTGCGACCGAAGCGTGCGGATAGTCCCGATAATAACTGCTTTTTGCATTGACGCCGCTAACATGTTGGCGTGAGATCTACATGCCGGAATGATATTTAAGTTGCGCACAAAGGAGTTATGCATACCCCCCAGACATCCGATTATAAGTACGACCAAGCGGACAGTATAGCCCGGGTACAGTTGTCGCAGTTCATGTATTAGATCTTGATTATTATTATTATTATTATGTGAAAGATTAACGAAAAACGCGACTGCACTTCAAAAACCCCCAGGCGGAGGAAAAAGTGTCCGTGCAGTGTACCAGGTCAGGTACTTCTAGGTCAGGTACGTAATGTCCGTCATACAGCATCCCCTTCCTGGTCTTCCCTACCTAATAAATCCCCGAACCTCGCTGCAAAACCATGACAGTGGGAGATTCGAGGGCAGGTCCAATGGATGTTCGAGGACCCGCTCTAAACGGAGCATGGGCGTTCAAAGGTGTTCATGAACACCCGGAGAAAGTCGTCTCGTGCGACCGGAGCGTACGGAGCGTCCCAATAATAACTGCTTTTTGCATTGACGCCGCTAACATGTTGGCATGAGATCTACAAGCCGGAATGATGTTAAGATTGCGCACAAAGGAGTTATGCATACCCCTCAGACATCCGATTATAAGTACGACCAAGCGGACAGTATCTTTAATCCTTTTTTGCTCCTCCTATTCGACTATGTTAGTTTCCGCCGGAGCAGACAACTCGATAACATACATAGTCTGAGATGTTAAATCTTGGAGCACAACATCAGGCTTATTAGCGTTCAATTGCCTGGTAGTTGCAACCGGCATATTCCAAACGATCTTGCACCTTTGGTTGGCAACAAAGGATTCTACTTCCGCAGGATCGTAGGGCAAGACTGGTGTTTTGTCACCTTCGTAATGATGACGAAGATAAAAGTAGAGCACACGCAACGCTGCATTATGGCTATGGATATAGGCGGATTTAGCATAATAAGAACAACCTGAAGTCAGGTGCATTAAGGTTTCCGGGTATGCTTTGCATGCCCGACACTAGGTACTCGAAACCCCTTTATTACCCATCACATATTTTTGGTGTGTTAAAGTGTTCTACACTCCATCTTGAGCTGCCATGATAAAGCCCTCCGTTTCCGATTTCCGAGTCCATCAGCTCTCAAGAAAGCCCAAGTGAGTTCGCTCGAAAGGCCAAGGTTGTCAAGGTGTCGGTAGAACATACCCTGGTGAACTTTGTCGCGATGTTTATTGAGCAGATGTTGTTGCTCGGCTCTCTTGATTGCCGACTTTTGGCGCGACTGTGATAGTGAAAGAATGTTGTCGTCACCGTCGCGACTACGTGGATCGAAGGCTAAGCCCAACATATCGGCGGCACGTTGCGCTGCTGTGAATAAAAATGCGCCGACCCCAGCAAGCTCGTGATCCCTGACGAGTTGCAATAGCGGGTCTGAACTGTTAAGTACACGACAAGCTGTACCTAAGACTATACGATCATGTAAACGTTCGACTGACAAGAGCCTCCTCCCCCCTGGTCTCGTGGGAGATAAAGTCGTTGTGTCGATGCGCGTGAGTGCAAACTACGGTTGATATTCATTATTTTTCGCGTGTCTCGGTCTAGTTCCTCCAATTCATTCACATTCCACTTAATTGAGCCAAAAGTATATAAAAGGATGGGTATGGCTAACATATTTTTAGCGCTGGTCTTGTTCTTCGCCAACAATTCGGAACTCCAAATTTGTCGGCGAAGGCGCTTATATCTACTACTTAAGGCGGCCTTCATGTTCTTCACGTCCTGGATGTGACTTTCGCTAACACCAAGGTACGTATCGCTCCTTCATCAAGATGTTCTATGATGCTTCCATCCACTAATTGGGCGTGTGAATCAAAATTCGGAACTACACCATGCTTACAGTGCACCACCGCGCATTTGTCCAGTCCGAACTCCATACTGATCGCGTGCGTGTATTTGTGTGTTAATTTTAGAGCGCAGTTAAGATCACTCTCCGACGAGGCATACAGTTTTAAGTCATCCATATAAAATAAATGTGTGCCTTTATGCTCGCGATTTCCTACCGGGCCACACAAGTAGCCGGGTTCCACTCTCAGACTGATTGACAGGGGCAACAACGAGATGCAAAACAAAAGTGGGCTGAGGCTGTCTCCTTGGTATACGGCTCGTTTGTATGTCACCAACTTCGTTGACACAACGTGTTCACCGGATGTTATTGTGAACCTTGTTTTCCAGAGCGGCAATAGATGTTCAATACATTTAATAATGTCGGGTGGACTCGCAGACAATGGAGCAAATAGATAATGAGCTCATGCGACGTTGTGTCAAATGCTTTCCGATAGTCCACCCAGGCTATGCTCAGGTTGCGTTTGTGCTGTCTAGCGTCCTGACAGATACATCTGTCGACCAGCAAGTTGTCTTTGCAACCCGACATTCCTCTTTTTGAACCTCGTTGTTCATAGATCGAACTCCACAATGGTTCAATCGCCTTCAAGATGCGTTCATATAGAATAGAAGTGAACGCTTTATACACAGTGTTCAGGCACGTTATCGGTCTGTAGTTCTGTGGTTGTGATAGGTCTCCTTTTTTCGGTATTAGGACCGTTCTTCCCTCAGCGAGCCACGATGGTATTGGCTCACAGTTAAATAACCAATTTGAAAATATACGGGCAAGGTGGCGGTGGGTACTAGTGAGCTTCTTCCACCAAAAATTCGTTATTCCATCAATGCACGGAGCCGAATAGTTCTTCTTGCCTTTGAAAGCAAGTTCGATTTCCTCTTTATCAACAGATGTTATAATGGTATGAGATGGTACTTTGCCGGGCTGTTGTTTGCAGTACCATCTAAACTGGCTGATGGGAATACAGTCCAGGTCAATCTTTTTAGTCGTCTCATATATCCCCCGCCAATAATCCTCTATTGCGTCGACAGTCGGCGGTTGCTCCACGACAGGGTTTTTTGGTGCGAACAGGCGTGAAGGGTTCAATTTAAAGATCTTATTTTCTCGAATGCACCGTTCACGCCGGGCTAATTTCTTTTTGGCCAGGACCAATGCGCGCATCTTATCCAAATGTGTCTGTCTGATGGTCAACAGATTGCCCAAATTGATTGTGCGATAGCGGTACCTTAGTTCTCTGGCAAAAGCCCGTACCTTTCGCGTAAAACGCCTGTTGGTCTGAATATATTCTATCACACATTGGATACGCGATACCAGCTGTCGTAGTGCCCTCACCTTGGTGTCAATTTGTTTAATACGAATACGTGCCTTCTCCTCTGCAGTCTTGTGCTGCTCAGTACATGGGGTCAGGACACGCATCGCTGCATATACTGCGTTGTCGGCGTCGGTGAGATCACTGGATGGGGATAGATGATCGTCCAAAATTTCGTTTAGTAGGGTCAGTTGTTCGCCCTTTACATACGTCCGTCGGTGTTTGGGACGTGGTCGTTTGTCAAAGTCTAAACCGGTATCGAGAAGATCGCGAAATTGTTATCTTAAATTGTCTGAAACAGAAAGGGATTTATTTAGATCGGCATCATTCTGTGTGGGAGCTGAACTTGTTCTGGTGTTAGACTCTAGCACAGTATCTGTGTTGGCTTGATTTAACAAGTCCGTCTGTGCCTCAGTAACTACGCTGCCACCGCAAGTTACCGGTTGATCCCGCTCTGTGACGTTATTGGTCGAGCTCTCACCGTTGACCGCAGAATCCTGTCATGTCGATTATTGTCATGTCCGGTAGGTCTGTTTAATTTAATGATTCGGGCTACATGGTCACGCAGATTTTGTGGCGTTAAATTAGAGTGTTCGAGATGCATCTGACACTATATGGCGTGCATCCTTGCCATGTACCCTCTCTTATTCGGCTCACTTTGTACGCGGCACGTGATCAAATCTCTGCTCAAGCTGTTCGTCCACTCCAGGCGCACGAGACGAGAAGATGAATTTTGACCGGTTCCGCCTTTATTAGCGGGCCCATCCGAGAGACCCGCAGCACGACCAGCCTTCCTAGTTCTTTTACCGTTTGGAACTAGTAGAAAACCTGTTAGGGGTAGTTAGCCCGTTAACAGAGACCACCATTTACCGCTGGTTGACTCTACGCACCAGGTACCAGAAAGTACCTGGTCTTAGCTCGGGAACCCTGGGAGCGCTACTTCCCGTGTTGTTGTAGCAACCGACCACCTAAGCAACTAGGTGTTACAACAAGCCCCTGAGATTTTATTATTATTATTATTATTATTATTATTATTATATTTGAGAATTTAACGAAAGAAACGCGACTGCACTTCAAAAACCCCCAGGCGGAGGGAAAAGTGTCCGTGCAGCGTACCAGGTCAGGTACTTCTAGGTCAGGTACGTAATGTCCGTCATACAGCATCCCCTTCCTGGTCTTCCCTACCTAATAAATCCCCGAACCTCGCTGCAAAACCATGGCAGTGGGAGATTCGAGGGCAGGTCCAATGGATGTTCGAGGACCCGCTCTAAACGGGGCATGGGCGTTCAAAGGTGTTCATGAACTCCCGGAGAAAGTCGTCTCGTGCGACCGGAGCGTGCGGAGCGTCCCGATAATAACTGCTTTTTGCATTGACGCCGCTAACATGTTGGCGTGAGATCTACAAGCCGGAATGATGTTAAGATTGCGCACAAAGGAATTATGCATACCCCCCAGACATCCGATTATAAGTACGACCAAGCGGATAGTATAGCCCGGGTACAGTTGTCGCAGTTCATGTATTAGATCTTGATATTTAATCCTTTTTTGCTCCTCTTTTTCGACTATGTTAGTTTCCGCCGGAGCAGAGAACTCGATAACATACATAGTCTGAGATGTTAAATCTTGGAGCACAACATCAGGCTTATTGGCGTTCAATTGCCTGGTAGTTGCAACCGGCATATTCCAAAAGATCTTGCACTTTTGGTTGGCAACAAAGGATTCTACTTCCGCAGAATCGTAGGGCAAGACTGGTGTTTTGTCAACTTCGTAATGATGACGAAGATAAAAGTAGAGCACACGCAACGCTGCATTATGGCGATGGATATAGGTGGATTTAGCATAATAAGAACAACCTGAAGTCAGGTGCATTAAGGTTTCCGGGTATGCTTTGCATGCCCGACACGAGGTACTCGAAACCCCTTTATTACCCATCACATATTTTTGGTGTGTTAAAGTGTTCCACACTCCATCTTGAGCTGCCATGATAAAGCCCTCCGTTTCCGATTTAAGTCCATTAGCTCTCAAGAAAGCCCAAGTGAGTTCGCTCGAAAGGCCAAGGTTGTCAAGATGACGGTAGAACATACCCTGGTGAACTTTGTCGCGATGTTTATTGAGCAGATGTTGTTGCTCGGCTCTCTTGATTGCCGACTTTTGGCGCGACTGTGATAGTGAAAGAATGTTATCATCACCGTCGCGATTACGCGGATCGAAGGCTAAGCCCAAGATATCAGCGGCACGTTGCGCTGCTGTGAATAAAAATGCGCCTACGCCAGCAAGCTCGTGATCCCTGACGAGTTGCAATAGCGGGTCTGAACTGTTAAGTACACGACAAGCTGTACCCAAGACTATACGATCATGTAAACGTTCGACTGACAGGAGCCCCCTCCCCCCCTGGTCTCGTGAGAGGTAAAGTCGTTGTGTCGATGCGCGTGGGTGCAAACTACGGTTGATATTCATTATTTTCCGCGTGTCTCGGTCTAGTTTCTCCAATTCATTCACATTCCACTTAATTGAGCCAAAAGTATATAAAAGGATGGGTATGGCTAACATATTTGTAGCGCTGGTCTTGTTCTTCGCCGACAATTCGGAACTCCAAATTTGTCGGAGAAGGCGCTTATATCTACTACTTAAAGCGGCCTTCATGTTCTTCACGTCCTGGATGTGACTTTCGCCAACACCAAGGTACGTATACGTCGCTTCTTCATCAAGATGTTCTATGATGCTTCCATCCACTAATTGGGCGTGTGAATCAAAATTCGGAACTACACCATGCTTACAGTCCACCACCGCGCATTTGTCCAGTCCGAACTCCATACCGATCGCGTGCGTGTATTTGTGTGTTAATTTTAGAGCGCAGTTGAGATCACTCTCCGACGAGGCATACAGTTTTAAGTCATCCATATAAAATAAATGTGTGACTTTATGCTCGCGATTTCCTACCGGGCCACACAAGTAGCCGGGTTCCTTTCTCAGGCTGATTGACAGGGGCAACAACGAGATGCAAAACAAAAGTGGGCTGAGGCTGTCTCCTTGGTATACGCCTCGTTTGTATGTCACCAACTCCGTTGACACAACGTGTTCACCGGATGTTATTGTGAACCTTGTTTTCGAGAGCGGCAACAGGTGTTCAATACATTTAATAATGTCGGGGTGGACTCGCAGACAATGGAGCAAATAGATAATGAGCTCATGCGACGTTGTGTCAAATGCTTTCCGATAGTCCACCCAGGCCATGCTCAGGTTGCGTTTGTGCTGTCTAGCGTCCTGACAGATACATCTGTCGACCAGCAAGTTGTCTTTGCAACCCGACATTCCTCTTTTTGAACCTCGTTGTTCATAGATCGAACTCCACACTGGTTCAATCGCCTTCAAGATGCGTCCATATAGAATGGAAGTGAACGCTTTATACACAGTGTTCAGGCACGTTATCGGTCTGTAGTTCTGTGGTTGTGATAGGTCTCCTTTTTTCGGTATTAGGACCGTTCTTCCCTCAGCGAGCCACGATGGTATTGGCTCACAGTTAAATAACCAATTTGAAAATATACGGGCAAGGTGGCGGTGGGTACTAGCGAGCTTCTTCCACCAAGCCGAGCCGAATAGTTCTTCTTGCCTTTGAAAGCAAGTTCGACTTCCTCTTTATCAACAGATGTTATATTGGTGTGAGATGGCACTTTGCCAAGCTGTTGTTTGCAGTACCATCTAAACTGGCTGATGGGAATACAGTCCAAGTCAGTCTCTTTAGTCGTCTCATATATCCCCCGCCAATAATCCTCTATTGCGTCGACCGTCGGTGGTTGCTCCACGACAGGGCTTTTAGATGCGAACAGGCGTGAAGGGTTCGAGTTAAAGATCTTATTTTCCCGAATACACCGTTCACGCCGGGCTACTTTCTTCTTGGCCAGGGCCAATGCGCGTATCTTATCCAAATGTGTCTGTTTGATGGTCAACAGATTGCCCAAATTTATCGTGTGACAGCGGTACCTTAGTTCTCTGGCAAAAGCCCGTACCTTTCGCGAAAAGCGCCTATTGGTCTGAATATATTCTATCACACATTGGATACGCGATACCATCTGTCGTAGTGCCCTCACCTTGGTGTCAATTTGTTTAATACGAATCCGTGCCTTCTCCTCTGCAGTCTTTTGCTGCTTAGTACATGGGGTCAGGACACGCATCGCTGCATATACTGCGTTGTCGACCTCGGTGAGATCACTGGATGGGGATAGATGATCGTCCAAAATTTCGTTTAGTAGGGTCAGTTGTTCGCCCTTTACATACGTCCGTCGGTGTTTGGGACGTGGTCATTTGTCAAAGTCTAAATCGGTCTCGAGAAGATCGCGAAATTGTTTTCTTAAATTGTCTGAGACAGAAAGGGATTTATTTAGATCGGCATCATTCTGTGTGGGAGTTGAACTCTTTCTAGTGTTAGACTCTAGCACAGTATCTGTGTTGGCTTGATTTAACAAGTCCGTCTGTGCCTCAGTAACCATGCTGTCACCATGAGTTACCGGTTGATCCTGCTCTGTGATGTTAATATTGGCCAAGCTCTCACCATTGACCGCAGAATCCTGTTCAACTTCCACCATCACAGTTTCAGCAACCCTAGCTTCTTCGCGAGCTTCTCGATTATCGTCATGTCCGGTAGGTATTTTCAATTTTATAATTCGGGCTACATGGTCACGCAGATTTTGTGGCGTTAAATTTGAGTGTTCGGGATGCATATGGCACCATATGGCGTGCATCCTTGCCATGTACCCTCTCTTATTTGGCTCACTTTGTGCGCGGCACGTGAGCAGATTCCGTCTCAAGCTGTCCGTCCACTCCAGTCGAACGAGACGAGAAGATGAGTTTTGACTGATTCCGCCTTTTTGTGCGGGCCCATCCGAGAGACCCGCGGCACGACCAGCCTTCCTAGTTCTATTAGCGTTAGGAACTAGTAAAAAACCTGTTAGGGGTAGTTAGCCCGTTAACAGAGACCACCATTTAGCGCTGGCTGACTCCACGCACCAGGTACCAGAAAGTACCTGGCCTTAGCTCGGGGACCCGGGAGCGCTACTTCCCGAATTGTCGTAGCAACCGACTACCGAAGCAACCGGGTGTTACAACAAGCCCCTGGGGGGTTATTATTATTATTATTATTATTTATTTTTTTTTTTTTTAAGTAAATTTGGGGTACTGCTGCCGGTGGATGGCGCGGTCAGCAGCACCCGGCGGCATCGCCAACTAAGGGCATGCGCCACCAAACACCATAAGGATAAAAAACATACACAAAACAGACAGGAACACATAAATGCGATAGACAAGGGACAAAACATACACGATAAAATCCATCGATGGACCCTGCCATCCCAGGGCTTAAAAAGAGCGGACAGTCCTTGGTGACGGTACGATAAGTACTAGACAGAGCGTCCGGTCACCAAGGCCTGGAAGCCATCGCTGGAACTCCCTCCGAGGTGTAAAGGGCCCCGGAGTGGAGAAACCGAACTAGACAATACACAGAAAACGAATAGAGAAAATATCACAGGTAAGTATCACAGAAAAACTTATTGCGTCACTGGGAGGCCACAGGCCGACCAGTGAAGCAATAAGGGGTTAAAACAATACCGCTGTAGAGCCATAACAACAGGCCTACAGCGGCATAACAAAATATCACAGATAAAAGGAACAAATGATGTACCACCTCAGGTGTAAAGAGCCCTCGGTGGTACATCGTTAAAAAACAATAACGGAAACAACAAACAGGTATGTATAACAAACAGTACCACTAAGGGTGTAAAGGCCCTCAGTGGCATAACGAAAGACTAAAAGTACCCTGCCAGACCAGCTGGAACAGGGTATCGTTAATAAATTAAGACGCACACAAAATCGCGAAAACACATATAAAATAAAACATTGCTGAAAATAAAATTTTAAAATATCGGGGGAGATAAAACGAGACGACTTGTAAAATCTGAGATGATATGCCCCTAAAGCCTCTGAAGAAGATGCGAATTTCAGAGAAATTCAAGCATCTTTCTTTCAGAGGCAGCATCATAAGCAAGAGCTTCGGCTACACTATCTGGGAGCTGCAACCTTTGGCGCAATGGCTCAAGGGCTACACATTCCTCAACTATATGCCTCACGGTCAGCGCCGTCCCGCAGGCGGCGCACCTTGGCTGATCCTCACCAGCGAGAAGATGACAATGTGTTAACGCCGTGTGGCCCAAGCGTAAACGCGTCAGGGCCACACTTTCTCGCCGGTTCAGATTTACAGGTGCCGGAGTTTTTCGGACCTCAGGTTTCACCAGTCTGAGCTTAGCCGTGAGGTTGTTCCACTCACGTTGCCATTTCTGGTCAATCGCGGATCTAATGCACACTCTCAGATCCTCTGGGCGTATGGCAATGTCCTGTGGCTCACCGACTTCGGCTGCATGACGTGCTGCCTGGTCGGCGAGTTCATTGCCAGGTATCCCCACATGTCCGGGAATCCAAAAGAAGGTGATAGACTTTTGGCGGAGCATGTAGAGATACGTCAAGATGTTCTGCACCAGTGGATCGATGGTATGAGAGTGGCAGATCGCTTGCAACGCGCTCAACGAGTCGGAACAAATGAGGAATGCGCTGTCTTCGGATGTTTGACAGAATCGCAGGGCTTGCAAAATAGCAAATAATTCCGCAGTATACACAGTGGCCCGGGGAGGAAGTGTCCAAGCGTGAGGATCGTCGCGAATGACGATGGCACTTCCCACACCCGTAGCTGTTTTGGAACCATCTGTGTATATACAGAGAGAGTCAAGTTCGCTAATGATCTCATAAAAGCGGGATCGGTATTCGAATGAACTGGTCTCCTCTTTGTTGAGACCAGTCAGGTCGAAACGACACCTTACTTTAGGGATCAGCCAAGGAGGTACTTCCATATTATTATTATTATTATTATTATTATTATTATTATTATTATTATTATTACTATTGTTATTATTATTTTTTTTTAATTAAAATTGGGGTACTGCTGCCGGTGGATGGCGCGGTCAGCAGCACCCGGCGGTATCGCCAACTAAGGGCATGCGCCGCCAAACACGATAAAAATAAAAACAACACGTAAAGACATGGACACATAAATGCACTAGACAACGGATAAACATACACATATAAAATCCAACGATGAGCCCAGCCATCCCAGGGCTTAAAAAGAGCGGACAGACCTTGATGACGATACGATAAGTACTAGACAGAGCGTCCGGTCACCAAGGCCTGGAAGCCATCGCTGGGACTCCCTCCGAGATGTAAAGAGCCCCGGAGTGGAGGAACCTGACTAGAAAACACATAAGTACGACTAGAGAAATATCACAATATGTATCACAGAAAAAACTTATTGCGCCGCTGGGCGGCCACTGACCGACCAGTGGCGCAATAAGGGCTTAAAACAATACCGCTGTAGAGCCATAACAACAGGCCTACAGCAGCATAACAAAATATCACAAATAAAAAACAACAAATGATGTACCACCTCGGGGTAAAGAGCCCTCGGTGGTACATCGTTAAAAAGAAATAACAACAACAAAACAACACTTATAAATAACGACAGTACCACTAAGGGTGTAAAAAGCCCTTAGTGGCATAACAAAAGACTAAAAGTACCCTGCCAAACCAGCTGGAACAGGGTATGATTAATAAATAAGTCGAACACAATACCAATTTTGCACATAGATTAAAAGAGCTGTAAGTAAAAATATAACTGTCGGGGGAGAATCAAGAGACGACTTGTAAAATCTGAGACGGTATGCCCCTAAAGCCTCTGAAGAAGATGCGAATTTCGGAGAAATTCAAGCATCTTTCTTTCAGAGGCGTCATCATAAACTAAAGCTTCGGGTACACTATCTGGGAGCTGCAGCCTCTGGCGCAATGGCTTAAAGGTTAGTCATTCCTCAACTATATGCTTCACGGTCAGCGCCGTCCCGCAGGCGGCGCACCTTGGCTGATCCTCATCGGCGAGAAGATGACAATGTGTTAACGCCGTGTGGCCCAAGCGTAAACGCGTCAGGGCCACACTCTCTCGCCGGCTCAGATTTACAGGTGCCGGAGTTCTTCGGACCTCAAGTTTCACCTGTCTGAGCTTAGCCGTGAGGTTGTTCCACTCACGTTGCCATTTCTGATCGATCGCAGATCTAATGCACACTCTCAGATCCTCTGGGCGTATGGCAATGTCCTGTGGCTCACCGACTTCGGCTGCATGACATGCTGCCTGGTCGGCGAGTCCATTGGTCGGTATCCCTACATGTCCGAGAATCCAAAAGAAGGTGATAGACTTTTGGCGAAGCATGTAGAGATACGTCAAGATGTTCTGCACCAGTGGATCGATGGTATGAGAGTGACAGATCGCTTGCAACGCGCTCAACGAGTCGGAACAAATGAGGAATGCGCTGTCTTCGGATGTTTGACAGAATCGCAGGGCTAAATAGCAAATAATTCTGCAGTATACACAGTGGCCTGGGGAGGAAGTGACCAAGTGTGTGGTTCGTCACGAATGACGATGGCACTTCTCACACCCGTAGCTGTTTTAGAACCATCTGTGTATATGTAGAGAGAGTCAAGTTCGCTAATGATCTCATAAAAGCGGGATCGATATTCGAATGAACTGGTCTCCTCCTTGTTGAGACCCGTCAGGTCGAAACGACACCTTACGTTAGGGATCAGTCAAGGGGGCACTTCCATAGGACGTTCGGGAAGTACCCTGGCGAACTGTAAGTTGAGACTCTCTAATAACTCCTGCGTTCGAACGGCCACTGGTCGACTTATGGTGGGGTAGTTTATATGTGTAGGTGTTGGATATACCCCCGCTGCATAATTGAGCAAGAGATGCTCACGTCCCAGTCGCAGCGGAGGAAGACCCGACTCTACGCAGAGGCTCATAGAAGGACTCGTTCGAAATGCTCCCGTAGCCAGTCGTATGCCTGCATGGTGAACAGGATCTAGGAGTAGGGTACAGGACGTTTGGGTGAAATGCTGGACGACTTCGGAATACTCTTGTATGCTGCTTCAATGACACTGGAGGACATTTGCTCCACATCATCTTCTACGTCTCTAGTCAGCTCTGGTGTACGGAATGAATCGACGTACATGTCCCAATCAGCTTGACGGAGACGCCATCTCGGCGAAGACGAATGTGGAGTCATCGGTGTGTTACTATTTAAAATAATAGGAATATGGTCACTCCCGTATGAGTGTCACGCCAACGTCCACTCAAAACGGTGTGCCATGACCGGTGAGCAGAGTGATAAGTCGATAGCCGACAACTCACCGGTTCTTGCATTAATAAAAGTACCTTCACCGGAATTCAACAAAACCGCTTCAGACTCATCTAGAAAACGTTCGATGAGTCTTCCACGGGCGTCTCTTGTGCCACAGCCCCACATGGGGCTGTGAGCATTAAAATCTCCTAGTAACAAAAATGGACGTGGTAACTGTAAGGTTAGCTCGGTCAGGGATTCGACATTCCAGTCGAAGTCTGGTAGGTAGACCGAGCATACTGTGAACTGGGGCGGTTTTAAAAATTGTATTGCAATAGCTTGCAGGGGGGTGTTTAACGGGTGGTCCCGGAATGGGACGCCATCCTTAATTAGGATGGCAACACCCCCCCCCCCGCCCGGATGTCTGGCTGTACATCGTGCCGGCGGATTTTATGATATTTAATGGTAAATTGTTCCGCCGGCCGTAAATGTGCCTCTTGGAGGCACACGCACATAGGCATGTGCTCAGCCAGAAGCATCTGCAATTCACAGTAATGGTGCTTAACACCATTACAGTTCCACTGTACGATAGCCATTTCTGTTACTACTTGGGTTGTTCCCTAGGAAGTGTGGCTACTTCCTAGGTTTCCCCTTGGGCCAGCCTTTTTTTCTTTTGATCACTTTCTCCTCGGCGTCCGAATTGTCAAATTCTGTTGCCGAGGTGTTGGTTAAGCGTCGGTCGTCGGGCGCTTAGTACCCGTACGAACCGACGCGGTCGTACTTTCCGAGCCGCTCATCGGTGTTTGGTTAGAGCGACTCGGGAGGGGGGTGACCGGGCGTTCGGGTGTGCCCGGTCGGAACGGTGCCGTTGGTCGTTGTGGCAGTGGCACCGTCGATTGTGGAGGCAGCATTGACTCTGCCTCCGAGGTGGAGGTGGTTGGTCCCTCTTGGTTGTTTCGGGGGTTGTTTTTTCGGGGACCGTTGTTGGGCCACCTCCTTTTCCCCCTCGCTGTGGCGTCTTCTACTTTTCGGTGATTTCCGTGGTGACGAAAACTTCTTTGGAGAAGACGTCACAGTACGTACGACGGGTCCCTGAGGGGTGGTGGTTATCACCCTCTTGGTCTCAGGGACCTTGGCTGACACGACAGCGGTTGTACTAGGTGTAAATACAGCTACACCCGCAGAGCTTATGAGACACTCTTGCATTTTCTGCATATTAACTTGCATTTGTCTCATGGCTTCCTTCATTTCCTTAATCTCGCTTACTTTCTCAGCCGCTGTACGGGCAGGGGCATATCCTTCATGAGCTGAGCGACGATGCGTATTGCCTAGAAGCTTTCGTCTTGCCTCTGAGTAGGTTAACCTCTCCAGGGCTTTGAGAGCCCTGAACAACTCCTGAATCGCGGATTCTTTTTTAAATATGGGGCAATTCCTCGACTTAGCGGAGTGATTACCCCCACAGTTGATGCATTTAATTGGCTCGCCACATGGTCGTCCTTCATGTAACGGCCTTCCGCACACGCAAATCTGCTGCTCTATGTTACATCTTTGTGAGACGTGACCGTACCTTTGGCATTTGTAACACATCATTGGTGCTGGGATGTACGGGCGCACGTCTACTTTATTGAAAAGGCCCAGAATCACTTCTTTAGGTAGAGTGACCCTGTTAAATGTTAGAAGAATTAAGGGAGACTCAGGATGTTTGTTCCCCCTGTTATACTTTAGCCTCTTCGCTTCTATTACCCCCTGTGGAGACATCTCCGACACTATCTCTTCCAGGCTACAGTACGCTAAAGACGGGTGCATAATAACGCCCCTGGAGTAATTTAATGCACCATGGGGCATCACGTCTACCGCGTACTGTCCTAATACTTTTAGATTTTATATTTTTTCGGATTGTGCCGGTGAGAATGCTTCTATGAGCAACCCATTGCCCGATAGTTTGACGTCTTTAACCAGCCCAATTCCATCCTTCACTAACTTTGCCAAAAGAAAGGGACTGATCTTACTAAAGTCACCTTCCTTTGGCTTAATGACTAAAAACCTTGTATAATTTATACCTGACAGTCTTGGGGTTTCCAACTGTAATGGAGTCCGACGATGTTTCCCTTTTTTTGATTGGGGAAGGTTACCCATTTTCGTTTGGGTACCCACTCCACTGGGTTGTGGAGCAGGTACTGTTGACGCAGTAGCGGGACCAGTCACGCTACTTTGGCTCACGCCAGATGACGACGGCGGAGCTTGGTTCGCGTCCGGTTTGGGGGGCCCGGACTCGCCCGAAGAAATATTATTTTTAACATCCATAAAAGTAATACAGAAAAATCCCCCACCCCGCTCCCCACCCTCCACGGAGCCTCATAAAGGACGTGGGACTCCCACGCCAGGGATTCGGAAATGAGGGGCCCTAGGGACAAGCCCATTGCCCCAGTGACACGCACGACCCCGAGGCGCTCGAATTTACTGCGGCCGGTGCATAACTGCAGCCACGGTCTATGCTTGAAGCCAGGGCCAAAGTGAAGTATTGTTCCACCGTACTCGCAAGTACGGCTTCCCTCAGTCACCAGGATCCCCTTTTCCAAACAACGCCGCTAAGCCACACACGAGCTAGTGTGGGTCCCGAAGATGACTTGAAGTTGGGACAACATAGAAAAACGAAAACCAAACAAAACCAAAAACAAAAAGAAACAAAAGATAAAAGAAAACCTGAAACAAAAAGAAATAAAAATAACGAAAAACAAAAGGAATAAAAACGAAACGAAATAAAAACAAGGTTAAAAAAAGAACTATCGAGGATTACTCCTCTAGATCAGGGCACCTTTCGTGAAAATAGTGGTACCTCGAGAAGAAACGGTGCCGATCTTGGGTAGTCAGAGGCTAATGGAATCCGAAGATTTCTATATTGCGCATAAACTACCCATAGGACCCTTAGCCTCCTTGACACCAATCGGGGATAAATATCCCTTACGGGTGCCAAGAGTAGCTGCTATAGGTACCCTCACCACCATTATTATTATTATTATTATTTTTTTTTTTTACTTAAAATTGGGGTACTGCTGCCGATGAATGGCGCGGTAGCTGCTATAGGTACCCTCACCACCATTATTATTATTATTATTATTATTATTATTTTTTTTTGGGGGGGGGGGGTACTGCTGCCGGTGAATGGCGCGGTCAACAGCACCCGGCGGCATCGCCATCTATGGGCATGCGCCGCCAAGACGAGAAGAAACGATAAAAACAACACATAAAGACACGAACACATAAATGCAATAGACAAAGGACAAACATACACATAATAAAATTAAACGATGGACCCTGCCATCCCAGGGCTTCACAAAGAGTGGACAGTCCCCGGTAGCGGTACGCTAAGTGCTAGCCAGAGCGTCCGGTCACCAAGGTCTGAAAACCAACGATGAAACACCGAGATGTAAAAGGCCTCGGTGTGGAGAAAACTGACTAGAAATATCCCAGATAATATTAAAAAAAAGAAAATAGAAATGAAAATCTTATTACGTCACTGGGGAGCTACAGGCCGACCAGTGCCGCAATAAGTAGTTAAAACAGTACCGCTTAAGAGCCACAACAACAAGCCCACAGCGGCACAACAAAATATCACAGATGAGAATAAAAGATGATGTATCACCTCGGGTGGAAAACGCCCTCAGTGGTACATCGTTAAAACATACTAAAAACAACCTTATTAAAAAACAAAAACAACAATATCACAAGTTTCACAATATTTCTTGCTCTGTGACACGATTCCACTCCCCATAGTCTCGACAATTCCGAAATGGCTTCGTCAACACCTAGGAGCTCACACGTGTAGGGACAGTGACATCTGATTACTGAGCAACATGTACTGTTCTCTCAGATAACTGATTACTGGGTACATGTGCCGTTCTGTCAGATGTCGGGATCAACCTACACGGCAAACCGGTACGATGACTAGGCCACGTTCGTCCGAGTCGAGGCTACAGAGAACGGGACATGCCACAGAGCATCACAGTATATCTGACTTATGTCCCTATGACCCCGACGGGGCAAAAGCAGTCCCAGGACGCTCAAGCTCGCATCCGTATGAGGGAAGACGACATCTCCTTACTAAGCGAGCTCGCTCAAGCTGTTCGGGCAGATGTCGACTCATACGCCTGGATAACCCGAACGAGTGCGTCGAGTACCGCATTCCTACCCGTCGAAGTCACAGGGACAAAAAATCAACGCAATAACACAGCCAATCACTTTATCACTTTTGTGTCCACTGGAGTGCACCATCCAGGGGACACTATAAGATTTAAAAACAAATAAAAGAAAAGGATCACAGCACGAAATCACAGACAAAACTACACAAATCACAATATAAAAGTATCACCATTCGACTTGGCTGAACAAAAATCACGGCTTTGATAATCACACGCATACGGATACTAAACGCACACAACCTGTTGCCAGACATCAGGGCGAAAGCTATCGTACAATCAAACGGTGGTGTTTGTCTCATACGGTGGATATCTCTGTCGGTCATACGACGTTCGTTCTCGTCGAAAAAATACCAGAGCCTCGTCAGCCTGCTAGCCGAAGCTAACAGTTACCTGCCGGGCACGAACAGGGACGTGAAGGTTGGATTTTAGCCCAGCATTCTTATTATTATTATAGACTTTTACGCCAACCTGGCGCTCACTACTCAGTAGGACAGTACTGGGTAACATTCACCTATACCGGCATTATGCAAGGTATTAGGCTCTGTGGAAGGGTAATGTGCCAAGCCAATCCGTAAAAGTACCGTAGTACATTCACGGACGGGTTTGTCACATCACTTCCTATATTGTTGTTATTGCTACTTGAAACGAGGTGTTATTCGTCTATTTTGGTGTACACTGGGTCGTACGGCGAGACTTTTGTGGGAGCGTAGATGTTGGCTCAATGACAGAGGGCTGTGAAAGCCTAGTTCGTTTTCGTGTCCTCAGATGGTAGGTAGGAGTAGGGACAGAGGGAAGGGAAAGGACTGTTTGTGTTTGTATGTGTGTTTGTGTATGTGTGAGGATGTGTCTTTCTATTTTACGTTTCTTGGTGTAGATGTTTTCTGGTTCATCAAATTGCTCATTAAGATCGGGTGTTCCTGGAACTGCGCGTTTAGATGGTACAGAGGTTGACGGACCTTGTGTGTTATTGAATTGGGGAGGATTGTGCACCAGAGCGGTAACAGTGACAGTGCGGCAGTTGTTCGATCCCCCCTCTCCATCAGACGAATCTGGATCTGTATGTGTGTTAAGTGTTTGTCTTTCAGTGTTAGTGTATTGTGTGTTTATGTATGTGTGTTGTGTGTCTGTAAGATGAGTGTCAGTGTATTGTCCGCTCACTGTAGATGGCTCAGATGGAGTAGAAGCAGGTCTTGTGCTTTCACATATCGCAGTCGGATTCATATTACTGAGGAACTTCCGTACTATACGACACGTGTTTATGATCACTGCCTTTTGCATAGTGACATATGTGTATTTTGGGAGACCCAAGAGGCTCAAACTATTATGTAGTGTGTGTGGAATGACCCCGGTGGCACTGAGCACTATTGGAACGATGTGGACATGTTCCATTCGCCATTGTTGTTTTATTTCGGCTGCGAGGTCAGTGTATTTATCCAATTTAACTGCGTGTGTTTTTTGTAAGTTGTGTGTATTTGGAACCGCAATATCGATCAGATAGGTTGTCTTAGTGTTTTTCATTACGAAGGTGATATCTGGTCGATTATGATTTATGGTCTTATCTGTAATAATCGACCGATCCCAGTAAAGTCTACAGGAGTCATTCTCCGCTACTACTTTTGGTGTGAGCTTGTAGTAAGGTGTTTTATCGGTTATAAGGTGGTGCTTAACAGCTAGTTTCTGGTATATGATTTTGCCAACCTGGTCGTGACGGTGTTTGTATTCGGACTGAGCGAGCTGAGTACAGGCAGCTGTGATGTGTTGGATCGTTTCAGGTTTGAAATGGCATCTCCAGCATGAGTCAGATGTTATTGACGAGTCACGAAGTATGTATTTTGAGTAATTATTTGTATGAATTACTTGATCTTGTATAGCTAGCATGAATCCTTCAGTCTCCGGGAAAAGACTTCCTTGACTCAACCAGGCGTGCGACGCTGCTTTGTCGACGTTACTCTGATTAAGTTCATGTGGATGTCTCCCATGTAAAGGCTTCCGAATCCATTGCTGAATTTTGTCCTCCTTCGTGACCAAACGGCAAAAACTATCTGGCATTTCTGTGTGTGAGAGGTTTAATGGTGTGTATGCCTTGTCGGCTTGGATTATGCATTGTGTAAGTGTGATGTGTGTGTTTTGGTGTAAAAGTATTCTCGCAAGTTATGAACCTGTTTATTATGCGTGTTCCTTATGTCTATAAGACCTCGACCCCCTTCGGCTCTTGGCAGCGTCAATCGTTCTATCGCTGCTTTGGGATGATGAATTCTGTATTTGGTCATAAGGACGCGGGTCTTGATCTCGATGTTTGTCAAGTCCGTAGGCGTCCATTTTATTACCCCAAATGAGTATGTTAGTACCGGAATTGCGTAGGTGTTAATTG
Source organism: Brachynemurus nebulosus (assembly GCA_035578155.1). Lineage (NCBI taxonomy): Eukaryota > Metazoa > Arthropoda > Insecta > Neuroptera > Myrmeleontidae > Brachynemurus > Brachynemurus nebulosus. The sequence continues at coordinate 8,453,918 of JAPWDM010000016.1, forward strand.
CTTTGATGGTTTTTTTTCCATCAAGGTGGGTGCTCAGTAATCTCCGTACACGCGTTAGGTATTGCTGCATCAGGTGTTGTTTTACAGCGCTGTGATCTATACGTTCGTCCTGATTGAATCCGAGATACCGGTACGACTCTCCCTCGTCCATTGGCTGCATAACAGACTCTGGTTCGAGTTCGAATACGACCGCATCTCGTTTTCCTCCAGAACGACATTGTGTTCGACATTTATCGATTCCGAACTCCATACAGAGGTCTCGCGAAACCTTGTTGGAAAGTCCCAGCAGCTGCTGTAATTGATGTTTATTAGTAGCTGCATAGATCTTAATATCATCCATGTACAATATAGCAAATCTGAGTTGACAATAAGGGCAATAAAATGTTACAAGTCAGTTTTAGACTGGAACAAAATATTTAGTGAATATAGTTAAACATCCTTTTTAAAGTTCCTACTTGAGTACCTGTAAGTAAGATAAAAAAGTATGTACAAAATCATAATTTTGTACTTTCCCATATTTTTTTTTTTTTTTCATAAAACAATGCGTAAACTCGAACACGAAACTTATATCAAATTTCAGTATAGGTGAAATAATTGTAATATGCAGATAATTTATATAAGTAATAAACCTAATAAAAAAATTGAGTTGTTGGTATGAATGGATGTTGGATGTTTTATTTTCTTTATATTGTGGTTTTCGATATGATAATGTGATCGATTAGCAAAAATAAAATGGGGTATGTGTTGTCAGGCATTACATTGTTCTTAACTGCTTTAAAATTACAGTCACTACGGTAACTGTTTGCTACGATTTTGTATTTTGATATTTCAGTTTATATTAAAATATATTTCGATTTAAATGTGCTATTTATTCTGTTATAATTCTACTACCTTTAAGCTACATTTTTTAACTCAAATGTAAATATTTAACCAAATACAGAAAAAAATGTATATTTAATTCCAATAAATCAATTTTTTTTCCTGTTTTGTGTTTATTTTCAAATTTATGGTTAAATTTTAATTTATGCCACATAAGTGTCAAATGTATTGTACAAATTGTATGTAAGTGTACAAATTTATTTTATTAATTATTTCTTATTATTCTCCAAAAATTTGTTTTAAAACTTTTAAACATCAGTTTTTGAATGTATTTCATTTCTGCACGATTTTTTTTTTTTTTTTTGTATGTAAATCCTACTTTGGAAATTAAGTCAGCTAGACAAAGATGAATTTATCTGATTTGCCATATTCGTTGTCCTTTATTAATAACAGCCAATCATAATTTTTAAAATTTTATGGCCAGTCAACTTTCTTCTCGAAGTTGGTACACTGTACATTAGATGTGAAATGGTATGGCGCGAATTCGTTTGCGTACCTATATTGTAACCGTATTTGGTTTCATTTAACAGGCGAGAAAGTGGATTCATTGCGAGACAAAACCATAATGGACTCAATGAGTCGCCTTGGAATATGCCGCGTCTTACTTGAATAAGGTCGCTTGTTGTTTTTTCATTACCAATACTTAAATGTAAGGTCGTTCGCCAGTCGGACATGATCGTTCCAAGGAAGTTCACAATACTTGGGTGTATTTTGTACAGCTCCAATACTCTCCGTAACCAGGAGTGCGGGACCGAATCAAATGCCTTTTTATAATCAATAAACGCTGTGTACAGGTTACGTTTTCTCCCTTTCGCTTGTTCCAGTACTACGGAGTCAATCAGAAGCTGCTCTTTGCAGTCTTGTGATCTCTTTCGACATCCCTTTTGTTCTTCTGTCAGTATGGTGTTAATCTGACAATGCTCATTGATCTTTTCTGCCAGACAGGACGTCAAAATCTTATACACTGTAGGCAAGCAGGTGATAGGCCTATAATTCGCAGGATTTTTTGTATCACTGTTTTTAGATTTCATGTATGTGATACCCTGCGTTAGGAACTTCGGTGTCAGGTTTGGTGTTCTTATAAATAGTGTAAAGTGTTCAGTGAGATACTTGTGTGTTGATGTAAAGTGTTTGAGCCAGTAGTTTTGTATGTTGTCGATGCCAGGTGCCTTCCAGTTATGCGATCTCTGTAAAGCTCTGGAGACGTCCTCTGTAGTAATGTCCGTATAGGGCATCTCCGGAAGATGTTCGTTATTCCTGTACTCTGTATCGATCCAGCTGGCTTTGTCATTATGGTCAATGGTGTTGGACCATATATTCGCCCAGAAACTATGGAGTGCGTTCTTCTCCGGTAGACCATTACTGTCAGTTACCGTGTTCGTTAGAGACTGATAAAACCGTCTCTCGTTTCTGCTGAACGCTTGGTTTTGTCGTCTGCGTTCAGTACTGGTCTTATATCTTCGTAAGCGCTTCGCTAGTGCTGTTAATTTTTGGTGAAGCGTATCTCTGATCTCTGTGAGTGTTTTATTGGGTTCCTCGTATTGTGTGTGTACTGTGTGTTTGCGTAATATGTCGTGTATGTATTTGTTGAGCCGTTTGGACCTCGTACCCTGTTGGTATTGGGTGATCCTGCCGAGGTTGCATCGGATGTTGCTGATGCGTTTATTCAGTCGTGTTTCCCAGGCAGGAGTTTTGTGTTCCTTCGAGTTGTGCGCTACAGGTGGTGTTACATCGGACCCGTTACAACGTATAGCTGCAACGGCTCCACAATAGATAGCTGTGTGTAACTCGATAAAATTGTCACACGTTTCCAAGTGTTTAGGCAGTATTGTATTGTTCAATATCTCAACGATCTCAGCCAATCTACGTGAGGTGTGTTGTTTAGGCAACAAGTACCTATGTGTGGGGTCCGTCCCTTCAAATTCAGTAAGCGCTGTGTTAAATTCCAGTTCGATCTTTTGCAGTAGGGTGTCATTTACTGCTGTCTCATGGTGGTCAGGCTCATTCTCGACAAGTTGTTGAGTGTCGTTTTGTGTGGGGCTCTCCATTTCTGGTGGGCCGTCGTCCTGACTTTCTTCATTTTGAGCAAATTGATGTGCGACTTGTGTTTTAATGGTGTTTATGAGGGAGGAAGGGATGAGGTTATTGGTAAAAATGACACGTTTTTGGTCTGCCAGTCTCTGTTCAGTAACGCGACTTAGGTGAGGGTAGCTGTGCGCGAACTCTTGATGTAATTTTGTACGGTAACCAGTTTTGTCCGTTTCAAGTCTAGTAACTTTGAAGTATGTGCGTACGATGAATTCATTCAGTTCATCTGTCCATTGCATACGCACACGCTTCTTACCAGCTTTAGTGGTCCCCAAAGGATGCTCCGAGGAAACACTTAAAGTCGGCTGAGCCAAAGGTGTTGGTGGCTCTGTAAGTAGGGCAGTAGTATTTTGGCTGAAGGTGTTGTTACAGCTGACAGGTGGCTGCCTAGAACCCAGCCTGTCATCACCGCGATCTAAACTGTCACATTCAGTGGTGACCCTGATACGCCCGGTCGCTCCACCGGCAGCGGCATTTTTCCGAGGCTTATTTTTTCTTTTCTCCATCCTAATGGGTTGTCCTTTTAGTCGCCTTTTACGACAAGCAGGACTTACTGTGGGCAAATTCTGCAAAGTGAAGCCCCCACCCACAGGGCGTTTATTATTATTATTATTATTATTATTATTATTATTATTATTATTATTATTATTATTATTATTATTATTATTATATTTAAATTGTCCTCAAAACGTTAAGCAAAGCTTTATATTTTTAACCAAAAAAAGTTTTATGAAAAAGTTTTTAAAACCTTACAGAACGTTTATTCTCCGCAAAAAAATGCGTTTATACCTTCCAGCCGCCATACTGAAGCCATTATTGTGTAAGGTCAATTTTTCCACTCATATTTGAAACGTAGAGTTCATAACCTTTAACTTGAGCTATTGTAGACTTTTTTTAAGCAACACCAATTTTGGAGAGCAGGGGGTCTCCCGTTCAGAAAGAATGTCTGTACATATATATATATATATATATATATATATATATATATATATATATATATATATATATATGTAGGTTTTATTTTTCAGGTTTTTTGAAAAGCAAACATGTTTATTTAGTCGAATTTTTCAACTAAATAAAATTAGAATTATACAGCCTAGAAAAAAATGTCTGAATATATATATATATATATATATATATATATATATATATATATATATATATATATATATATATATATATATTCCCGGTACCTTTTGACATGTGACATATACTGTGTGAGTTTTTCGGGAGTTGCCATTTTTATTACAGCCAAACCGTTGATTTAATCGAAAAATTGTTCAAATAAGAGTTGTAGATATCGACGGGGGCAACCAATTGCGATAATCAGGAGCTTTATAGCTCTTATGGTTTTCGAGCTATGATACAAACTTACCTTTTTTTAAGTGAAATAGTATACTTATTTGTTGATAAAAATTATTCATAAAAAAACAGAAATAAAAAATAAAAAATAAAAATTTTATCTTAATTTTTTTTTCAAATTTTGCAACTTTCGCGCTTAAAAGTGATTTATTTAAGTTAATTTTGTGAAATTTAAGAGTACTTTATTCAAACAGCCATCGTTATTTACGTTAAATAATTGTGCAGCTAAACAGTAATTGTGTTTATGCTACATAGATGGCTGTAGATGGCTTTACCGTATACAACACAAATGACTATTTCAAAATGTCAGCTCTTTAAATACCAAAATTTTATTAATTTTTATTCAATTGGAAAACGGAGAATTTTGATATGCTATCTGGTGGCCCGAAAATAAACTACTGCGGAAAGGCTATTTGTACATTTCATATAAATCAAGTGAACTTTAATCAGCTGTAAATTTTTTTCTGACTTGTCATTAAATATATTTTACCCTAATTTAATCAAATTTAATACATGAAAATTGTTCAAATTATGGAATTTTCATCACGAAAAAGTAAAAGTATACTGTTGTGTGTGGAAGGCCCCAAGAATGATATACAAATGTTGCTAAAATCCGTAATATAACAAAGAAGAATTGGTTGGTCGCTGATTAGCATGGATAAACACATTCAGAAAATGGATAAAAAAGTTATGCCTTCAATGAGAGTTTGCCCAGTTCATTTTAAACCACAAGATTTTATTACATAAATAAGTATAATTACAAAACTTATTTTTTGCTACCTAATCATATTTTAATCTATCTACTATAGGTAGTAATATACATCAGGAAAATATCTGTCCCATCTCTCAAGCTTAAATATTATACAATCAATACAAAGTTTGATTCATTAAGAAAAACTCGAGCCCTATTAAAAGAGAAAACATTTAAGAAAGATTTCTTCATAAAAATGTTCAAATAAGAAATAATTCTAATCTAGAAGCAATTAACAATTTAGAAGGAAAAACAAAAAAAAGAAAGAGGAGATGAAGAGGGCAATGTATTTGATGTCATGAAAGAAATAATTGATGAAATCGAATTTACAATTGAATCGAATGTTACCAGTGTCATAAAGGAATTGACTGACTTCGAAGTACATGTTTCTAGCGATTTTGTGTTCCCAAAATTTTCGACGTTTATTATATCTGATAGCGAATTAAGTATTGCAACTAGCATTTCAAACATTAACTACTACTGAAAATTTGACGAAAAAAAATTTTCAAATTTTCGGAATGTTGTTCCTATTTTTTTATAATAATTTATTGTTGCCAAGCAAAAATGGACAATTTAAAATTGCCACTATTTCTTTAACTGCCATCTGGTGACAAATCGAAAAACTACTGCGGATAGGCTAAATATTATTAAACCACGCCTCCATTCGATTTTCCAATATTTTGTGTTTATATTGATTTACAACTAAAATATATCTACCTGGAATGTACTAATTAAAAAAATGAATTAAGAAAACGCGGAACGTCATTAAATGGTAAAAAAACTGAACTTGTTTTAAGCAATTTTTTTTTTAAATTTACAATATTTCGATAATTTATGTAATTCAGTTTTAGGTACTTTATTGGAGTATTTCTAATAACTCATTATTGTGTTTACTGAAGATAGAATAACGATTTTATTCTCATATTTAATTCAGTTTCATGGAAGTTTTCGAAATGACATAACCTCTAAAATGTTCCTATTCATTGTTATTTTAAAGGGCAAGCATAATTCCACAATTTTAAAATAATTGTTAAAGTAATTGGTTCAGTATGAAGTCAATATAAAATTGCCAAAGCATGGTACTTCTGTGGAAAAAATTCAATAAATAGAAAAGTTAACGCGAGGAAACTGTCCCTAAAAATTTGCCACCCGGGGCCTCTGCCCCGCGTGCCCGTAGTGTAAATCTACCACTGGTTATACATAACTACCAGCAGGGCTGGGAAAAATGGTTCATAGAAATTAAAATAGAAAATGGAAAATGGTTTTCAAAAATGCATTTAAAATACAAAATGGAAAATGGTTTTGCTGAACATATTTAAAATAGTAAATGGAAAATAGCTATTTAAAATGGATTATAAAATGCTAAATGTTTTTTTTTTACTTTAAATTCTATAAATTTTTTTATCAACATTAAAAAAAAAAAGTTTAAACGTACTGAAATTAAATGAAGGCAGTCTTTTGAGAAAATTTGGTAAAGTTTACATGATATGAAAACGAAATTTAACTCTTGAAATATTGTTACTTTAAAATATTGTAAAATTTAATTCAGCCTAGACATATTCAAACCTTGACTACGCTACAACTGCGACTTCTAAATTATGAAAATCATCTACTTGTAATACAAAACATTTTTTATCGCCGTGTCTTAAAGATAATAGTACACAACTTGAGTCAGAAAAGTTTGATTTAAGAGAACTACAACTATAGCAATAAATTTAACTCCCGTGACTTTGCAACTCGAGTTATAAAAAATTTGAATCAATTAAATAAACTTACATTTAATTTACAATTTGTTAGACTTCAGATCGTTCAGTTCGAGTTCTATAATTTATGCACATAAATTTGAGTATACATGCATTTTCATTTTAAATGTAAAATGGATTCAAATTTTCTTTTTAAATACAAAATGGAAAATGGTTTGACCGAACTTATTTAAAATAAAAAATGGAAAATGCTATTTTGTATTTTAAATTCATATTTAAAATGAAATCATTTTAAATAGCTCCCAGCCCTGATCAACAGACAATTATTTTATTGTAAAATTGTATAACAATTAATAGAAATTATGATTTTTTAATAAAACAGTAATTTGAATTTACATTGTATATTTATTTTTATTATTTAATAATTTGACAAAATGTAGAATTTGTTCTTTTTTTTTTGCTCGTCACTTACGTTTTTTAAGAAGGGCGACCACTTTTAGGGGCGGCAAAATTATTTTTTTACCTTTTCAGGGGCGGCATTTTTCACTGAGCCTAGAGCGGCACTTAAGGTAAATCCGCCACTGATAGAACTGTATATTCTCTATATGTCATGTTAAAAGACATGGGTGTTAAAGTATAAAAAACAAGCTCAAATTTTTCATAGTTTTCCGAACCTGTGCAATAATGAATAGCCTATGTTTATCACCTCTTAATTTTTCAATCGAAAGTCAATTGTCTTTATAAACTGTTTATGTTGAAACTGTTTTCAAACTTAATTCTGTTTTATCATCTGGAAACGGCATAGTATGGTGGCACATTCCTGGAAAACCTGGAAATGTCAAGGAATTCTAAACTTTCTGGAAAAGTCAGGGAATTTTACCAGAAGACTGGAAAAAATTGATTTTTATAATTTCGTTAACTTAAGGATAAAACTTCAATCAATTTTTTGACAAAGTACTTAGTTACTCAATTTTAGGAACACTAAATTTTTTCTTCATCTTCGGATTGTTGTACTATTAATTGAATCAGTTATTTCAGAAACAACACATGTAACAATTTCAGTTAGAAGTGGTTTGTATATAGTTTACCAAGACGCATCGTTTGGTGCAGAAAAAACACAGAACATTAACCCAACCCATTGAAATCTAATCTTGAAGTTTGCCTTTAGAACAGAAACACTAATACTGAATCACTTGTATTGTATTAACTATGAAAATGAGTGAGGCTAATGTGACCACAATCGTAGATTTCCTGCAGAAACACATGTGAAATTTCTTTAAAATGTCATAATTTGATTTTTGATGAAATTTTTTCGGCAAAAACTTGTCAAGTGACGTAAATATAGTTTATTTATAAAAATTATAATAAACAGAAACATATATAATATACAATAACAAGTATAATAATCTATTATAATAATTTTATTAACAAACAAATCAACAACAAACCAGTAGCGTTAACAATAAAAAGAAAAAATCTACTGCTACATGATTGATCAAAATATAGTGAAAGTTTTGAACAGAGCATTGTTAGCGATTGTGACACATTAAATGGTAAATACTAGCTCAGTGCTCAAGAGCTCCTATCGCATATAAAAATACGTCGTTCAGCTGCTCCAGCCCTCTTATGGTTAATAACGCCGTAAGGGAATCACCTCCAGCACTGATATGCTTATTCAAGTACATTTGCCTTTTCAAAGGATACTTTTTACATTTGAAAAGAAAGTACGTACGATCGTTAACTTCGTTACACTGTTGACAAATTCCTTCATGTTTCAGAGTCAGTTTACAGCCTTTGAAGAAAATTTTTGTACATATTTTATTTGACATTCGTAACTAACTAATCTTATTTTGGAAAAATTAGCCTTGAGGTGAAGATAGTTACTCCCATTTTCTTCATGTATCAGGCGTCTGTATATTGAGGTATAAGTAGACTGCTGCAAGCGGTTTAGATAGCCGTCTTTTAATAAGTTTTCATATTTTTGAATAATTTCGGTCAGCGTTCTTTTTGTTTTGAACATGTCCTGCGCTTCCCACAAATCCTCGTAACTAAGTTGAGTCAACTTTTGTTTTAAAGATACAACCCAGTTAGAGTTTTTGTAGGTTGCGTCATCAGATAGTTCCTTTAGTTTTGCATAGCATACTTTCGGGATTCTCTCGTCTGTCATATTCAGCAAATGACACCACCATATCAACATACGTTTTAAGATAAGTGTAGCCAAGTGTCGACAGTTCACCTCCGACCTCACTACATAATCAGGTGTCGTCATTGATAATTGTAGTAAATTTTTCTAGTACTGTGTTTGTACTTTTTCCAGTACTTGTATATATTTTACCGCTCATATTTCACAAGGATAGAGCAATGTCGATCGAACTATGGGGTCGAAAAGGGTTTTCTTAGTATCGATTTTGATTTTCCCGCTGCTATTCGTGCTTTTAAAATAAAAAGGTTGCAACAGTTTTTAAAACTACCCGATGCAGAAAATGGTACACCTAGATATGTGTACGTTTTAACTTTTTCAATTTCCAAATTATTTAGCGTAAATTTCCTATGTTCTTTTAATTTTGGTGATTTATGAAAAATTACTATTTTCGATTTACTTATATTTACTGTCAGGTGATTTTTTATGCAATAGTCCGAGAGCACCTCAAGTTTATCCTGTACATCATTAAAATATGTTCCAAACATGATCAGATCGTCTGATCAGATTACTGGAAAATAAATTAAGGTTATGAATATTTTTAAAATGCATCTTTTTCAGACGTACTGTTAAAATACATACCGCTATCTTGAAAATTTTTATATTAAAAATATTTTTTTGGACAATTTTTTTACCATTTAAAAAAAAAAAGTTTAAAAATTTAACAATTTAAATTTAAAAAAGAGCTGTCATATTATTTATGACAGCTCTACGGTACTATCCACATATGCCATCTATAATTTACTTGTGTGAGGCCTCCCTATGGAAGTTAAGAGCTGAAATTTGGTAAATGGGGCTCATTCCGATGCACAACAATACTATCAAAGTGGGGTCAAATTTTGGATCGGACCCAACTTTTAAGGGGGCAACAAAACAATAGAAATTTTCACAAACCGTTTGGAAATAATATTTCGGTCAATTATCTACAACATATCCAAAATTCAGCTTCTTAGGATGACTTGGAGGGAGTAGAGGGGGGGAAAAAGGATTTTGGCTGGATCTAACACGCCCCCAGCCCCCCAGAACTAACTTAGAGGTTTGAAATATGGTATGTTGATAGAGTTCGTACCTAGGGTCTGCTTTTTTGAGGTTTTAATATTTTCCCCCGGCCCCCACCATTTTTAAGCTACAATTTCAAGCTTTTTCGACGTTTTCGAAGTTTGCACCACTCGCACAGGTCACCCAAATAAACCTAGACGGCTGAAATTTTGTATTCGGATTGAGTTAATATCAAGGGGGTGTCTTTGGGGGTCTCGACTTTTAGCCCCTACCCCCACCATTTTTATACCAAAAAAAACATGTTTTTTCTTGTTTTTTAACAGTTTCGTTCGGGTCAAAATCTCCCCAAATAAACCTAGAGCTCTGAAATTTTGTGTACAGGTTAAGTTAATAGCCAGCCACTGCTTTTTGGAGATTTCAATTTTTAACCCTTACCCCCACAATTTTTACGCCAATATTTCCTTGATTTTTTTGCTTTTTTTCTAACACGTCTAGAGACTCTCTAAGGAAACCTAGAGGGCTGAAATTTTATAAGTGTATGTGTGTATTGAGTTAGTATCCAGCTAGTGCCTTTTAGGAATTCCACATTTCTTTTCCCCTCACTTCTCCCATTTTTACATCGGAATTCAAAGGTATTGTTAAGTGTGTTTTAAATGCATTATACAAGTAGGCGAATAGTAATTTTAAAAAATTTAAAAAAAAAATGAACTTACTTTTATAACAAATGCAATACACAAATATTAGGTAATTTAAAAATGTTATTAAAGGCACTGTTTATTTATAAAGTAGGAGTTTTGGATTTTTATTTATAAAATAGAAATTTTGGATTTTTTTGGAAAGAAAAAATATCTTCATAAAGGCCTTCCAGTTTACTATTTAAGATCCTTTTTTAATATTTAAAAATAAAACACAAAGGCAATAGGAGGATAAGCATGGGTAGGAATGCCCTCGTACGAACTGTGTTGGCTTTTTTCCTGCTAACTGCTATTGGCACAAAATTGAAATTTACTGAGGTTCAGCCCTTAAAAACTTAAGGGAGCTAACAGCCGGACACTCATCATAAGTTTTGAAACAACCAAAATGACAAATCGCTTGTAGACTTTCAACCACATTTCGCTTGTAGACATTCAATACCGATGTAATATACTGAGGGTGTAGGCGGCTTGGTGGTTGTTTTGAACCATCCCACCGCTGCCACCAATTGTAAAGTACTGACGTAGGTGGCTTGGTGGTTCCCTTTATGAAATCACTGGTGCCACCAAATGTATAATATTGAGGGTTGGTAGCGGAAAAGGTGGCAGTTGAGGCCGAAATTAAAGTTAAAAAATGTTTTTAGGTATTAAATTAATACAATATTTACCAACTAGCAATTAATTATATGGTTTATTATAAAATAAAAGTTTATAAGTTTGTATACACTTGTACATATACCGAGCGTTAAAACAATGATTCGCGCGAACTACGATAATTTGGAAGCTGTTATTATAATTAAAATAATTAAATTTAAGCATAAATAGCAAATGTATAATGAGTGTATAACCTTAATTTAACTTAAGGCTTGTGTATGTAGGGTTATCCGTGTATGTTACATCATCATTTTGTCAAATTAACTTAAATCTTTAAAATTACAGAAAATTATTCATTATACCAAGAAAATCAAACAACGTGCACCGATCAGGCTACATACACCAAAAATATGTTGTTAAAAAAAGAAATACATGTTACCTCTGCTTTGGAAGTTCACCAAACACAACACCAAAATAATTAAAATACATCTTTACACTTTAAAGATAATCACATGACTGAATTGACTGAATTTAAATAAGAGTGAGAATCAGATTGAACGAATGAATCAAGATTGAACCCGATTAAAACTCAGCTTCTGTTTTTATACTGTTCGATTGTGTGTCTACGTGACGACATTCCAGTATTAGGGCCTCTAGAGTTTAGGAAGCCTCACTCATCGGGTTACTGAAATGACCGTCTGACCATGAATGTTCAGACTACTTATTTCTTCCGTTTCTAAGAAGTGGTACATTTTACGACTTACTGTCTGATTGTATATCGTTCAATAAATTCAATCGACAATTGATGTTTTTAGAAAATTAATACAGTGGTAGACAAAAATACGTATACATTACACCGAAGATGAAGGGAAAAATTCGGCTTCCGTGATGGGACCCCGCTGCTCACGTCGTTTTTTTATTTTTTTAGTCAGGTAATTTATTGCGGGAGTTTAACAGAATATTTAATATATAATAATTGATAAAGTGCAAAAATTATAAAGAAATTCACACGTCTTACAAATACACCGTCTACGACGTCTTACATCAAATACACAACTAATTTTTTCATAACAAAAAAACAATAAACATCTTGCATCACATAGAATCCTGCGTCGCCTTACACACTGTTCTATTTGTATTATTCAATAACATAGCAACACATTTACGCAAGAGCCGCGCAGTGGCGAGTGAGTAATTGTGTGTGTGTGAAAATGCCTTACAACCGAGTTACGTACTATACTTAACCTAGGACTAAAATGAAATTCACAATAAACGATAAAAAATTAATACAAATACAATACATTAAAATTATGTCGAATTTGAAAATTAAAAACAAACGTAAACATTCTGTTGCTAGGTAAAATTTTAGTACAAATGCTAATATAATATACAATATAAGAATTTTTTTAATTTCAAATGTTATCGAGTGTTTGTGGAACATTGTTAATGTATGACGAACTTTTGTTCCTATTTATACATACACCAATATTCATATGTTCAGTTAGTGTCCAGCTTTAGCTGATACTTGAACACTCGATTTACTTTAGCATGTACGACCAATTGATTATGTTAATTAAAATTCACATAATGTTTAAAAAATTATCAAACTGAATCGGCTGGGACTCGAACCCGGATCTCTTGGTTGCTAGCCAAGCACCTTACCAATTAAGCCATCGTCCGCTTGCTCGAGTGCCATTCCAATCTGATGATTAATCAAACACATCCTCTCTTTTAATGCGGACGCAGTTATATTTTTAATTTCAAATATTATCGAGTGCCTGTGAACCATTATTAATGTATGACGAACTTGTTCGTATTTATACATACACCAATATCCATATGTTCACTTAATGTCCAGCTTAGCTGATACTTGAACACTCGATTTACTTTGTCATGTATGACCAATTCATTATGTTAATTAAAATTAACATAGTGTTTGAAAAATTGTCAAACTGGATCGACTGGTACTTGAACCCATGATACACGCCAAAGTAAATCAAGTGTTCAAGTATCAGCTAAGCTGGACATTAAGTTAACATATGAAAATTAGTGTATGTATCAATACGAACAAAAGTTTGTCATACCTTAATAATGTTTATGTTTTTAATATAAACATACATAATTACAGTTTTTAATTAATAAATAATTAATTCATTAATGTCTCAATTTCTTATAGTACTCTTTATTATTCTTATGCCTTTATATACTTTATTTTTTAATAATTTTCATAATGAAATATTAATATTATAATAAAATAAATTTAATAATGGCCAAAATAAATAAATAAAGTAAAAATACCTACAGATAGAAAGTAATGGAGCAGGTAAAAGTTAAAAATTTATCTTTTTGACAAAATTTACAAACTTACAAAATTTTGCACATTAATACTATAATTTATTAAGTAAAATTGACATAGTGATTGAAAAAAATATTTTAATATTAATATTTGAAATTAAAATAGTTATTTTCGATACGTATGCGTAAAGAGAGGTATTCTAGTAGGCTTAAATTGAGGCACGAAACTTAAGGGACTGACGCATATACAACGAGATCACCTGACGGCTTGTAGGGGTAAGCGCACGCCTTTTTATTTTGTTTATTTATTTTGACCATTATTGAATTTATTTTATTGTTATATTAATACTTCATTATGAAAATTATTAAAAAAATAAAGTATATAAAGGCATAAGAATAATAAAGAGTAATATAAGAAATTGAAACATTAATGAATTAATTATTTATTAATTAAGAAATGTAATTATGTATTGATTTAAAATAAATAAACAAAAAAAGAAAAAAATACTAATATAAGATTGACTCAAGTCGGATCCGAACCTTCGACCTACGACTTACCAAGCCAGCGCTCTGTCACTAGACCATTAGTGGTGCTGTTGTATATACTAAATTATTCATATAAGAGGTACACAAAAATTAATGTAAAACTTTAAATTAATTTTTCTCAAAAATGAAAACGAATGGCGTCCTGCCGTTTTATAGTTTTATTAAGAGGAACTTACACGACAACATATATAAAAATTAAAGAAATCTGTGATTCCCAAGTTTGGCACTCCCCTTGCCAGTGTTAGATTCAAGATTTTTGTGGCCCGATACATGAAAATATCTATCTACACCTAACTTTATTTTGTAAAACTTAATGAAATGTTTTAGTTCTCATCCATGTTCTCGTCTTAACTTGTGTTCGCAATTATTACATCAGTTTTGTCTATTAAACCTATTTTGACCTCTAAATTATTATGTTTATAAAAAGGCCTATCTTGTTAAATGTCACTATTAAATAAATCAAAATTTTTATAAGACTACGCCAAATTTGTCACTTTATTTGTGAATCCTATTGAGCCTGTAACCTAATCATTAGTAATCAACCTACACTAGGAAATTATATACCTATAGTAGGATATTCCCGAATGAAAAGAAAATTCAGTTAAAATATCCACAGTATTATTGGACAATTATTGTTCAACCCGTGACAGAAATATGATTTAATTTTATTTCCAAATAATATTATGTAGCGGTTTTTTCCTGTTCTCAAATTATTAATCAAAGATAGAATTGTTGATTTTTTGACAAAGTGGATTGTTGATTTTTTCATAAAGCAATTTCTTATTTTATATAAAACTTAAAAAGAGAAATTTCCCTTAAAATTTTCCCATTCGTCACGATGGAATACCCCTTTTGCGAAGCTCCTTTTCCTTTGATTTTTCAGAAAACTCTCCTAAAAATTAAGTAATAAGCAAAAAAAACCACAGCAGCCAGTCAACAACCTTCATTAACCTTCTACCACTTTTCTTACATATACGACGCCCCCAAAGGCGCGAGGTTATAGGTCGCCCACCCTTTACGCCGCCTCTGCACACACTAAAACACAATGGATATGATAAGAAAAAAAAGAAAAACACTGACAAAAGTAAAAATATTTGTTTATTTTTTAAATTCAATCTAATAATATTTTAACAGTGTCAACTAACAGGTTTAAAACCAATTAATGCGTAACATCTTGGCGAAACATAGTCGTCAGTAACTTTTTCAACAATACTATTAGTTTCATTTTCTCGTAAATACATAACTCGATCAAGTAAAATAATATTTTCACAA
This sequence comes from Brachynemurus nebulosus, assembly GCA_035578155.1. Classification (NCBI taxonomy): domain Eukaryota; kingdom Metazoa; phylum Arthropoda; class Insecta; order Neuroptera; family Myrmeleontidae; genus Brachynemurus; species Brachynemurus nebulosus. Next base: position 8,469,299 of record JAPWDM010000016.1, read on the forward strand.
ATACTTTGAATGCAGTTTTGGAAACAAGTTAAAATTTCTATTAAATGGCAATCTTTTTCATATTGATTCCATAATTTTGTTAATTTTTCTTGCACTTTCGGTGATGAAAATTTTAAATCATCATTCTTATTACCACAGCCCATATAATCTTTAATTATAACTCCAGGACCTAAAGAATTGCTTATGGACAGAGGAGTTAAATAAAATCCTTCATCAAGTTGTTTTAAATAAGTCGGAAAATCACAGTTACTGGATGTCGAACGATTCATACATTTGCGTTTCAATTTAACGAGAACATAATTTTCTAGAATATATTAAATAATAATTAGAAAATAAATAGCAATCAACGCATCGAAAGTGAAACTTTTTACTAACAATGTAATGCATCCTATTTATAATACAGAGAAATTAGACCAAAATAATTCCGAAATGTTATGTTTCCTATAAAACGTGCACTCCTTTTTACACCACAAAAGTTATAAAATCCCAATTTCACCTTAATGTTATAATCATTCACCACAAATTCATTATTATTTCGTTTAAAACAGGAGTTACAAATCTCATAATGTTTCTTCTCTAAATTCTATTTCAACCATTATATTTTCTTACTCTTCTCCTGTTACCAGTGGTGGATTTACTAGCAGGCTGAGTAGGCTGGAGCCTAGGGCGGCAGATTTTAGAGACAGCAAATTTGGACTACAAGGGCGGCAAAATTTAGAATTGACTTTCTTTTTGCTCATCACTTATTTTTTGTAGGAGAAAGTGTTAAAAAGTTATTAAGGAATTTTTTTAGCTTTTTAGAATAAAACAGAAGCGGTATTTTTCACGAAACCTAGAGCGGCACTTAGGGTAAATCTGCCACTGCCTGTTACCTACTGTATTTCCATGAATACAGGTAGGAAACACGAGGGATCTATATCTTCAGTGAAATCCAATTATTGATGTCGTATATACTGGGTGTTACATTTGACATTAGTAATTACCACAAGCTCGTGAATAATATAAGCCATATTTTCTGCAAACGCAGTTTAAGCTACTACCGTTCCTACAACTGAAAAAAATTGCCAAAATTCATAAATTACTTACGCAAACAGGAGTTTAAGGGGAAGGTGATAGTGGCCTAGCGTGATGGAGCGTAACGACGGGTAAGGGGAGGAGTCTAAGCAGACGTGATGTTACGTATGAAAAAACTTATAGTTGACGAACAAACAAAAAGGATACTTTTCTAAAAATATAGTCGGCGAACAATAAAAGTTTTAAATTACAGTTAGTGAGCAAAAAATACGATTTCATTATATGTCTAATCGATCCCCTGGGGGAGGAGGTCTATTACAGTGTGATGTAATATTAGATGGGGAGTTCGACAAAATGTGATGCAGCGTGACGACGGGGTGGGAGGGGGTCAAAAAATGGTCAAATTTTGCGTGACGTAGTTTCTGGATCGCCCCAAAGTATTCAGCAGAATGTGTGGAACAGGTAAAACAGAGTTCTAATTGGTTCCAAGTATTGTCCGTCAATATACATTTCCAGTAGTCTAATCGAATAATTTCTAAGATAGTTACCCTTGCGAATAAAGGTTACATAATACTTTATGTAGGAAATTCCCTAAACTACAAATTTCATAATCAACCTTTTTCTTATAAATGTGACCGTTGACGAGATATTTACGAAAATCGTTTTTGATGATCTTTGATCCCACACAAAATTTTCAGTAATATTCGGATCGATAGGGACTTTTGATATTTCGTTTAAAGCCACAATATCAAGGCCACTATTTCATACCAAAATCCAAAATTCAGTTTTCCAGGGATTTCTGAAAATTCTGTCTAATTTCTCTGGACTATATAGATACATGAACTAAAAGTACTATGACGTTATTCACAAATGAAGCAAAACTAGATAAACCTAGTTTTTTATCTCTTTTCCTTTTTATCATTTTTAGAGTAACTTTAATTACTTAAGACTTTACGTTTAATTTTGCCTCATGCCTTCATTTGTTAATGCTATTATAATACTCTTACAATTAGTTTATTTCAAGTATACTTCCTTTGGACCGATTTACAAATCCCATTACAATCAAAAGTTTAATTTTAGATAATAAAAATGAAACTTACCTTCAGTCACAAAGAGTTGTAAGACAGCACGACGCATATGACAAATGCTATGTTCTTTATGCTGTTCCATGCTCATATCTTTCCAAACACTCGCGCTGCTTTGGCAAGCAACTCTTAAAAAAGGACGCCTTAAAAACATCCATGCTTCATTTTTAGTAAAAATTTCTTTTAATATCGAACTAACTGGAAAATTTTTAAAATATTCCGGAGAATTTTTATTTAAATTAAGTTTATCCAAGCTTTTTTTTACATCTGATAAACTATTGTTACAGTTTTCTGAATCTTTGTCTTTCATTTTTAATTTATGATAACAACAAGGCATGATAATAATTAATTTAATACAATTAAGCTTTAAAAATATATTTATGGCAGTAATAGTTAAATCTGCGCAAGCATGTAGGCCAATTAAACAAACACCTTCATTGAAATTTTTACCAAACCATTCGTGTAATTCTTTATTTATATCCTCAATCGAATTTTCATTTATATAGTGATGAAAAAATCGAACATGACTTCTTGAATTTGGGTAATATTTTTCTTGCCTTTTTATTGCTGACTGAAAGCGTATTAGCTCTGATTCAATTGCTAATACTTTATAGCCATAATTTTCATGTAATAAATGACTAACATAGCCCTTCAAATAAAAATAAATATTTATTTTTTTTTTAAATAAAGAAAAAATATGAATAACTTTTTGGAAAAATACTTACTAAACCTGCCCCAACATCTATTATCGTTGTAATTCCATGATTCTTACATTTGTCATGAATAAATTTTGATAAATTAATTATTTCATGTTGCTTTTTTGGATTCAGTCCACGAGAAAAATTATCTGGTAATTTTATTTCATTCTCATTAAATTTAATTGTTTGGTAATTTGGTTTTAAATTGGTTACAGCTTTAACAAATTCTTTTAATGATTCTGGCCAAATTTCCTAAAATTAATGGCAAATTTTATAAAATGTATCTAAACTTTGCAACATACTGTTAAATTATTTTTAAAAGAGTGTGTTGCAGAGTAATTAACCAATTTTTTTGTAAGGATTTTGTTAACGAATTCAATAAGTAACAGTAACGATTACAGATTTTAATTTCAAGGCACTTCAAGAATGTAAAAAATTCGGAATAAAATTACAAATATTTTAGATTTTATAGTCATTATTAGCTTTTATAGTCATTATAGTCATCATTCTAGCTTTTATTCGCGGTTTCATCCGCGTTGTATTTGAAATGATTATGGGAAATTTATGATATCAAGTTAAATTAATAACGCTACACCTTTACAATGTTTGTTGTTACTAAGCAAACTACTAATGATAGTAATATGTCACTACCGTTACTACTGAGAATAATAAATTGTGTTTTATAATATTTTTCTTAGGTGATAGTGTAAAGTTGAACGGAATCCTCACGATTCAATTAATATTTCTGTTGTCTAAATATTAGATAAAAATTACTTGAGACATGAGGCCAACACTTGAGACAGGGTGGTCCAGAATTATGTACCTTAATTGCTGGAGCTAATAGTACGTTCAAAAATAATGGTACCATTTCATCTACACTTTTCCCAAAACTCAATAATCAGTGAGATAAAGTAGAAGGCTAAAATGTAGAGGGGTGGAATGAGTTTTTTTTTAAATTTTTTAGATGCTTTTGAATAATGAATTCATATTTTAAGGATGCATATAAACATAAGGATAATTAAATTTATGGTATACCAATTATTCTATTACTTATGGTTAGGAGATAATTTGGAAATAGATACTTCTAATTTAAATTACTCGCAAACGGTATTATTTATCGAAATATAACTAGTATACCTTTTTTGCGTGGAATACTCTGAGGAATCACACTGTTAAGAATTTTGTTTAAATAACTGCAAATTAAGAAAGAAAAGCCGTGATAACTCACACCTACTACCCAAAACCACCAGTTGATCATAAGTGGTGGAATAAACGTTAACATAAATTTAATCCTGCTAACGAAAAATACGTTTCCTTAAAATATCAATCCATTATTCAAAAGCGTTTGGAAAATTATTTAGGAAAACATGGTTTTCGCTTCATCCCTAGTATCAGCTCTAGCAATTACGGTACATAATTCTGTACCACCCTATATAGTGATGATCACAAAAATAGAGCCACTGTATAGAATTTCATAAAATTTGTAGTGAAATCAAAGAAATATGTATTCTAAGTATGTAAAATTTACATAAAAATTAACAACAAAAGTAATTCCATGATAAAAAAAACGCCGTGAGCAGCAGGGCCCCATCACGGTAGTCGAATTTTCCCCTTCATCTTCGGTATTGAATGTCTACAAGCGAAATGTGATTGAAAGTCTACAACCGAATTGTCATTTTGTTGGTTTCAAAACTGGTGATGAGTGTTCGGCTGATCGAGGCTTTAAAAAAAGGTTTTAAGTATTTAAGGGCTGTATCTCAGTAAATTTCAATTTTGTGCCGAAAACAGGTAGCAGAAAAAAAGCCAACACAATTCGTACGGGGACATTCCTGCCCATGTTTATCCGCTAATTGCCTTTATGTTTTAGTTTTAAATATTAAAAAAGGACCTTAAATAGTAAACTGGAAGGCCTTTATAAAGATATTTTTTCTTTCCAAAAAAATCCAAAATTTCTATTTTATAAATACTAAAAATTCAAAATTCCTAATTTATAAATAAACAGTGACTTTAATAACATTTTTAAATTACTTAATATGTATGTATTTCATTTGTCATAAAAGTAAGTTCACTTTTTTTTAAATTTTTTAAAATTACTATTCGCCTACTTGTATTTAGAATAAACATAATGCTTTTAAAACACATTTAACAATAGCATTCAATTCCGATGTAAAAATGGGAGAAGTGGGGGAAAAAGTGATGTGGACTCCCTACAAGGTACTAGCTGGATACTAACTGAATACACGTACAAAATTTCAGCCCTCTAGGTTTCCTTATGGAGTCTCTAGACGTGTTAGAAAACAAGCAAAAAAATTAAGGAAATATTGGCGTAAAAATCGTGGGGGTAAGGGTTAAAAGCTGAAACCTCCAAAAAACAGTGTCTGGCTATTAGCTTAACCTGTACACCAAATTTCAGCCCTCTAGGTTTATTTGGGGAGATTTTGACCTGAACGAAACTGTTAAAAAACAAGAAAAATCATGTTCTTTTGGGTATAAAAATGGTGGGGGTAGGGGGTTAAAAGTCGAGACCCCCAAAAGGCACCCCCTTGATACTAACTCAATCCGAATACAAAATTTCAGCCCTCTAGGTTTATTCGGGTGACCTGTGCGAGTGGTACAAACTTCGAAAACGTCGAAAATGCATGAAATTGTAGCTTAAAAATGAGGGGGGTGGGGGTAAAATATTAAAACCTCCAAAAAGCACAACCTAGGTACGAACTTTATCAACACACCAAATTTCAACCCTCTACGTTAATTCTGGGGGGCTGGGGGCCTGTTAGATCCAGCGAAAATCGTTTTTCCCCCCTCTACTCCCACCATATCATCCTAGGAAGCTGAATTTTGGATATGTTGTAGATAATTGACCGAAACATTATTTAAAACCGGTTTGAAAAAGTTTTATTGCTTTTCCGCCCCCCACCACCCCCTTAAAGGTCGGGTCAGAAAAAAAATTTGCCCAAAATTTGACCCCACTTTGATAGTATGAGGTGCCTCGAAAATGAGCCCCATTTACCAAATTTCATCTCTTAACTTCCATAGGGGGGCCCTACACAAATTAAAAGGTGGCGGGAAAATATATATATATATATATATATATATATATATATATATATATATATATATATATATATATATCAGACATTTTTTTTCTACATATTCGTGTTCTACGGGTCCGAAAACGGATAGCGCCCCTACTCTCGCCTCTTGCAGCTCTTATCGTATAGACTGTATAAGTCTAATTTTTCGGAGAAAATTCGACTAAAAAATTTGTAAAATAAGGAAAAATAAAACAAATTTATGTGGTCATTAAAATAGAGCCATTACATATTTTGTATCTAAAACCCTAAATTTATTCAAATATTTAAGTTCCAATCATTCAATTTTAATAAGTATTTAGTAGCTTGACCGTCACTTTTTAACAAGGCATCACAACGTCGTGGCAGTGATTCAAATAAACGTTAAGATGGATAACGAAATACATTGTTCTTTCGAAGAAAGAACAAAAATTGTAACTCGACGAGAAGAGAGAAAATCTCAACGTGAAATAGTTAGAATTGTCGGTTGTTGAAAGAAAATGGTTGAAAATGTATTGAAACCAAAACCAACTAAAGAAAATCGTGGTGTAAAAAGAAAAAGTACGGTCCAAACTGATCGGCTCATCATTCATACTTCAAAGAAAATCCATTCAAGTCTTCGATAAGCATTAAGGCTGAATTAAATCTTGATGTTGGTTCACGTACTGTAGGAAGAAGACTGCAAGAACATAATTTTAACGGTAGATAAATGGGGAATTTTTTTGGCGACTCTTAAAAATAACAAAAACCGGATAAAATTTGCATTGGTCATATAATCTGGAATGGTTCTGACGGCATAAAAAACTGGAGAAAAATAAATGATGCGACAAAAATAAATTTATTCAGCTCAGTAGTAAGGATTGGAGTGTTCTGGACCCTCCATCCCTCCATCCGATTTTTTGGCCGACCTCGGATGGAGGTAAAACTATCGGGGCGGTTCTAGAAGCCTCCGGCGGTGGGTAGAGCAAAATTTAGTCTCCAACCTAACGACATCTAGTGAAATTTTGTCCAACCTAAGTGAACCTAATGGAACTTGATCTAACCTAACAGAACCCAACAAATTTTGTCTTACCTAACCTAACCTAACCTAACAAATTGTTTTTAACTTAACCTAACCTAACAAAATTTTTTCTAACCTCACCGAACCTAAGAACTCACAAATTCCCTAACAGATGGCACAGCCAATTTGAGCTCTGAAAATTCCAAGTTTTCACTACTAGATGGCTCGCGTAGTCTGGATACTAGCGATCCCTGTGCGTAAGTTTGAAAAATTGTCAACAGATGACGCCGAAAATCCCTTTTGATAGTTAAAAGATGGCGTTGCTAGTCTGAACCACCGGGAACTCTGTACCTTGATTTCATATTTTTATCTGAAAACGGGTTTATACAGGTTTTCCTCTAAATAAAAACACATTTTTTTTTTTAATAAATTTATTTAAAAGAAATATTTTACAATAAAAGTGTTTAAATGTTATTACAATAATATTTATACTTTAACACTGGTTTAATAATATCATGCTTTTCCAATATCCTAGTTATTGAGATAATTCGACTTCCAATGTCACTCTCCTTTAAATTGTTAAAATGGCTTCGTTTTTTCTCATTTTCGATATAATTCGTAAAGCTTGATGATACAGATCTATCTAAAAGAAACTTGAATACTTTTGATGAAAGTATGATAGCTGCAGCAGAAGCAATCAAAAGTAAATTCGATTCTTTAAAAAACTCACATAATATTCTACAATCTGTGAATGACGAAGATAATCGATCTAACGAACAAAAGCATTTACCATCGCCTGATAACTACAAAGAAAAAAGTTTTACTCCAAAAATGGCTGGCCTCTTGCAAACTGCACTAGACATATTAATGATCAAAGAGCTTCAGAACGCATGCGCAATAGACGAAGCACAAGAAGATAAAAATTCAGAAGAAAAGGAACAACTTTCAACATCTAATTCAATAAACGGGGAAGTTAAACGTTTCAAATATGATGATGAAAACGCTAACCTTCATAATGGTCATTCGAAATCTGTTGATGAAGAAGAATATTTTGATGACCTGAACCATTTAGTAGATGAACTAAGAAGTTTAGCGACTCAGACTCAAATTGGAGAAGAAATGGTTAATACTATGTACAATTTAAAGGAAAGGAGTCATATTGTAAATCCCAGCTTTACGGATTATATCGAAAATGAGAAAAAACGAAGCCATTTTAACAATTTAAAGGAGAGTGACATTGGAAGGCGAATTATCCCAATAACTAGGATATTGGAAAAGCATATTATTGAACCAGTGTTAAAGTATGTATTAAATGATGATGAAGACAGCGATGAAAAAACATCTGCTAGCGACAACGAAGATACTGCGAGCGAAGGAGAAGCTGATGATGACGAGAATACAGTCGTCGATGATGGTGATGAAAAAATTGCGGGTAAAGGGTTATATTTACGACCCTATAGGAAGCTATAAAATAAACTCCTAACATGAGTTGTAAACTAAACCAATAGTGTAACTTTTCCAACAGCTGCATACCAAAGTTAATTTTTAAAAAAATTATTTTAAAATTATGTCAGTGTTATTATTTCTTACATACCACAGTCCTTAAACAATTTTAGTAATTCGTTAAAAAAATGATTACCGAAATGATTGTTCTTACAACGAATTATGTAGTGTGTTTTTTTGTGAGCTATTAAAAATAGGTAATGTTTTTACTGGCTCCTGAATATAGGCAATTAAATTGCATTGTCCTATTGACATTCTAGCACAATAGAACATAATATGTACAAAATATATAATTCTTACCAATAAGTATTTACCCATATTATTAATGATTTGTTAATTTGAAGTATCGTTGAACAATAATGATCTAAAACTGCTGAGCAGGAAAGGGTTAATTAACTGAATACAAGCTATCTACAGGGAGGCTTTGAGTGGCTTTTTAAAACTATGAACGTTATTTACTTTCCACCCTGTATACGTATTTATCTATGGTGGTGTCAGCTTACAAATAATTTTCAATTCGTTTGCTTAGAAAAATATTTGTCTGTAACTGATAATTTTTTAAGTGTTTTTACAAAATTAAACTGCAAATAACAAACATTTCACTGTCTATGCAAAACATAAATTTTTATTTAGCACTTTATTTTTTCTCTATCATCAATAAATTAACAAACAAAAAATACTTATTCAATACCTACCTATCTTTCTATAACTCTTGTTTATGGTAAAAATATTGGGGTAATATATAAACATAATAATTATTGTTAAAAATTTTACTTTGCAAAATACCACTTTTTGAAAATTTTATTTTGTTTTTTTTTTTTTTTTCAGAAATTTAAAGCGGGTAACACTTTTATGATTTAGAATTTGAAGTGTATAGTTAAAGTACATACTAATACAATCTTTATATACATACCTAAAGAGAGAACATTTTACATACAGTCTGTTTCAGCGAAGTAAGAACATACAAAATTTAACATGGAAAAGAATTGTTGAGATCAGAGTATGCTTGTTTTATGGGTATCGTTTTTATATAGGTATCCATAGTTCTTAAAATTTTCTTTAATTGCAAAAAGGTAAATTTGAAAACAAAACAATAGGTGTCCAATTTTCTACTAAGGAGTACTATTTGTTAATAAATATTTCAACATTAGATTAAGATTTATTTATAGTTATCTTAATAAATTTACTGCTATTGTCTTCTAATGACTTCTAAACATTATTTTGACGCGATTTTATTTAAAAATTTTGCTAATATTTAATAATAATGAAATAAAACACCCCTTGAACATAACAAATTTTCCCTGTGTTAATATTTATACGTTCTTAGTTGCTTTGAACATAACAAATTTTCCCTGTGTTAAAATTTATACGTTCTTAGTTGCTTGAAACACCCGGTATTTGTTCAAATACCAATCCTGTATTAAAAGTTTAGCATGCATTTTTCGGATTTTGATTTTATTTATCTTTTCACCTTTAAAGATTTTTTTTACTAAAATATTACATATATATTACCTAAATTACCCAATATAGGTAATGTTCTTATTTATCTCTGAATACCGCCGGGAGAGTTTTAAGTTTATTGTTGGGATGCTATAAACCAAATCGTTCATCGTCATTTGTTAGTGTGATCTTATTTTTAACAATCACTAACGTCTTAAGACTTAAAGTTTTTTCATCATTTTTTGGCAAACTTGTTAATATATGTATAGACATGACATAGTATATAATCAGAAATATCGTGAAGTCAGATTATGATTTTCTTAAATTTTTAATAAATAAAACACATTTTTATAAATAAATAAATTATAATAATATACAATAGACACATATTGAAGTATAACAATATACGAAAACGTTTATTCAGCATTGATAACAGATTTCGTAATTAAGATAAATTTGAATGTTATTACAGCCGTTTACAAAACTAATGTCATAGGTATATGTATATTCAACAATAACATATATTGTTTAGATAAATATAAAATATTAAAAGGAAATTTTCTTAAAATATAGGGAATATGTAGAGTGTTACATATTTTGTAAAACTTACTAGTATATATGTTGTACCATAATTGTAAATGGAATTTTTTATAACATTTGATAATAGTTTTCAAACTTATTATTTTTGTTAGCAAAAATCGGCATATGAATAAAAACTAACATTTCTACTCATAGTCATATCGCGCGTTGGCTGTCTCTACCTCGTATATCCAAAGCTACATGTTTTAGGACACACAAAAAACATATTAAATACTGTACTTACATATATACTTATCTATATATATTTATATATATGGGTAGCCAACATCAAAGGGTGTAATTAGCATAAATCTTAAGCTCATAGTGATGAAAACACGGATTTAAAATATGTTTTTTTGTATCCAAAAATTGGGAGTTTTCAGATACGAGGTTGAGACAGAGTACGCGCGATATATTTAAATTATACAATTTTAATAATATCAAAATAGTTATACATAAATTTATGGGGAATTTTTATATTCGAATCAAGTTTAGGGTATGATATTAAAAATTAGTTTAAATCTTTTAATGACGTCAGTAAACATACATACATACGACTTATTTAAACAAGCTCGCACCTATAAAAACCAGTTTTATTTTAAAGAACACATTAGTTACTGAATTCTAAACCCAACAGTTTGACTCTAGGCATCGTGCAATGGCGACCGACGCTGCGATTGTTGACTTCGAAGGATTTCCAAATTCAACAAATGGAAAATTCTACATAAAGGAATTGGCTGTGTTGAAATTCGATTCTTCCGAAGGAAATTATGGTGAAGATTATACACTGCAACACTATATTTTAAAATCACCAATACCGTTTTGTGGATTAAGCGAAAAAGATCAGCGCACAGTTCGCTGGTTGCGGAAAAATCATCATGGGTTCTCCTGGATGGATGGACATATTGAATGCGAGGAACTACAATACATTTTAATAAACAATCTGCACGAAACTCGAATCATTTATACGAAAGGAGAAGAAAAAGTGCGGTATTTGAAACGACTACTACCATCAGCGCCCATCATGAACTTTGAAGAAATAACAATTTGTCCCAAGTTGGGAATCATAACATCAACATACACTAGTCCTCGATGCGGCCATCATTCCGGGGCACCTTGCGCCATGGAAAATGTTATATCCATATACAAATATTATTGTAATAACATCTAAACATTTTTATTGTAAAATGTTTCTTTTAAATAAATTTATTAAAATAAAAAAATGTGTTTTTATTTAGAGGAAAACCTGTATAAACCCGTTTTCAGATAAAAATATGAAATCAAGGTACAGAGTTCCCGGTGGTTCAGACTAGCAACGCCATCTTTTAACTATCAAAAGGGATTTTCGGCGTCATCTGTTGACAATTTTTCAAACTTACGCACAGGGATCGCTAGTATCCAGACTACGCGAGCCATCTAGTAGTGAAAACTTGGAATTTTCAGAGCTAAAATTGGCTGTGCCATCCGTTAGGGAATTTGTGAATTCTTAGGTTCGGTTAGGTTAGAAAAAATTTTGTTAGGTTAGGTTAGGTTAAAAACAATTTGTTAGGTTAGGTTAGGTTAGGTTAGACAAAATTTGTTGGGTTCTGTTAGGTTAGATCAAGTTCCGTTAGGTTCACTTAGGTTGGACAAAATTTCACTAGATGTCGTTAGGTTGGAGACCAAATTTTGCTCCACCCACCGCCGGAGGCTTCTAGAACCGCCCCGGTAGTTTTACCTCCATCCGAGGTTGGCCAAAAAATCGGATGGAGGGATGGAGGGTCCAGAACTCTCCAATCCTTGCTACTCAGCTCTGATGGTCGGGTTTACATTAGAAGGCCCCAAAGCAAAGAATTTCTCTTTTCAGCAATTTCACTTCTCAGCAAAGTGTTCCAATTTACGGGGGAAAATGTGCCACTAAAATGGACATTAACACAAGACAATGTTCTGAAGCCTACGTCTTGGAAGGCAAAAAGAGCTTTCGTGGGTTACAAATTGTCGGTTTTACCTTGGCCTTCTCAATCATCCGACTTCAATCCGATTCAAAATTAATGTATACAATTATAAAATACTCTTGGAAATTATAAAATCAATAATAAAGCACAACTATGGAAGGAGGTTCAAAAGTAATAGACGTCTATTACCATCATCCGGTGTCAGCACTTATTTGAATCACTGCCACGACGTTGTGACGTCTTAGGACGGTCAAACTACTAAATTACTTTGTGATTGGAAAAAACTGAGTGATTGGAACTTAAATATTTGAATAAATTTACGGTTATGAATACAAAATATGTAATGGCTCTATTTTAATGACCACATGAATTTGTTTACTTTTCCTTATTTTAGTAATCTTTTTTATAATGGAATTACTTATGTTGTTAATTTTTAGGTAAATTTTAGATACTTAGAATACATATTACTTTGATAGCTACTTCTTTCTTTTATGCATCTTATATCAAATTTCACCACAAATTTTATGAAATTCAATACAGTGGCTCTATTTTTGTGACCACCACTATATCTATATCTATCTATCTATCTATATATATATATATATATATATATATATATATATATATATATATATATATATATATATATATATATATATATATATAAAAAACAACAGCCAACTAGTTATTAACATCCAATATTACGTCAGGTATACCGATACGGTGTTTAGAATTAAATAATATCTAGTGTGTATTTTTAATTCTCGGGGGGGGGGGGGGGTCATGACCCCTTAACCCCCCTCTTATATTAACAATGTTACTGAAAATACTGTCTTGGCGTATTTTTTTGAAAAATCCACAATTATGTCCTCTCCCAATAGTTTGTGGTGTAAATAACTACTCGATGCTGAGAACGATGATATATTTAAATGACAATGTACAGAATAGTATGTTATACACCAAGGGACTAAAGTGTGAGTTTTAATCCCAAGTGTGAAGTTTGTTGCCTGTAAAGGCCCAAGAGCAACAAATGACACGAAGGATGAAAAATAACACTTTAGTCCTGTGGTGTATATGTTACTGTGAATGTCCGAAATGCAGTGTATCTTAAGATACACCGGTGTATGTTAACAACCACCACGCTAGTTGGTGAATGACCGTTATTTATTCTCTTCATGACGATTTCGGTCATACACCAGTGGATGTTAACATACACCACGACGACTTGGTGTATGTTCATTAGGAGTAAAATTATGGCTCTTAATGATATAAAAAACCTGTTATTGTTATACACAAAATTGTCACAGTAAATAAAATTATTAATAGTCATTTCTGAGTCCACTCTGAACAAGGTATTCGAAATTCTAGGCAGAAAGAACTTGAGTTTTTTGAGATATTTTAATAACATTTTAAAAACAGCATTCGACAAAGATTCACTTATACTCGTTTGTACTACTTTTCTTTTTGTTTGTACCTCAACCATTTTGATAATAGAGCTTTCTAATTTTCGACTTAACGGTAATACGATCATCTGGCGATTTTTAAAAGCAGTGGCAGATTTACCCTAAGTGCTGCTCTAGGCTCCGTAAAAAATGTCGCCCTTAAAAAGCTAAAAAAAAGTTCTTAATACTTTTTAACACTTTTTTTTAAAGTAAGTGACGAGCAAAAAAAAAACTTTAAATTCTTCTTTTTCCAAATTTGCCGCCCCTAAAATCTGCCGCCCTAGGCTCCAGTTTTCTCAACCTGTTGGTAAATCCGTCACTGTTTAAAAGTTTAAAAATTATTTGTATAAACGGGTGCGAACTATAGTCTTTCCAACGCTGTTTTCAAATCTTGAGTGTCCCTAGAAACTACGGAATTTATTCTACCTAGAATATCTCCTAACGGATTGAAAGTTGAAAGAACGGTACAAACGAAATTAAAAGATCTAAAACGGGTACAAATCATACTCTTCAATATCTACAAAAACAGTAAATTTTGTTCTACCTAGAATTTCGAGCATCATGTATCTCTCAACTTTTTAATGTACAAACGAGAAGAAAAGAACTACAAACGGGTACAAACAAATCTTTATCGAATTCTGTTTACAATCTAAAAAAACACCAAGTTCATTCTACCTAGAATTTCGAGTATCGTGTATCTCCCAATTCTTTGAGGTAAAATTGAAACAAAAGGATTCATAAACGGGTACAAACGAATCTTCATCGAATGCCGTTTACAAATTTTGATTGTTTCTAAAAGCAATCAAATTCATTCTACCTAGAAGTTCGAATACCGTGTTTTTCCGAACCCTTTGAGACACAAACAAAAATAAGAGAGGTACAAACGGATCACTATCGAATGCTGTTTTCAAAATTGGAGTATTTGAAAAGATAATCAAGTTGGTTCTACCTAAAATTTCGGGAACCGTGAATTTCCGATTATTTTGAGGTATAATAGAGATACAAACAGGTACAAGCGAATTTTTTCTACCAAAGGATACTTATAAAATTAAAATAATCAAATTTTGGGGGCCGGCCATTTTTAAAATTTCTTCTGTCTGTTTACTCTTTGAGGCACAAACAAAATAAAGTGCGGTACAAAAATGAGTACAAACGAAGTACAAACGAGCTGTATTATTTATTTTTTAATTTTCAATATTTACCGGTTTTCAATATTTAGGAATTCCACAGACGAAATCTTGCAACAATGAATTGTTTCTAAACAAACATAATCTATTTGTTACACCATAACTTCTTTTTAAACAAACAATGACGTATTTTAACATTCACTTAATTTTTAAATCGTTATAACTAAGATTCACAGAATCGTCTTGGTATATGTTAACATCCACCGGTGTATGTCCGATTTAAAAAGATTTATTAAAAAATTTCGGACATACACAATCGAAATTGGTGATTGTCGACATACACCGGTGTATCTTAACATTCACCAATTTCGGACATTCATAGTAACATATATATTATTTTTTGCAATTCCGGATAATTCAAAATTATAAAAATTAAAAATAATTACTTAAATGTCATTCAAATTGTATGTAATAATAATATTCCATCAAGCATACTTTGGATAATACAATAAATATATGGTCCATTTCGCTTAAATTTAACCATGCTTCATCACTTATGAATTTAAATAATTTCCGTTTTCTTGGCTTTATCTCTTTCATTATTGCTTTTACATAAATTTTAAATTTGCCGTTTGTTTTTAGAAAAGAGTAGAAGATTTATTTGTTTCGAATATAAGAATAATTTAATTTTTAACGATGGCTCATGATCAATTGTATTTGAAACAGGGTATAATACAATAAAAATGTTTGTCTCTGTCTACAAGTTTGAATTTATATATTATTTTCAATTACCTAGCAACGCTATTTAATTTAAGTTTTATTTTTGTAAATTGTGCTTGCTGATTGGTTTAAAAGCGGGAACAAAATAATTTTTTTGTCCCTTGGGACTAAAAGTGGCACTTTACTCCCTATTATGAGGGACTAAATTATGTCTTCTAGTCCCGGAATTGTAAAAAAATATTTGTTTTCTTATAATGCCGGCATATTAATGAAATAGAAAATAGATACCTGAAGAACGAACCTCTTATTGAGTACAAAATTGAACAGTTGATAATTAATATTGGAGGCAACATTTTAAATACTGATTCATCTAATTCAGAATCAGCTAAAAGCTCCAATAGCTCTGATAGTCCAGGAGGTATCGGCGCATGAGTACCGAAAACTATTCCACCTCAATTTTTTTATGCGATCCTGTTCAAATTGCCCTACTGATGAAATAAATGCATGTTGCTATGGGGCAACCCGGGGCCATATTGTTTAAACCGAAATTGTTTAAACAATTGCAAGGAATTGTTATTTTTCAACCGTACAAATTTTTTTATATTCTTTATTAAAATACAAATAAAAAAGGTCCTATGACTTTTCACGATAAAGTTAATATTTTTAGAGATATGAATTTTTAAAGGTTCGAAAAATCTCAAATTTGGGTACTTTTGACCCATGAAAAAAAAAAAAAAAAAAAAATATATATATATATATATATATATATATATATATATATATATATATATATATATATATATATATATATATATATATATATATAAATAATATTTAATTCTTTATACAATAGTTAATAATATCCTTAATAGAGATTTAAAAAAATGTCATTGTTTATACCTGTTTTTTAATTGTTAATGTGCCCGCCTATCCGCCCTTGATAGAAAGTTCCAGTAGTAACTGTATTGTCGTTTATATGACACCTCAGATACTTCCTATATGTAACTTTCCTACATCAAAACAAAACCGTTGTGGAAATATAATAGAAAATTATCAAAAAATGTGGTGTAATAGGATCCTTTAAGGGGGGAGTTCAAATAAAAAAGCAACTTTTTTTATTTATGATTATTTTGCTTGTTGAATTTTTTTTTTCAAATTAGGGAGGGTTTCAAATAGACAATTTTGTTTTTGAAACATTTATTACTCTTCTCTGTGGGGGGAGGGGGCCCCTTTTCACAAGTTTCTAAGCCTTTACAAGGAACGCCATATCTCAAAAAGTAATGAATATTTTTAAAAAATTTTTCATTATTTTATTCCTAAAGAACCTGTCCATAAAGCTGAGTATGGGTTTCGGGTAATTTTAAAAATTAACTATAAAATTGTAATCCCAAACTTCTAAAAATTATAAAACCCAATTTTTTATTTTAAAAAAAATGTTTAAAAATAGTTACAATTGTTCAAATGGAAAAAGCATACTCCACTTTATGCGCAATATGTTTATGAACAAAATTTAAAAAAAATTAAGTCTCTATCTTTTCTAGAACTTGAGATATGATTTTACTTGTCGGGAAAAATACAACTTTCGGGAAACGGTAAAAAAACAAAACAACAAAAGAAGCGGTTTACTCACTGTTTATTAAAACGTCTACAAAGGCATACAAATAAAAGAACATTATGTCAGTGCATACTATAACTCATGTACACATCAAAACTAAATATTACTGATCAAATCGCGAGGGGGGGGGCGAGCGTTGTCTGCAAAGGAGCAGCAACTTGGCTGTGCAGCGGCTCACAAATAAATATTTTTCTACTTGAAAAAAAAAATTTTTGGCCTTATTTTATATATCACCGTGTTTGTAGAGAACCACAGAACAAAATATAAACCAAAAACGAGATTCGAAAAAAATTAGTTTATTAGTCGTTTCTGGCGTGAACTCCTCCCTTAACATGTAGAATATTAAAATCCAATGAGCATTATATTCTACATGTTAAAAAAGCCTGCTACACCACATTTTTTGACAATTTTCTATTATATTTCTACAACGGTTTTGTTTTGATGTAGGGAAGTTATACATATGAAGTACCTGAGATGTCACATAAATGACAATACAGTTACTATTGGGACCTTCTATCAGGGACAGATAGTCTATATCTTAATATACCTCGTTCGATTATTCTTGATTATCTCGAAAACTATAGGAGATGGGAAAAAACACTTTATAAGACACAACACTTCATTTTTTAAGTACTTTTGATTGATGTACATAATTCCAGGGTCGGACCCATTGAAGGGGCAGTTCAGCAGATTGGAAATGAAAAATTATTTTTTTTATCATGTTGTACTCCTTGAATATTGATGAGACTTGGTGCAGTAATTAAGTGCATTAAGGCACAGTTACTGAATTTTTTTTGAAGTGGTCGCTCAATTGGAACACTATAAAAATAACATTGGATCAGATATTATCCTTGTTATTATCCTTAATAACGAGGACTGATGCGATAATAAATATGTCTAATATTCTTGAGAGTGTTTGCCTTCATGTAGATTTGAAATTATTTTCCTATGTTGAGTAGTTACCAAGAAAAAAATTTTGTAATTTTTTAATTTTTTTAGTTATCTCCGTAGCTACTCAGTTTTGGCCGCCAAAATTGTAGATATCAATTACTTACAGCCTCACCATACCGCTAATATAGTTATTAAAATAATTCGCTTCCGGGGCCGATTCACCTCTTTAAAATTGACCATGTTAAACTTTACCATGTCGGTACCTACAAACTGGTTTTTCGATTGCTTTCAACTTTGCACGTACAGTTGTTTCGAAACAAAAAATTTACGGATTTCTTTTTCAAGTAAATAAATAAAAGTATAACAAAAGAGAGAGCTCCTTTATTTAAACATAATTTTATTTTGCCTACTTTAAGGTTAGTCATTTTAATAAATAACGTAAAAGCCCCTATACCGGAACAGTTTTTGTACGTATCCAATTAAAGTGGCTTATAAAAACTGAAAAATAAATTCAACACCCATTATTTTTTCTTAATAAGCATGAAAGGTAGTTTTTCAAAGCCAATGATTATGTTTTTAAGAAAATATAACACAAAAAATTTTATTTATTAATGTTTTTCTTTTACAGAATATCAGCACGAGTACTGGAACACAGAAATTGTATTAACACTAGAAGCCGAATCCCCTATCCTGGAACAAATGTCTCATTATGAAATAAATTCTTAAACAAAGGATAAATAATGTATTTTATTCACACTTTATAATTATGATTAACAAATAATGTATTTTATTCACCCATTTTTTTTTTTTTTTTTTGTCAGCGATAAAACTGAATGTAAATTAAGTTATTTTTATAACCTCAAATTAGCACGGCATAATCGTAAATCCGAGTTGAATATGCACGAACTCAGGCTTCACACCGTATTTTTTTGTATTTCTTTTATGAGTACATATTCTTTAATATATTAAAAATTTACGTGAGGATGATCACTTTATAATTTAGTTACTGAAGTAATTATTATACTTCATGATTTTGTATAGAAATAAACATAAAATCTAAAGTTTATAAAGTATAAAAATATCATGCTGAATGTGTTTATAAAAATATCGAATGACTTGATAACCTTAAAAGTACTCTGTCCTATGTTCCAGTACATTCTTAATCCGACCCCAATCACCCCCCCTTTAATACTAATATAGCGTCCCTATTAACCCATATACTGTCCATATTCATCCCTTTTCCCTCCCTATTAACCTCTAACTTAACCCAATTGTTAAGTTCTCATTACTTCCTCTTAAAAAAATAAAAACAACTAAAAATTTTTAGTATTCTTTCTTTAAATATGTTTCAAAATAACTAAAATTTCGATTAAACAACACCTTATTCATAAGAGCACCAAAATAAATAGTTTTCAGATAAAGTTTTAAGAATAGCAAAAAATAGCACTGTTTGAAGACGTCAGTTTAAATTGACTTTTTAATATTTTTTATCCAACTTCAAACTTAGTCACTTACCCAAAAGAATAATAATTCTACTATAGTTTAAGAAAGATATATATGCTCGCATTTACGTCGAATGTTTTTAAACCAAACTCATGAATAACATTTTTCGTTTTATCCCTATTCACCCACCTGTCCCGATTCAGTCCCATCTACGATAACTAAAAATGATATAGGTATACGCAAAGTTTGTGAGCGACCAAAGTCCACTGTACAGTACTCCGTTAAATAAATGAAAGTAAGGGTCTACACCATTAAAAAAATCGTATTTATAAACACCTAAATATGTTATTATTACTATGTAAGGGTATTTTTCATAAAAATTTTTTCCTGTTAGTATTTAATTTTTTATATATATATATATATATATATATATATATATATATATATATATATATATATATATATATATATATATATATAAAATTAAATACTAATATATATACATATATATATATATATATATATATATATATATATATATATATATATATATATAAAATTTTAAATTAATATTTAAGTAGATATATCATTGTATTACTATATAAATAAGCAAACTATTTCAAGATCTATTACTTTCTTTAAAACGTAGTGTATTTTTTTACATTGTATGTGCAGTCCAATATTACCTGAGTGAGAGATATAAATACTAATAGCGGGAGTTTAGATATAATTACTCTATATCCATCTTTATTGCAAAAGTATTTTATCTTCTTAATATAATAAAATATGTATATCTCTTGCTAAAAATATATCTTTCCTTTTTGTTGGACTTTGATACCTCAAGAATTCTGCATCTAGTTATAAGTAAATACCGTCTTATTTACGCGTCCTCATTTTTGTGGTAAACGGATGCCTCAAAAATTATACGGAAAAGCGTTACCGCGCAAACTAAACGATTCAATATGGCTTCTTTTATTTACACATAATAAGAATTTTGAAATATTTAAATCAATACTTTTTATTTATCAATTGATTATACGTTCCGGAATAAAAAGAATATTAAAGATTATAAAATTTAGGCTCAAAAATAAATTTAAAATGTTTATAATAACGTAAATAAACTATATATACTTAGGTGTAAAGGACAATGGGCAAAATTGCCCCCGAGCGCCCACTGGTTAGACATGTATTTTCTGAAAGCCCCTTCCTAGTAGGTCACAAATATACCCATCTTAGGTATGGAGAACCTGGCTTTCAAAAGTTCTGACGTGCACTAAGTTTTATATACTCCACATGGCCATATCTTAAGGAAACGAGGTGTGTTTACCTGCAGCGGACATTAGAGTCCCCTTTGGAGGGTGCACTTCAGACTACCTTATTTCTATCTACCAAGAGGTCTGCCAGAAATCGCCACCGGTAGGACTCCAAAACTTCTCTTCGGATACTCCCAATGTACAGGTTTGAAGCCGCTCGGTACGTCTTCTGCCATAGGCCACGTGAAAAAACGAGATTAAGCCACTTGCCAAGAAAGTGGTTTACACAGTGATAGGCCTGCCCACGACATGTCTCATAACCCATTTGTACCTATAGAGAGTATCCCTTTGGCTATGGCCACGTGCAGACTTTTTGTACATTTGACGCCGTATAACTTGTGAAGGCCAGGTTCTCCATGAACGTGCCCATTGGCAAAGTTGGACTACTTGACCAGGACTATCGATCGACACCGGTCTCCATCTTGAGCGCTAGGGGGCAGCTTCCCATATAGTTTTGTCCATTGTCCTTTGTTACGCGTAGTAGAACACTTATTCAAATAATATTTAAACTATATAATAAGGTGATTTACCTGTTTTAATCTCTTAATTGGACTAATAAAAATTATTTATATATTTTTATTATGCTAACTTGGAAAATTCACTGAAAAATGTTGAAATTGATAACGCATGTGCTTTTACTAATGAACATCGATCGAAATCAAAATAGACAAATTCAATAAAAATTGTTTAATATATATATATATATATATATATATATATATATATATATATATATATATATATATATATGTATATAGTTATGTACACCTACTATAGTATTTAACATATAAACACTATCTAATATTGTAACGTGCGAAAAAGCTTAGCATGCAATTCTTCAAATGCAGTAGTATCAAGTTCATTTCCTTATAATATTGTTGATAACATACAAACACACTAAGCGGGTGAAAAGACTTATTAAGCAAATCACAGCTTATGATACCTAAATGTTCTAATTATTTTAATATGTATCTCGATTTTATATTAAATAAGCAAATTGTAACAACAACTCTGAAATAGTCAAATTTAATAGATAATAATTAGCTTCTAAAAACATATAAATAGTTGTCAAGACAACTAAAGATTAGATTTAGTCTCGATTTGATACAAGAACTATCTCCGAGTTGTTCGAAAAGCAGATTATTGTAATATTATTATTGTAACAAAAGGAAATAAATTTTTTTTTAATAAATAACGCGAAACGTGTTAATTAACTGGCGCTGTCGGTACGAAATTTTTTGAGCAATTTTCGCGAGTGGTTAAAGTCGTGAATTACACCAATTGACGGTTTATCAAGTGGTTTCTTTAACTTTGGCGGTATACCAAGGCAAAGAGGCTTTCCCCGCCGACACGCTTAACTGGATCACAGATTTCTGGTCGTTTTCAAACGTTTGGATCAAGGCGAATCTACAACTTCCTGGATCTTGCTGAGTACCCGTGACGGTTTATCACTGGAAATGCTCAACTTATGGTTCATGTAAGTCAATCTTATGCAATTTTCGCTCGTTCATTTTAATGCCAAATCCTACACCGCGACTTACGGTGAAAACAGTCTAGCTAGTATTGATTCTGATTCGCTGCAGAATACAGAACAGGATCAACCTTCTAGGCCTATTAGTTTAAGTACTATTGAATTAAATATTGACTTACCTAACGAATTAAATATTGATTTAAACACAAATTTTTTAAATACTAATACAAATAATTTAGTTGATAGTTTAAGTAATTTAGTTGTTAACGAAAATACCAAAAGTACAATAATGACTAAACAAACAATTACACCTGCTGACATTGTTGCTAATTTAAAACTACCAGACGCTATAAAGGATTTGCCAAAATTCGATGGAAATCCAAGAACTCTCTATGACTTTATTAACAACGTAGGGGAGGTTATTACTTTATTATCACCCGCAGTAATAAATAGCCCTTATGGCAAAATTTTATTAAGAGCAATTAGGAACAAAATTACTGACCAAGCAAATGAGTTTCTCAGCATGTATGGAACACCAATTGTTTGGGAAGAAATTAAACAAAATTTAATAACCCACTATAGCGACAAAAGAAATGAGACATCACTTATTAGGGACCTTCATTATTTGAAACAACAATCCACAGACACAGTTGAAATATTCTATAGCAAAATCATTGAAATATTCTCAACAATAACGAACTACATAAAAATTCACGAGACAAATCAAGAAGTAATTAGGGCAAAACAGTCACTGTATGGTGACATGTGTTTAAACGTATTCCTCTCTGGATTACGGGAACCATTAGGCTCAACAATACGATCTATGCAACCTAAAACTCTTATGGATGCATTCTCATATTGCATCAAAGAACAGAATTGTTACTACATAAAATCATAATTTGACACAAAATTTGCAATTTAAGAAACCAGTAAAGCCAATAATGATGCCCAGACCAATTATTCCACCTAATTCATATCATACACCCCCACATCCAACCTTTACACCACGTCCACAATTTCAATCACATATAACACCTCAAAACCCATTCAGACAACCTTATACACAACCACGTTTTGCTTCACCGGGTCCACCTAGACCACCTCAATTTATTAGAGCTAATCAGTATCCACAACCAATGGATATAGGTTCAGGCAATACACGGCAACATTTTAATAAAAATCAAAATAACTTCTTCAAATCTACCGAAGCTCCCAATTTTACTAGTAGAGATTCACAATGTAGATCAGCCATCTACTAGTAATGCTAACAATAACGATTACTACCTAGACGAAAGTAGCAATCAGTATTACGACGATTACTATCAAGTACAGAATTACGAACCCCAATTAGACCAATACTATATTGACGAAAATCAGGGCGATGACAATACAGTTACATAAGAAATAGACGAAAATTTTCAGAAGAGTGCCTCGAGCAACTCGACTACCTTGATATTAACAAACACGGTAATATTCTACCCTACATCCACATTTCCTCACCTTTCGGACGTCCCCTAAAATTTTTGATTGATACCGGTGCATCTTCATCCTTTTTGAACCCTGAATTTGTAGATCCACATGACAGAGAAAAAATTGAACCAACCATAATTACATCTGTTTTAAATGAACACAAAATTGACGAACAAAAATCCATTCCAAATTTTATTGAATTTAATACACCAGGCACTTCAAAGTTTTTATTGTTTAAATTTCACAATTATTTTGACGGACTCATTGGTTTAGATATTTTGACTAATTTGGGAGCTAAAGTGAATTTAAAAGATAAAGTATTAGAGACACCAAATATATGTATTCCTCTTTTATTTCCTCTTTTACCTATCCTCTTTTACCAAACGATATTACATCACAAATCAGAGTAGATCATCTCAATGATGAAGAACGTAGGGCTATAATTAAATTATGTAATCAGTTTGAAGACATTTTTTACAAGGAAGGAACAGATTTAACATTTACGAACGAAATAAAACACAAAATAACGACAAAAGACGATATTCCTATTTACACCAAGTCATATAGATATCCTCACATCCACAAAGACGAGGTTGGGCGACAAATAAGCGACTTATTAAAACAAAAAATCATTCGTCCTAGTTATTCTCCCTGGTCTTCTCCTATTTGGATTGTTCCAAAAAAGAAAGATGCCAGTGGAAAACAAAAGTGGAGACTTGTAGTGGACTATCGGAAATTGAATGAAAAGACAATAGACGATAGATATCCCTTACCGAACATAACAGAAATACTTGACAAATTAGGGAAAAGTATGTATTTTACAACACTTGATTTGGCGAGTGGTTTTCACCACATCGAAGTTGATAAAAACGATATTCAGAAGACAGCTTTTTCTGTAGACAGTGGCCATTATGAGTATGTCCGGATGCCATTCGGGTTAAAAAATGCTCCAGCTACCTTTCAAAGGGTAATGGACAATGTTCTCCGAGAGCTCCAAGGTTCAGCCTGTCTTGTATATATGGATGACATCATTGTCTATTCAACTTCCCTTCAAGAGCACATTGTAAATCTTCAAAAGGTCTTTGAAAAACTTAAGGGAGCTAATCTTAAAGTACAGTTGGACAAAAGCGAATTCTTACACAAAGAAGTAGCTTTTCTTGGCCATATTGTATCTGACAAGGGTGTACGACCAAATCCTGATAAGATTAAAGCTATAATGAATTTTCCAATACCAAAGACACAAAAAGAAATAAAAAGCTTTTTGGGATTACTTGGCTATTATCGGAAGTTCATTAAAGACTTTGCTCGACTCACAAAGCCCATGACACAGTGCTTAAGAAAAGGTGAAACAGTAAAATTAACATCTGAATATATCAAGTGTTTTGAAACGTGTAAACAACTCTTGACTGACGAACTAATTTTAGAATACCCAGACTTTTCTAGGCCTTTTAATTTGACTACTGACGCGAGCAATATTGCATTAGGTGCCGTATTGTCCCAAGGATCAGTCGGACAAGACAAGCCAGTCTGTTACGCTAGTCGAACTTTAACGAAAACTGAACAAAACTACTCGACGATTGAGAAGGAACTTCTTGCCATGGTTTGGGCGGTTAAGTACTTTCGACCGTACTTATTTGGACGAAAGTTCAAAATTATAACGGACCATAAACCGTTAACTTGGCTAATGTCTCTAAAGGAGCCAAACAGCAAACTCGTTAGATGGCGCCTTAAGCTTAAGGAGTATGATTACTCAATCATCCACAAATCAAGCCGTGCAAATACGAACGCTGATGCCCTTTCTAGAGTACAAATAGTAGCAAACAATAACGAAACATCTAGCAATACTTCTACTCACACTACCAAACACACTAGTAACGACCCAGTACATAGCGCTGACGAAGACGCTACTTCATTAATCAGAATTTCAGAAAATCCACTTAACGTCTTCAACGAACAAATTGTACTTAAACAAAGTAATGACCAACCAAATAGACGACTAATGGTACTTTTTAAAGCAACACGTAGACAATATTTTCAATTTCCAAACTACGACGAACGCACATTTATCATTATCTTTAAAGAATTTTTATCTCCTAAAAAATTAACAGCTGTTTATTGCGAAGACGATAATTTGTTCAATCAATTTCAAAACATTTATTCTGAATACTTTTCCCAAGGACGACAATTTAAGCTCATTAGGTGCACTCAAATAGTAACGGATATAGAAAATGAAGACGAACAAGACCGTATTATAAATGACTATCACTACACAAGTAGACATAGAGGAATAGTTGAAACAATCGCTCATCTGAAACGTGAATACTATTTTCCAAATTTAAAATCTAAAGTTTCGTACATAATTTCTCACTGTAAAATATGTAACGAAAATAAGTATGACCGTAGACCTCCTAAACAGAAATTCGAATTAACACAGACACCAGCCAGACCGTTAGAAATTGTACATTGTGACATCTTTTATATTGAGAAACATCCAATTTTCACCATAATCGATAAATTTTCCAAATTTGCCCAAGCGTATATGCTAGAAACCCGTAATAGTGTACACTTAGTTGAAGCACTATCCAAATTCATTGTCACATACGGACAACCAACTAACCTTATTGTTGATTCGGAAAAAGGATTTGATTCCACTAGATTTAAAGCTTTCTGTGAAAATTATAACATTCAATTACACATTACTTCCGTCAGAAGATCGAACTCTAATTCATCAATAGAGAGGTTGCATTCTACGCTTTTGGAAATATACCGAATAGTACACAACACACGTACAGACTATCCTCCACCCGATAGACCTAAACAAAAACTCCTTGAAGCTATTTTTACCTATAATAATTCAATCCACTCAACAACCAAATATACACCATTTGAATTATTTTTTGGGCGTAAATATAACATACAATTAAAACCTAATCCGCAAGATATAAGAGAAAAACAGCAAGAACTTTTCGACAAAGTTCATCAACACACATTACAAAACAAAAACAAGAAATTAGAAAAGTTAAATAATAATAAAGAAAACCCGCTAAATTATGATCCCAATTCACAAACGTATCTTACAGAAAACAGACATAATAATAAGTTGCATTCAAAATTTAAACAGGTTACAGTTAAAAATAACAATACAATTACGATCAGGGATAGTAAAAATAGAAAACTTCATAAACAAAAACTAAAGAGACCTCCTAAATTTCAGACTCGCCCTAGTGACGGTAACAATAACACAAAAAATAGAATTGAACGACCTGACGAACAACCCCGGGCTGATGATAATGAACCTAGGCCAGGCCCGAGTAATCAGGGATCATGACCATTACATTCACATAATTGATTTAGACAAATATAAAGAAAACATGAACTACATTAAGGAATCAATAAATCTTCTCACACAAAAATCAGTTGCAAACAGAACAATTAATATTTTACATTTAAAATATAAAACATTGGAAAATAACTTTCGTATAATATACCCAAGAAAATTAATGAAACGGGCTTTAATTAATGCTTTGGGGAGCTCGATTAAAACAATTACTAGAAACATGGATAATGATGATGCTATAGAAATTAACAAAAATATTCAGTTATTACAATCTAATCAAAAAATGCAATTGACCAGTTAAATAAACAGACTCGTATTAATGCACAAATGATAGAACGTTTTGAAAATATAACGAAACACACTAACGAACAATAGGAAATAATTAACACTTACTTGAAATCATATTCATCACAATTAAACAGGGTTGCAGAAGATGATTTCAAATTTATGCAATACTTTTATCAACTGAATTATAATATTGATACTCTCAATGATCACTTCAAAGGAATCATCGAATCAATCAATTTAGCTAGACTAAATGTCGTAGCCAAAACTATTCTGTTACCAAACGAATTAGATCACGCTTTCCTGTCACTTAAACATCAGGAAATACCGATTTCCTCATTTGAACAAATTTATGAATTTTTGGACTTACAAGCTTATTACAATGACACGAAAATAATTTTTAATATTCGAATCCCAGATTTCTATTCCCAAAAATATAAACTTAATCAATTAGAATCCTTACTTACACCTGATTTAAAAACGATAAAATTAACCAAACCTTATGCATTAATGAATGAGTTCGAATTGTATTTAAGAGACGATAAATGTCCTAAAATAGAGCAACTTTTCATCTATCAACCAAAGGACAATGGAATAAAGTTAAAACATTCCAAATGTCTTGGAAACATCTTCCTTGGTCAAGAACCAAGCTGTCCTTACGAAAACGACAAAAACACTACAGTAATAAAATCAATTCGCGGCAACTATATAATTATAAAAAATTCAAACAATCTGGAAATATCAACCACGTGTGGCATCAATAAACGAAACATTACGGGAACCGTCCTAATTTACTACGAAAATTGCAGTATAATTAGTAACGAAATTACTTACACAAATCAAGTTATTAATTTCAATAACCAAGTCCACTTATTGCCTGTATACAATTTACAAATCAACGTTTCCAAATATGAAGAAAAATTGGATCTGCCAAAACTACAATCATACCACATCGAAAATCGAGAAAAATTGGAAGTCCTGGAAACAAAAGGAATCGTTCATACGTCTATCACATACATACTCATAGTAGCAATCATCATTTCAAGTTTAATCACAATCATCTGCCGCCTTAAGAAAAATTCGACTACCACAACTCCAATCCAAGAACATTACGATCCTGCTGCACAGAATACAGTGGCCATCCAATGGTACGTACTCCGATTTTACGTAGTGACGTCAGCGATTTAGTGGGGTTCTCCTCTCACAGATGTGTTGTTGTTTGTCTGTGTTGGTGAAAATTTATGTACCAAGTCAGAGTCAGGGCCGTAGGTAATATTGTCTGAGGGTCTCGTAGCCTTTAAAAATTTTAATGCAGATATATATGCACATATTCTGTATACGTAATACGCAAAATGCAAATGCAAAATGAGTAACGTAAAATTCTAGAATATTCTAATCGTCAGCTAGCAGAGATATCAAAAAACAGACTTCACCGTTAAATTGGTCATTAAAAATGAGATTAAACAGTGTAGTTTGACAAAAATTCTAGAATGTTCTATTTGCCAACTAGCAAAGATATTGAAAAGTCAATTGTACCACTTAATTGTCCATTAAAAAAGAGGTCAAATTACATATTTTGACAAATGTTCTGGAATATTCTATTCGTCAACTAGTAAAGATATTCAAAAACAAACGTCGCCATTAAATTGGCTACCAAAAAAGAGACCAAATAACACATTTTGGGAAATGTTCTAGAATATTCTATTTGTCAGGTAACAAAGATATTGGAAAATCTACTGCACCACTTAATTGTTCAACCGAAATTAAACTAATGTAAACCAAATGTCCGATTTTGACAAACAATTTTTGCTATTTGACGAATAGAATATTCTAGAACATTTATCAAAATGTGCTATTCCGTCTTTTATTCGATGACCAATTAAATGGTGCAATCGATTTTTCGATATGTTTGTTAGTTGACGAATAGAACATTCTAGAATTTTTGTCAAAATGCCCTGCTTAATCTAATTTTTAGTGTCAAATTCAATAGTGAAGTTTGTTTTTTGGTATCTTTGCTAGTTCACGAGTAGAATATTCTAGAATTTTTGGGGCTTCCGCTATTTGACGTCTTTTACGCTGATGAATGCGATAGTGAAGTTGATTTTTCGACAGTTTTCTAAAAGTCGTCACTCATATTCATTAGTATAACATTAGATTTCCTTTGTCTACACAACCGAATTTTAGGTGCAAATTGTCTCTTAAGATAATTTTGTTTTAAATAAATTTAGATAAATAATATTTACCAACCCCCGAAACAAAAGTTTACCGACGCCCCCGATCTTCCGATTTTACGTACTTCCCCTTAAATTTGCACCAACCACTACGTAAAATTGGATTTGTGGTGTAAGGTCAAGTTCTTATGGCCATCGGCCTTATCTTAGGGGGAAGAGTTATGTACACCTACTATAGTATTAAACATATAAACACTATCTAATATTGTAACGTGCGAAAAAGCTTAACATGCAATTCTTCAAATGCAGTATCAAGTTCATTTCCTTATAATATTTAATAACATACAAACACACTAAGCGTGTGAAAAGACTTATTAAGCAAATCACAGCTTATGATACCTAAATGTTCTAATTATTTTAATATGTATCTCGATTTTATATTAAATAAGCAAATTGTAACAACAACTCTGAAATAGTCAAATTTAATAGATAATAATTAGCTTCTAAAAACATATAAATAGTTGTCAAGACAACTAAAGATTAGATTTAGTCTCGATTTGATACAAGAACTATCTCTCAAAGCAGATTATTGTAATATTATTATTGTAACAAAAGAAAATAAATTTTTTTTTAATAAATAACGCGAAACGTGTTATTTAACTATATATATATATATATATATATATATATATATATATATATATATATATATATATATATATATATATATATATATATATATATATATATTGGAAAACGGAGAATTTTGATATGCTATCTGGTGGGCCGAAAATAAACTACTGCGGAAAGGCTATTTGTACATTTCATATAAATCAAGTGAACTTTAATCAGCTGTACTTTTTTTTATGACTTGTCATTAAAAATATTTTACCCTAATTTAATCAAATTTAATACAAGAAAATTGTTCAAATTATGGAATTTTCATCACAAAAAAGTAAAAGTATACTGTTGTGTGTTTGAATGCAACAGTAGAAGGTCCCAAGAATGATATACAAATGCTGCTACAATCGTAATATAACAAAGAAGAATTGGTTGGTCGCTGATTAGCATGGATAAACATTCAGAAAATGGGTAAAAAAGTTATGCCTTCAATGAGAGTTTGTCCAGTTTATTTTAAACCACAAGATTTTATTACATAAGTATAATTACAAAACTTATTTTTACTACTTAATCATATTTTAATCTATCTACTATAGGTAGTAATATACATCAAGAAAATATCTGTCCCATCTCTCAAGCTTCAATATTATACAATCAATAGAAAGTTTGATTCATTAAGAGAAACTCGAGCCCTATTAAAAGAGAAAAACTGATAAAAAGAGAGAATTTAAGAAAGATTTCTTCATAAAAATGTTCAAATAAGAAATACACGAAATGTTCAAGAAAGAAATTACTTCCACGGTAATCTAGAAGCAATTAACAATCTAGAAGGAAAAACAAAAAAAAAGAAACAGGAGATGAATAAGGCAATGTATGTATTTGATGTCATGAAAGAAAAAATGAATGAAATCGTATTTACAATTGAATCGAATGTTACCAGTGTCATAAAGGAATTGACTGACTTCAAAGTACATGTTTCTAGCGATTTTGTGTTCCCAAAATTTTCTACGTTTATTATATCTGATAGCGAATTAAGTATTGCAACTAGCATTTCAAACATTAACTACTACTGAAAAATTAACAAAAAAAAAAAATTAGCAAATTTTTGGAATGTTGTTTTTTTATAATAATTTATTGTTGCCAAGCAAAAATGGACAATTCAAATTTGCCATTATTTCTTTAGCTGCCATCTGGTGACAAATCGAAAAACTACTGCGGATAGGCTAAATATTAAACCATGGCTCCATTCGATTTTCCAATATATATATATATATATATATATATATATATATATATATATATATATATATATATATATATATATATATATAATTTCTGTAAGTATTGAAACATTAAATGCGAAGCGAATTTAGATTGGAAAATAATCATTCTATTAATAATAATTTTTGTTATCTGAGGTTTCTTTCATAAATAACTTCATTCATATATAAATGTCAAAACTGTTCCAGCATCGGATCGCGTTCTTCTATAGGGGCTTTTACGTTATATCATTTATTGTTATGAACATAAGAATAAAATCATCGGAAAAAATATTGTTGTACATACATTCAAACTGAATGTTTTTATCAGCTCAATTGAAATTTTGTTAAATAATTTTGTTTTCTATGTCCTAAATTTAATCATTTTAATGAAATTGTTCTCAAGTACAAGTAAACAAGAATAAAATGAATCACCTCAAAAAATATCGATGCTGCATTTTAAATTGTATATTTTTGTTACCTGAATTGAAATATGCTTAAATAATTTTATTATATATGTGCTCTAAAATTAGCTATTTTAATTTTGTTGTCAACTAGAAAATTTAAAATGAATCAGCTGTGAGACTACTGTATCACAGTACAAATCAGTATTCTTATTGACTGAACTAAAAACAGGTGGTCTTCAAGAATTAATAAATATAGCAGTAATTAAAATCTTTTTTCACCATAGCATTATTTCCCTACATTAAAGGCAGGTAAGACATTTTAAAGAGATCCAATTTATAAATTAAAAACTGTTGTTGAAAAAGACCACTTCGTTGATATTTTGTATACTTTCTTTAAAAAACATCTGAACTGTTGTACAGTTGTTTCTAAAGACTAAAATTTTGTGCGCATCTCAAGGCTCAAGCTACATTTCACAGACAGTAGGCACATGCATACACTAATTAAAAACTACGCGCGAATAAGCGGGAATTAGCAATGTCAATTCTCGCGCAGTTTTTAATTAGTGTGCGCATATGACTACATCATTTAAAAGTAAGTGATGAGGGCAACGAATGCACTCAGTGTAATAGCTGTCAAAATGGTGTACCAATTGGGCGTTTTGTCAGTATAGGCTATGACCATCAAGGTGTTAATAAACAAAGGACCCCCCCGGATAAGATAGGTGAATCTGCCTAAACCCCAACCTGGGTCGGGAGTGCCATGGTGGTGTTCGCCCCTGCACATGTATTCCATAGCTGCAATATCAGGTCAAGGTAGCTTCGCGTTTTCGAGTTGTACCAAAATGTTCAATTTTGGACTTTTCCCGATTTTCCACTTTCCTTCCCTCCGAGTCCGAGTGCATAAGTATTATATATGTATATATATATATATATATATATATATATATATATATATATATATATATATATATATATATATATATATATATACAATTTCTAATTTCAAAAAAGAGAACAAAAGTGAACAACTTTCTATAAAAAAAGAAAAAGAAAGATCGGAATCAAAAAAAAGAACATGTTCTGTTTAGAAGAGATGTTCTGGCAACCCTACTCCGAGTGCATAAGTATTATATATATATATATATATATATATATATATATATATATATATATATATATATATATATATATATATATATATATATATATATAAGCTTCATAAGATAATGCATGCAGCTCTCCAAAACATGGTGTTTAAAAGAAGATATTTGCAAAAATTTCTAAATGACCTATAAAAACACACAAAACGCGACCTTGGACCAAAATGAGACACCGATTTTTTAATTTTCGCCTTTGAATTAGTAAATATGTGTCTAAAAATGTTTCGCAAAATTGGGCCAAGCTAATTTAAAGGATTTAAATACAAGAGGCTCTAATGGCACTAGGTGTTGCAGCCGCTTTAACGGTCTTGTTTAGCCATAAAATATGGCGACGCTTTCCTCTCACCCTTAAAAAGGGTGCGAGGAGTAAACGTGTGCGATTAAGGGTCATGACCAGTGTTTTCATCAATGTGGAAAGGTCTCACGAAATATCATAAATCAAAAAAAATGACCTTCGTCACAAAAAGGTAAACTGAAAAGTTAAAAACAAGTTATCCTTGAATTTTTATCGCAATTGGGGAATAGTTTCGTTAAGAACACATGCTTCTGAAGGTTCCTTACCTCCCACTTATCTTTACACTGATATGATGAGAACCCTTTTAAAAACTCCTAAACGAATGTACTAATGTTTTTAGTTGAACCGTTACTGATGTAGTTGTTTACAACAAGTTACTCAACATTTGTGCTGTGATATCCTGGTCAAAATCGACCCCTTGTTAAGTGATAAATGGCAGTAACTACATGTGAGCCGATTTACATGTGTGTTGTATCATTAGAATCCTTATGTTACTCTGAATAATATAGGCTAGGTGACGTCGTGGAAAAACCAGTGGAGTAGACAGGCAAGCATTGCCACTAAAAAGCATGGAAAAGGGTATGAAACAATTTAGATGAGGATGATATTGTTAAAATTCTTACTTTACTCTGACTAACATAGGCTAGATGATATAATATACTCCGAATTAGTAAAAAACTATCAAAAAATATCTGGCAATGTTGAGGCAAACTAGCTTTTTATTTCCGAGTTGTACCAGGGCAAATGCTCTGTAAATGCAAGGAGCTCTAGACACGCGGCTTTATAGTCCTTTTAATAGGTTAATCCAGCCATAGGAAATCAAAAAGCTTTCCTGTCATTTTAAATAAAAGCACGTGTGCTGTGCGTGATAAAATCTCATAACCAGTATTTCCTACCGGAAAGGTCTTGCAAAACATCAAAAATCTAAAAAAAAAAACACGCTCACTAGGTCTTCGCCCTACCTCCTGGATAATAGCATGGCTCGTTAAGTGTGGATAAAGATAAACTGGAGGTAAGGAACATTCAGAAGCATGTGTTCTGAACGAAACTATTCCCCAACTGCGATAAAAATTCAAGGATAACTTGTTTTTAACTTTTCAGTTTACCGTTTTGTATAATATAATAAATAAATAATAAATAAAAACGTGTTTTCTTGTTTAATTTTACAAAATAATAGAATGTGTCAGTATGCCAGCACTATTTTAAGCTAAATCTACTTTCCATTTTTAAATTATACTGTTCACGAGTTGAAATGACTGACAAAATATGTGGAAATTAAAAAATTTTCGTGTATTTTCGATAATTGCTATGAACTTGAGTATAAAATGGAGAACTATTTTGTTCAAAACTGCCGCAATACTTTGAGAAATAAAATATATTTTCTGTTAATAACACCAAATTTTCCACCGCAGGTGCTGAAGTTTACGAAATTTTACTAATTAACTTACGAAATTAGCTTTTTGTGTTTCATTATTCTTATTTATTTGTACAAGTTTTTATTATTTTCAAAAGAAATATATTATGAAAAAGAATATATTAAAATTTTTATGCATTTCGTATGCTTAAATGCATCCACCTGAATTGTCAAATACATAAATTACGTATAATTCAAGAATTTTATGTTAGAAATTATAACAATTTGATATTTATTTTGAATCTATTATTGGTAGAAAAAAATTATTTGAAATGTCAAAAAAAAAAAAAAAAAAACGAGGCGTTCCAAATAAGTCATCTATTTCAGGTTTGGTCGAAAATGAGTTAGCGATGAAAATAGATTCTTCAGCTTGCATTGCTTAGTACAGTTTATTCAAAAAGGAGTTTTATTTCAAATTATAGTTATAGCAAAACTGGCCTTAGCAGTAAAGTTGTGATAAAGCTCGTCTTTTTCGTTTTTTTTCGTTAAATAACTCGTTTTGTATGAATTAGGCGAGTTTCGTTTTAGAACGCCTCATATTTTTTAATTAAAAACAAAATGACAATGATATTGACAATCGTCTACTTTGTGTATAGATATATAAAGACACGTTTATGCTGGTGGATAATATAAAAGATTTATTCGATTAAAGAAAAATTACAGTTTAATTGATAAAATATCATAAATATAATGATTTGCTTATAATTATTAGACATTATTTTTTAGTATTTTATCATCAATCTGATCAAATTTTTGAAATATATTAAGGGTAGTCTAAACAGAGTTTACGGTATGCGTGTAATTAAACTAATAAAATGGGGTATGTTAAACTGATGTTAGACAAGGACAAAAAATCTTGAACCCAAAATTTTGTAAATTATTTTTAATTTTTCTGGAGAACCAGCTGACAAACAGGTATAGCTCAGAGGACCTTTTTAATAAAATTTCGTGTGCTTTTCGCAATGGTATAAAAAAAAACCTTTGAATTCTAATGTTTTTAGCACTTAGGACACTTTTTGTCAAAAGTACCCAAAAACCAACTTCTGGGCATCCGATGTGTCTGGCTAACCTAGCAAATCGAGAATCCAGTTTGCATACCAAATTTCATAAGCATTAAACGTTTCGTTCGAGAGTTATCGCGTACACACATAAATATATATATATATATATATATATATATATATATATATATATATATATATATATATATATATATATATATATATGTATATATATATAAATATATATATATATATATATATATATATATATAAATTTTAGTGAAGTAGATTTTCCGGTTCTAGAGGCTCCAAAACAAATTTCTGCCATAGTCCCGGGCTTAGCTCTTACTATAATAGCTACGGTAATAGCTGAATTTTCATTCTGAAAATTCGCTAAAAAGTTATAGTCCATAAACTTTTTTTAAATTTTAACAACCTAAGAATAAATGGTTTAAGAAATTTTTGTTGCATGCGCAGTTGTAACAAAGAGAAAACAAAAAATTAACTTTTTATTTAGATTAAAAAAGGTATATGTATGTGATTTCTTTTATTAAGTGGCTACATGTTAGTTAGAGTGGATTGTAGGTACATACAGAACTACACGCATTTTGGTATTCCTTCTTCTGTTATCATTTTACAATGTAAGTGAATAATGATGTTCACAATTTTAGTCATATTAATGTTTATTGAGTTTAGGCGAATCCTTTCGTAGCATTATTGCTATTAAAATATAATTATAATTTATTTTAATTTCAAAATATGGACGCTGATAAAGAAAAAATTAATTTAACAGCTCTTTCTGAACTTAATCGTATAATTTAAACAATTTGAACCATATAATTTAAACAATTTAAATAATTTTATCCATTTAAATTTAAATAATGGACAGTTTTTGTCTTCTGCTTTAACTATTACTGTTAATTCGGATATATATTTTAATTTGGACGAAACTTTCCCAAATAATACTATGTGATGGAAATTTAACAACACCTGTTTCGGAAGGAAAGAAACGAAAGGGAAGTCGCGATTTACTGGCGACAAATATACAAAAAGTTTAATTACTACAGGGTCAGAACGTTGAAACTAAAAGCTTGATCGAAATATTTGTATAATAAAAACAGACAAACGTTGGAAAAACTTCAATCGGCAAAATATTGATGCAAAAGAAAATGTAAGAAACCATATAAGTAAATTAAAATCCAAAAACAAAATAAAATTGTAGCAGCATATCCCTAATAGCTACATACTCCTAATAGTTATTTATAATAGAAGAAAAGAAGAATAAATAACATAATATTTCAGTTAAATGTGTTTAATTACTTTTACTACTAAATGTCTAACAAATTATTATAAATTGATTGTATAATGGTTTAATTTATGCTCTATTAGTCCCATTTCTTTGGTCGGCAATAGAATATTTTCGAAAAAATTAGTTTTCATACTTTTCGAAAACGTAAACTTTTGATCGTAAATATCTCATAAACGGTGCATCGTAGCTCAAAAATAACGAAATTTTTGAAGGCTTAAGCGAAGCTAATTGTGGGTATTCCGAACATACTGGGACTATCAAAACTTACTTTTCGTTACCGAAAATTATCGATACCGAGTTACTCATCATAAACTGATTATAATTGATTGATTCAGACTCATTAGTCAAACTGGTTTTGTCACCAATAAAATATTTTCAAAAAAATTAGTTTTCAATACTTTTCGAAAACGTAAACTTTTGATCGTAAATATCTCGTAAATGGTGCATCGTAGCTCAAAAATATTGAAATTTTTGAAGGCTTAAGCGAAGCAGGTTGTGGGTATTCCGAACATATTGGGACTATCAAAACTTACTTTTCGTTATCGAAAATTATCGATACCGAGTTACTCACCATAAACTGATTATAACTGATTGATTCAGACTGATTAGTCAAATTGGTGTTGTTACCAATAAAATATTTTCAAAAAAATTAGTTTTCAATACTTTTCGAAAACGTACACCTTTGGTCGTAAATATCTCGTAAACGGTACATCGTACCTCAAAAATAACGAAATTTTTGAAGGCTTAAGCGAAGCAAGTTGTGGGTATTCCTAATATATTGGGACTGTCAAAACCTATTTTTCGTTATCGAAAATTACCGATATCGAAAAAAACGATATTTTTAAAATTTTAACGTGTAAATTTCTACATTTTCGTTATCATTTGTATTATAAAATTCTCTACAAGTTTTGGTAGCTTTTATTTCCAGTATTTTTTTTATAATGACGGATTTAATTTACGCGATTTTTTATCGGCATAAATTGAATCCCCATCCAATGAATATTCACGTAAACTGAGGGACCGGTGTCGCGGTCTTTAATTAAAAACGCAATAGTACAGCTAATTGTAAGTAATCGTTTTTACTCAGGTTTCGGGAATTTTCCCGGGAAAATACTCAATAATTACCCAAATGGGAATATTCCCGGGAAAATTCCCATTGGGAATTTTGCCGTTGCCCATCTCTATCTGTAATACAGTTATGGAATGTGTTACCTTGGGAGTTTTCCCGGGAAAATACTCAACAATTACCCAAATGGGAATATTTCCGGGAAAATTCCCAGTGGCCATCTCTGTCTGTAATACAGTTATGGAATGTGTTACCTTAAACAATTGCCATTATAAAATTATATAAAGCGAAATTTTCAAAATTTCTGAAAAGTATTAGTTGCAGATACAACTTTGCGTCACCAACAAAAAGTAATATTTTGTGAAATAATTAAGAAAAAATGTACTATTTGCAGATATAAGATTATAATCCTAAACAGAATGCAACTTTTTGTAAAATAACTAAAAAATTTGTGGTTTTTGTGGACAAAATTTTTATCACAACATTTAAAACTAACTGTTAGAATGAACCTAACAAAGTTTCAAAGTTCTAAGATGATTTGGAAAAAAGTTATTAGGTTTTAAATTTCTTCAAAATCTTATTTCTTTAATATCTCAAAATTAGTGATTTTGCAGTTGTAACAGTTTTATTCTCAATGTGCGATATATATATATATATATATATATATATATATATATATATATATATATATATATATATATATATATATATATATAATACTTATGCACTCGGAGGGATGGAAAGTGGAAAATCGGGAAAAGTCCAAAATTGAACATTTTGGTGCAACTCGAAAACGCGGAATTACCTTGACCTAATATTGCAGCTATGGAATACATGTGCAAGGGCGAACACTACCATGGCACTGCCGACCCAGGTTGGGCCTTAGGCAGATTCACCTATCTTATCCGGAGGGGTCCTTTAACCCTAGAATCATACGTACTCGTCAAAACGACGAACGAACTTCTCTACCTGCTCCAATACTACAACTTGTCGGTGCCTGCTGAAACTTCTGTTATCTAATTTATTTGTTATTATAACATATAAGACGTATAAATTTTGTTTATAGCTATTGTCGTTTTTTTTTTATACTGAAATAGTGTGCGTCAAAAGGACGACGATGTGTGATTAACCCATATTTTTTTTTAAAGATTTTGTACTCCACATATAAAAGTTTTCCAAAATTTCTTAAAGATATGGATGTTATAATTAATTTATTCAATGATTATGATAATGTGAAAGATGATTACAGCTGTTTGACTTATAGAGACGACATAATACTGAAGTTTTAATATATTGAATCGAAAACTAAAGAATGCGTTTCAAGTGACTTAATAAAAGTTAACAATTTATTTTATGGAAAATATTTTAATTTTTATTATTTTTTGAGATCTTATTCTAAAAAATACTAACAGAAAATTTACAAATGTGCCTGATGGGGAAATAACTACATATCTATAGGAATATTTATGACTGAGAAATTTCACGTTCTGTAAAGTCACACATGTCCACTGACTCATAATAGTTCATAAATTAATTATTTGAAAGACATGTTTTATGATACAATTGATGTATTTATCTATTTTTTAATTTTTATAGTGACAATATGCTTTGATAAAAAGATTAAAAAAATTAATAAATATTTATATTCAGAAATTTTTCCAAATCCAATTTTTTTAAATATTTTGTTCGCTTTTGTAGTATTGTTATGTAAAAAAAATGTTTTTTGCAAATAAACTCTAAAACTCCCCGTAAAAAGTCCATTCGTCGAAACGACGCCGATGTATGATTAACTTGACTCGTAGACCAACGTATGATTCTAGGGTTAAAAACTTAAAACCGAATATAGTTTCGATTAAACGTGGTTATATGTGATGACTATAAAAACTAATGACTATAAAAACTAAAATACCTGGTAATTTACTATAAAATTTTTACAAAACATTCTTGCGATGCCTTAAAATGATAAAATGGAAGAAAAAGTTTTCAATTTCCATCCGACAGTACTTTTATGACGTTAAACTATAACATCTAAATCTTTGTTTTTTATGATTGATATTTACTTTATACATTCCAAAGGGTATCTCATTCAATTCTTGACTAGATAATTTTTCAAGATGATATCTCCACGAGTGAGGAAATTTATTGAATACTTTTTCGACAAGAACATCGGTATTTGTAAAATTGTATATCCATTCATTTTGACGTAGAAAGTTCACGACATCATTGCAATAATCTGAGTACGCTTGAGTAGAATTACAGTCCACGTAATACGAATTAGGTAGAGACATCTGTGCAAAAAATTTTTATTAAAAAAAATACAAAATAAAACAAAAAAGTTATCTTAAATTATTTTTATTTATATATATATTTTTTTTTTAATTAGTACAAAATAATATATATTTAAACTGACAAATTTTTGACAAAATTAAGATAATACATTACGTCAGTCAAAGTGATCAGTCAAAATGTTGAAAATTTCATTCTTTTTCAACTGACCACTTTTCATTATCTTTTCGGTAGCTATCTAAATTATCAATTTCCGGTCCCAGTATTACTTTCGACATTTTTACTGAAGACAATTCCGATAAAAATTGTTCCGAAACATTTTTCAAATCATTTTTAGTAACATTCAGAAGTTTTTCACGATGCTGTTGAAACATTTCATCCGTTAATCCACTATAGAATAATTTATCACCTTTTGCCCCGGGTGGAATAGGAGCATCAACTGATTGAAAAATGTTCAACTTCGCTTCAAAAACATCTTCTTCAGTGATATCTTTAAATTTTTGCTCAAAATAGTTATGTACTTGATCAAACACTTCCAATGTTTTTATATGATTTGGATCTCTATAACTGAAAAATCCAAAAATACCATTGCCCATTAAACGTGCTCCGCTCCCGTATGCTCCATTTGCTTCACGAATCACTGGATATAAATATCTGGCTGTTAAATATCGCGACAAAATTCGTAAATGGGCAAATTTGTCATCCATATATGGTACAGTTTTAATTGATTTTGCCGCAAAGAAAACAGGAATATTTAAAACGTGATGTTTACAATCAACTGTATTTGAAACGTTCAGTGGCTGTGCAGGTAAATAGATTCGATGGTTTACATGAGAACTTTTTTCACCGGGTAAATTTTTAACGAAATGTTCAATTTCTCTTAAAACATTGTGGCGATTTTCTGGTAAACAATTGACAGCAATTCGGAAATTTTGTTTATTAAATATTAAACGAACCATTTCGTTAATTTTATCAAGAATTTCAGCGTAATTCATATTTTTTGACAATGATTTCATGTATTTTATATGAGATAATCCGCCTAACAATTCACGTTGATACGATGAAGAAGATATTAAACCATTGGCTGATTGCATGGCATATAAATGACCCGAATCAACAATACCATGTGTTAAATTTGTTACATACAAATTAGTTAACAATTCAAATCTACTAACATCTGACAACTGCTTAATTGTAAATACTTCATTCCAAATTTTTAGCATATCATTTAGGTTGTTATCTAAACAATATGAGCTAAGAGACAAACCATTTTCATATTCATCAATATTCGTTAATTTTTCCGTTATATGCGTCGAAAATCCCAATCCGCTAGTCTTTTTCTTTACGTAAGTATCAAAATCACGATAATTATAATTATTTGTGCCTAATTTACTTATGACGCTGTTAAATAATGGTAGCAGCATTCGATGATCTGAATCTTTTAAATGTGAAATATCACAAAGCATTTTCAAATATGTAATACCGTTTGTTGGAGCTTCACAGATTTGTATCGGCACATTATCAAATACTTCAAACGATGCGTTAGTTGGCGGTGCTTTTTTGGAAATATCATCTGGAATTAATGTAGGCAACAAGTTCGTATTCTGTGGTGTTTTTTGTTCCTCTTGTAGTTGACAAGCTAATAAATAAATTTCCTTACGTTGTATATCATCCAAATCTGATACCTTCTCTTTTACCAATTGCTGTTCTTTTTCTTGTAAAACAGCATCATAATTTTTATCTGGTTTCATTGTTAATACTAAACGATGACTGTTATTTTTCAGTCTTGCATTAACAACTTTTTGTAAGAATTGTGGATCGCGTTTGATATCATTCTTTAGCTGGCCTAATAAATTATTTATTTTCATGCACTTCAAAACATCACCATTATGATTCCAAACTGGTATAAGATTAAAAAGTAAGCGTAATCCAAAATTTGATGATTCGTGTTTAAGTCCCAATTCATAACTATGTAAAACCATTTCTATTTGATCATTCGTGAAACCCTCTTTAATAACTCTATCAACTGTTTCATCAAAAATGTTTAAAAATTTATCAAAATCTTTTTCATCTACCCCCTGTAAGCCCAATACAAAAATTGTATCCTTTATGTGCGCGTCATAACCCGTTTGTGTACTATAACCGCCAGAGAAATTTGGTTCAATGAGCGATTTATAAAATGGTGAATTTACACCCTTCAACAAAAGTTCGGATACAAATTGCATTACCAAAGACCCATATACATCAGTAATATCGTTCATCAAATATGCGACTACGATTGAATTTTGTTTATCAGTACCCATTTCATTAAATCGACCTAAAATATTAAGATGTTGCGGGGATTCCCATCTTTGTTGCGATGGAACTTGAGTATGTTTTACATCGATTTTACTATAATTTTTCAAATAGTTTTCATTAATGAAATTTAAAGTGGGAAGTAGTGGAAAATTTCCATATGAGAAAAATTTACAGTTGCTTGGGTGATAATAAGTACGATGGAAAGCTTTTAAATCTTCCCACGTTAACTGTGGAATAGCCAGTGGATCTCCACCTGATATTACACCATATGTGTGATCAGGCAAAATGAGATTCAATAATTTTTCACCAAAGATTCGCTCATTTTCGGCTAAGGCCCCTTTCATCTCATTAAAAACAATACCTTTAATTGTAATATCGGAATGTGGATTTGATAAATCTTGCTGCTCAAGACGCCACCCTTCTTGCATGAAATCGGATCGTTTCAAATTTGGATTAAATACCGCATCTAAATAGACTGACTGTAAATTACGATAATCTTTTTCATTTGTCGTGCTAAAAGGATACATCGTATAATCAGGTGCCGTCATAGCGTTCATAAAAGTTGCTAACGATCGATTTAACATTTTAAAAAACGGATCACGAACCGGATATTTTTTGGATCCACAGAGTACAGTATGTTCTAAAATATGTGGTTTGCCAGTGTTATCTAAAGGTGTTGTGCGAAAATTTACTGAAAATACATTATTCATATCATCACGGTATAAATGTAAATATTCAGCATTTGTTTTCTCGTGTAAAAATCGAATAGCTTCAATTGAAAATTCAGGAACTTTTTGAATAGCTGTTACTTTAAATCCATAGTACTCTTCACCAACTTGAAATTTTTCGTGATTCTCCTGTTGAACTCTTGGCGCTTCCTTCGTAACCATTTGTTGTGTACTTCGCAAAATTGTATGGTAACTTCCATAATTTATTTTTTGAAGAATTTTTCTTAAATTATTTGTTTCATATAACACTGTTTTGAGGTTATGTAAATACATTTTCCTAGATTCTAACTTAAAAATATTTAATAAGAATAATATTGTAAAAATTAATTAAAAAAATTCTTACCTTTGGACCAAATTTTTCGAAAAATTTACTGTTCGATTAAAGTTGATACTAATAATTTTTTTATATGATACACTTTTAACACATGGCCAGTATGACAATTCATGAAATTATTTGTATTGTTTGTATTAAAAAAAAATTAGTTACTC
Source organism: Brachynemurus nebulosus (assembly GCA_035578155.1). NCBI lineage: Eukaryota > Metazoa > Arthropoda > Insecta > Neuroptera > Myrmeleontidae > Brachynemurus > Brachynemurus nebulosus. The sequence continues at coordinate 8,513,241 of JAPWDM010000016.1, forward strand.
ATTAGTTATTCATTTGTAATAATTAGTTATGGCAATTGATTTAATTAATAATTACATATGTCAATATTTATTTAATAATTTTTTAATGTTTTACATCATTCGTTATTGTTTAGGTCGTTTACGTTGTTTATGTTTACCATACCCTAGAGCCACACTAACGGGTAATGCCGTTAACCCATTAGTGACCACAATATTACACGTAATACCGTGGAAAAGTCAACTTTACGGGTTATTTTCTTAATTAAAGGTATTTAAATATATAAAATTACAATTGAATAACGCTCTTTGAATCTTTCTCCCCCCGCCTGTGTAAAAATTACCATTAAAAAGCTTCCAGTTGAACTATTATAAATATTTAAAAAAGGGTCTGCAATGCGCAATGCAGGTTGTCACAAATTTTTGCATTGATTTTTAAAATTATTATTTTTTAATTTAAAAAAACTTGTCCGAGTGTTAGTAAAATATATGTTTAAAGTATTAAAAATGAAATAATTGATAAAAATAAATATTAAAATAGAAAATTTCAATAGAGAACTGACAGATATGTTTTAAAATACGCTGGGTTGTAACGTAGTCAAAGAGTAATATCTTGTAGAAATTATTCCACGTATTTTGTTCGTGGCTAACTTCGTGAATGAGAGATAAAGATAATTAGCTGTAAAATAGTTAAACAAAGAAGGAATGAAATGTGACTGACGATTTAGTAGTCTAATAATATGTGAATTTTTTTAGAAATTTTGACAAATTAAATGGAAATATTGGAAAACCATTGGAATATTTTGAAAAGATTTTGCGTGAAAATTTTCCTAAACATAATAAAAATTAAATATTCTCAATAAAAATAACATGATATCGGGGTAACAGATATTATTTATTTTAAGTAACGTAACCACTTTTATTTTCGTAGTGGCAGTTTCAGAAAGTCCAGAATAATAAATTAGTTTTAAAAAAAGGATCATTAACCTTTTTATTTCGTTTTTTTAATGTTAACAATATTTACCTTACTTTTGATAAATTCATTTCATATTTCCCGCCAAAGTTTTTATATACACCACGACCCAGAATATTATATATAATACAGGCCTTTACTATTATCCTGGGAAGGATACAAGGATCATCTTTGGGGAATTATTTTATATTGCCATTCTAGGTCTTTGCGTGGAAATTCATCAAAATCTGACCAGTAGAAACAGGAGTGGGATATAATGGGTTAATTATCGCGTTAATCGACATTAAATGCAGGCATGGCCAGAACTTAACGCGTTAATTTATTAACGTCATTAATAATGACGTTAGGCATTAGGCGATAACTCCGGTGGCGGTCTTTTTGGCACATCAAAGGATTTTAGCGAGTCATTTATGGCGTTAAAATTGGTGGCTACACATGCCTGGACATTCTACCACATCATTCTACGCTGGATGCATACATGGTGCATACCAGTGTTGCCGATCAGCAGAGTCGTAAAGTCCCAAAAAATGTGACGAAATTTCCTGATTTCGGGAAATAAATTTAGGAAAATTCCCGCCTTTTTCCCGACTACAATTTTAATTAAAATTATGAATTAAAAACTCTAAATTATTGTTCTATACTAGAAAATACCAAGGAAAATTATGAAAATTGGGATTCCTATGAGATAATAATTATTTTTATTGGAATTATCTAGTAAGTAAGCAAAAATGTTGGCAAAAAATAATTTTACTGAAAAATTTACATTTTGCGATTTTATAATTTTATATAGGGAACTATAATTAATATAATAAGTAAAATATAGTGTTTACGATATACTAATTTAGTAAAATTATTGCCGGCGTTCGCCAAAAAGTTTTGCTACTCGAATATTGCGTAACGGAGCTTTGACCGTTACAAACCAGAGGACTCTGATTCAAAAAATTAACTCTGCGCTTATAAGACATGTACAGCATGACAAGGTGGTTTGTCCATTAACTCTACCATATTTAACCCTTTCGCTACTAGTGGTACTTACAAGTCCAGTTTTTTTCTGCACGAAAAATACCAGAAATATGTACTGTTTAAATTTTCCTTGAAGTCGTACATTATTGGGATTTAAATACATCATTTTAGCTATATCATAAGTTAAATACGAGAAAAAACTTAATTTATGGGAAAAAAAAATTTTGGACTCCAAAGTACCACTAGAGTAAATAAACACGATAGTTTTTCCGAATTCAGTTTATTTATATTAATGTTTAACATTTAATTTTTCATTAATCTAAATTATAAAAATTAAATAATAGAACAAACATTTTACCTAGCAAAAAATACCACTTCATTTTCTTAATTGTGACAATTTTTTTGAGCTTAATTACTCATTTTCAAATAAAATTGTTCTGTTATTTACAAATATGTAATACCATAAAGTAATGCTCAAATCAGTGAATATTATATAAATTAATTCAGTAGAACTCAAAGGAAAAAAAAATTATTTTACATGATAATGTAGAAAACGGTTTTTTCTTTATTACAACAGAAGTATACTTCATATGCTACACATTTAGAAAATGATATTGAGTAGAGACCTAATGCACGGCAAATTTCGCATCTTCCTCTCAAATTATCAAATATCAAACTTTTTGACATCGGACGCCTCTATTATATTAACATGCTGTGATACTGAATAAACATATTTTTTAGTCGGATAAAGGTTTTCTAAAGTAAGTCATTGTTGTCTATCTCTAAAATACAATTTCGGTTTCACATTGTTAAAAGCAATAAAAATTGGTGTATAAAACACTTAGTGGTACTTACCAGTCCACTTCGTATTTTTATTAAAATTTTAAAAATTAAGTTGTCAATTTTGTTACTCTTGATATACTTAAAAATAACAAACCATATTTTAACAGAATAACACAAAAAACGGCAACAATATCGCCAAATTATCAAATAATAACAATTAAAAAACGTTAGTACAATAACTTTTTTACACTTGTGCCCCTAACAAGTTTGAATTTTATTTATGTGTAGCTAGTACATACAATACTATTAAAAATTTCAGAAATAATATGTTAAATGATTCTACTTTTAAGTGTTTAAAAGTTTTTTGTATAAAATCTAATAGATATATTTTAAATATGTTAATAAAGTTACTGGTACTTGTAAGTACCACCAGTAGTCTACCGACAAAATACATTCGGTAGTTAAGGGGTTAAAGGTGTTTTGTCTGTTGAATCATAAGACATGTACCACATGACACACTGAATGTTGAACTGTAATGACTGCTCATACTTCACATTACATGAATATTTTATTTAATAATTGCAAACACATTCATTTATTAGAAAAATTGTAAATAAAATAATACAAAATCACGTTGAATTATCTTTTTAAAATTAAAAACTAATAAAAAAAGCAGTGAGGACGTATTTAGCGCATTTAGTATTCAACTTTGGGGAAACAAGGTTAGAATGTCAAAAGAATCCGTCAAAAAAAGAACGTCGGTCGTTGTCATGTACTACATGTCTTACCAGCCTATTTACAACTCACTTTTTTTTTGCTTGAGTGCAAAGAGTTAATACATACACGTTGAATATTTAGTAGTATAGCTCTTTATATGATTAAGACGAGTTAACCCATTATATCCCACTCCTGTTTCTACTGGTCAGATTTTGATGAATTTCCACGCAAAGATCTAGAATGACAATATAAAGTAATTCCCCAAAGATGATCCTTGTATCCTTCCCAAGATAATAGTAAAGGCCCGTATTATATATAATATTCTGGGTCGTGGTGTATATAAAAACTTTAGCGGGAAATATGAAATGAATTTATCAGAAGTAAGGTAAATATTGTTAACATTAAAAAAACGAAACAAAAAGGTTATGATCCTTTTTTTTAAACTAATTTATTATTCTGGACTTTCTGAAACTGACACTACGAAAATAAAAGTGGTTACGTTACTTAAAAGTAAATAATATCTGTTACCCCGATATCATGTTATTTTTATTGAGAATATTTAATTTTTATTATGTTCAGGAAAATTTTCACACAAAATCTTTTCAGAATATTCCAATGATTTTCCAATATTTCCATTTAATTTGTCAAAATTTCTAAAAAAAATCACATATTATTAGACTACTAAATCGTAAGTCGCATTTCATTCCTTCTTTGTTTAACTATTTTACAGCTAATTATCTTTATCTCTCATTCACGAAGTTAGCCACGAACAAAATACGTTGAATAATCTTTACAAGATATTACTCTCTGATTACGTTATAACCCAGCGTATTTTAAAACATATCTGTCAGTTCTCTACTGAAATTTTCTATTTTAATATTCATTTTTATCAATTATTTCATTTTTAATACTTTAAACATATATTTTACTAACACTCGGACAAGGTTTTTAAAATTAAAAAATAATAAATTTAAAAATCAATGCAAAAATTTGTGGCAACCTGCATTGCGCATTGCAGACCCTTTTTTGAATACTTGTAATAGTTCAACTGGAAGCTTTTTAATGGTAATTTTTACACAGGCGGAGAGAGAAAGGTTCAAAGAGCGTTATTCAATTGTAATTTTATATATTTAAATACCTTTAATTAAGAAAACAACCCGTAAAGTTGACTTTCCCACGGTATTACGTGTAATATTGTGGTCACTAATGGGTTAACTCGTTATGCAATATGGCGGCTCAAAATGCAGTGATCTGTATATATCTTAAGCCGCTGCTACACGATGCTACGAACACCTTCCAACATTCGACGTTGGATGGTTCATAGCATCGTGTAGCCGTTGTTCGAACCTACGAGTGTCCAATGTCGAGCGTCAAACGTTCGCATTTGGCCATGTCCCGCTCGATGTCGGTATTCTTGCACCGAGTCAAAGGGATGCTTCGAACGTTTGAAGGTCAATGTTGGTTGCGTTGGTTGGTTCGACTCAGCAGCTGCACGACTCGTTCATGTGAAGAGAGACAACATCAGTGTATAACATTAGAGATAACATCAGACAGATAACAGCGTCGTCCACTGAGTACCAACACATCATCATTCGTATTGGATCAAACATTCGATTCACCGTGTAGCAGACACATTCGTCGCACCAACTATCGAACTTAATTGCCTCAAACGTTCGATCGAACGTTGGAAGGAACGTTCGTAGCATCGTGTAGAACCCGCTTTATTTATAATTCAATGTCTGTATCAGGGCTGTATATATTCACTGCATTCACTGCATTCACTGGTACAGGTGCCGCCATCTGTGACATATTTTTCGAAATACGGTGTAATTCTAAATAATGTTCAATTTTGTCAACATAGTTTAGTATAATTTATATTTTGTAAATTCCAAGGGTTCACTTTTTTGATGTTAGGATCTTAGACTTTTTTTCTTTTTCTTTTTTTGTAACCTTATCTATTGTACTTATCACTGGCGATGAAAAATCCGGCATTTTGACACAAAAAAGATTCTCCATATGGTTTGTTTAAAAGGAATAATCACATTTAAAAATTATGGAATAAAAACAGTAACTAAGAAATTGTATGTAGTTTTAATATTTAATGCATGTTAACTTTTTAATCAGGGGTCCAAGCTTCGTTGCGTTAGGGTAATAACATTTTTTTTGCGAACGCCAGCGATAATTTTACTAAATTATCATCAACTTTTCAGATAATTATAAAATGTAATAATAATTTAAAATTTCCCGAATTAAGACAATTCCCGATTTTTTCCCACCATTAGTTAAAATTTCCCAAAATCGGGAAATTTCCCGAAAATCGGCAACACTGGCTGCATACATATGTAAATACGATATGTATCATATGTACATAATACATATGTCTATTTATGTATTTCCAGGCAACAAGAACAATCATATTTATGTTGCATGTTTATGTACTTATAGTCAGGAAGATTAACAAAAATATGTGGACATGCTGGACAAAAGTACCAATTTTTTTTTACTAACTACCCATACCCTAATAGTCTAGTCTAGAAGAGCCATTTTAGTGAAATTCTCATAGAGGGCACCAAAAATTATGATTTTGGTGTCATTCGATTCGTATTGACCTCTAGAAACTTTTTGAAAAAGTTGAAAATGCGCTCGTAAAAATTGCAATTGTTAGAAACAAAAGAGTGAAAAAAAATGAGTGCCTTTGTTTTTTTGAAAAATTTCAAAAACTATTAAAGATTTTTGAAATTAAAAAAAAAGATCTGAAAAGAGCAGGAAATTTCACAAAAATAAGTCCCGACTCCCGAAACTGTATCTCCAATATTTATAATTTTAACAGAGCCCTAAAGTTATTGCTAAAATGGGGTGTTTGGCGTTCTCGCGCGCCGCGTCATTCAAACACGGTAAACAAAAAAGATTATTTAAATATATTAAATATCAATATTAAGGAATGAAAAAATTCACGTACCTTCGGAGTAAGTTGATAAACAATAATCCGTGCAAAAAAAAATTTTATATGTATTTTTCCATTAGTTATGCTATTGTTAATTAACAAAATTTTTGAAACCGAAAATTGACATAGAAATCTTAATAATTATTTAACTAAAAAGCTCAAATTTTTTTTTGCTTCGTAGAATTGTTCTGAAGAGGTGAAAAAATAGATTCCCGTTGAAAAAATCAAAAATTTTGAATTTTCCACTTATTTATAAACAATCTATTACATTGAAAAATGAGAAATGTTGATAAAGCATTTGTTTTTTTTTTGTTTTTTTGTTTTTTTTTTTTTTTTTTTTTTTTTTTTTTTTTTTAAATCTTAATTATTTCGTTTTTTTTCTCATTGAGCGCCACCTGAAAATAATTTTTTTAAATTTTTTAATGCTATAATTTAAAAAATTGTTATAAACAAATGCATTGTTTTTGACGCAATGGAAAAATTTTTTTTGATTCGAAGGACCAAAAAATATTATGATTTTTAAAAGAAAACTCGTTTTTTAAAAAAAAAATTTATTGCTCAAAAATGCATTTGTTAATAAACAATTTTATTGTGTCATTTATTATTAATATTAAAGATTCGTTTTTTTTTTTTAAAATTATTATTTATATTGCTCTTTCATATTCCGAAGAAATTACAATTACAAAACGTAACAATTTATTTGTTAATAACAAATTGTTTTTTAAATATAAATAAAAAATTGTAATTTCTTCGGAATATGAAAGAGCAATATAAATAATGATTTAAAAAAAAAAAAAAAAAAAAAAAAAAAAAACGGATCTTTAATATTAATAATAAATGACACAAAAAAATTGTTCATTAACAAATGCATTTTCGAGCAATAAAAAAATTTTTTTAAGAAACGATTTTTCTTTTAAAAAAAATAAATGCTTTATCAACATTTCTCATTTTTCAGTGCAATTGATAGTTTATAAATAAGTGGAAAATTAAAAATTTTTGATTTTTTCAACGGGAATCTATTTTTTCACCTCTTCACAACAATTCTACGAAGCAAAAAAAAATTTGAGCTTTTTAGTTAAATAATTATTAAGATTTCTATGTCATCTTTCGGTTTCAAAAATTTTGTTAATTAACAATAGCATAACTAATGGAAAAATACATATAAAAAATTTTTTGCACGGATTATTGTTTATCAGCTTATTCCGAAGGTACGTGAATTTTTTCATTCCTTAATATTGATATTTAATATATTTAAATAATTTTTTTGTTTACCGTGTTTGAATGACGCGGCGCGCGGGAACGCCAAACACCCCATTTTAGCAATAACTTTAGGGCTCTGTTAAAATTATAAATATTGGAGATATAGTTTCGGGAGTCGGGACTTATTTTTGTGAAATTTCCTGCTCTTTTCAGATCTTTTTTTTAATTTCAAAAATCTTTAATAGTTTTTGAAATTTTTCAAAAAAACAAAAACACTCATTTTTTTTCACTCTTTTGTTTATAACAATTGCAATTTTTACGAGCGCATTTTCAACTTTTTCAAAAAGTTTCTAGAGGTCAATACGAATCGAATGACACCAAAATCATAATTTTTGGTGCCCTCTATGAGAATTTCACTAAAATGGCTCTTCTAGACTAGACTATAAGCTTCAAATTTTAGGTAGGATCCACTTAACCCTATCAGCCACATGGCGACCATTTTGAAATATATAGGCAAATTCTGTATAAAATATTTTTATTGAATTTTCCCATAGGAAAATGTACAATTTTTATGAAACTTGGTACAACATGAAATGTCACATAGCCTAGGTTAAACCCGCAAAACAAAAAGATTGAATGATGCAAAGGAGGTTTATAGGAGCTTTTTCCCCACCAAATTTTCTTTCATTTTTCACAAATATGTAAATTTAAAAATAATCAATCGATAAACATTAGCCATGGATACTGTAGAAAAACCTTCTTGACATATGCAGCTGCAATGTTCTGTGCACTTCCAGTCTTTCTTTTTACATAAGCAGCTTCCACTACAACCATTTTTGCTATTATACAATTTACAAGCTCGCTGCAGGCTTTCGATGCAACAGGTAATCTAATTCAAAATGCAATCCATGTTTGAGAACCTTCATTAAGGGAAAGTTCTTATTTTTTGACCTAAAAATCGCAATATCCAATCATTTTTTTCAGTGATTTTATAACTAGAGGTACATTTCTTTCCTTATATTATTAAACAAACATTTAAAACATTTAAAAATACAAAATTTTTTTGCTTTACCCTCATTTTTATTATAAAGGGTGTTGAAGTGGAGGTCGCAAAATAGAGGATGAAACAGAAATATCGATAAGTTCGGTCCAAAACATTTGAAACAAAAATTTCAAACGGCATTTTATTACAAATTGTGTTCTCCAGTGTGCAAATTAGAATAAAGTCAAAATTTTAAAAATTTTAATTATTGCTTTTAGAAAAAAATACCGTTTTAGGGAATAAAACTGCATCTACGGGAGGCGATAAATTTTGAACAAGTACATATTAATCCCACGATTTCAGTTTGCATACTGGGCAATACTTTAATGAATACAGTAAACCCAAATTTAGTTTCATAAGCTAATTACTTTTTAAGATTTCAGTATTACCCCATTAAAAAAGTTATTTCGCGGAAACCCCGTGCGCGCAAAAGAAAGGTCCCCTTTTTCTTACTTCGTTAATCGTTTACAAATTATAATTATGTAAATATCTCCGGAACCGTTAGGAATTTTCATTCAAATTTATTTTTACGTTTTCCATTAAAATTATGGAAAGAAAAATCGATTTACTTCGTACTTTGATACTTTGATTTATTTACTTTACTTTACAAAGCACTTTGATTTATTTAAAATGAAATTTAATACAATATAAGGCTTTTTTCTAAACATAATAACTCAGAAATCAAATTAAGCTCAATACACAAAACATGACTTCAAAAATTTGGGTAAAAATGTAATTTTTTTTCAAATATCCCGGAAACGGTATAACATAGATAAAAAGTTTGAATTAGCCATATTGCTACATTCAAAGATCTTATTGATATGAAATTTGTTGAAACTGTATCAACACAGGTGGTTGGGGATTAAAATTTGAGGGTTAATTTTTCAAAAAGAGAGCAAAAAATAAAATATATTAAAATTTTGTTTACAGATTACAAACCTACTAAGTCTAGGGTTAGTTAATTAAAGGGAAACTGTGTCGACATAATCGTACTATTTGAGCAATTCAAGAGCTTCTTCATGGAAAGTAGTTTCAGACAATCAGAATAACGTAGTATTGATATTAGGTTTGTCCTGTAACATAATCAAATTTCATCAGGAGCGATAGGTCCGGCTTTGTAAAATAATTTATAATTAAATTTTAAAAATGACGATGTAACCGAATGTATGTATGGAAGTAAGAGATAACATTAAAATACGTTTTTTGATTAGCAGATTTAAAATAAAGATTGTAATGAATAATCCCACACAACTTTCTGCGGACTGACGAAATACTTTCGCGGACCGGCGGTTGGGAAACACTGGTGTAGATAGTGACCGATATAGATGTACCAAAACAGCAATTTTTGAGAAAGCGAACGACGTCACGGGCACATTTAGCAACTATATATTTACTTGCCAATAACATTACAGGTTCTTGGAGGACATTACTCAAGATGACCGCCTCGTAGGTGACGAAATTGAGTGGATCCTACTCAAAACTTAAAGATTAGAACTTAACCGATATGTAAACCAAAATTGGTGCTTTTGTCCGGCGTGTCCACATCTAACCAATATTTTGCATTAATCTGCCTAACTATTATGTAGTACGGTATATCATCCATATCATCATTTAAGTAAAAGCGTTCATACCATTGTTTTAAATTTAAAATAAAAATTATTTAAAATTTTCCTGTTTTTAAATTAACAGTATTTAAAATTAAGATTTATATTAATTAAAAATAAAAATGGTATTCATTTTTGTTTTAGCACGATAATTATCGAGATAATACGTTAAATGCTATAGTGTAGCCGCTCAATTTACGCGTAGTTTAAGTCGTTATATTAGCCCCATAATTATTGCGTTTATAGACATTAGACATTACGTTAGACGTTAACATTAGTATGGCCCTAGCAATAGAAAAATACTTCTAAAAAACACTATCTCTGTATAGTTTTTCAATATTTAAATGAGATGACTTTTCAAGTACGGCAATAATCAGCAGTATTGTTCGCAGCATGTTACCTACTTATCTATATGAATGCAAAAAGAAACCGTCGCTTGTAAAACAGGTAACAAATTTAAATACAATTGGAGTGAACATAGGGTGGTATTTGTTGTAAGCAATAAAATAATTTAACATCTTGAAAGTTTATGGTCACTAATAACACCCTCTCGAAAAGTCATCCCAAAAATTATTGGAAAAGGTATACCAGAGTTGTGCGTGTAATTTACTTCAGGTAAATTACATAGTTTTTTACATGTAAAAAACTCAGTATTCCATATTTTCTATTTAAGTGTTTGCTATATTTGCAAAATAAAACTTAATTTAAGTAATTTGAAAATTAAAAATATAAATGGGTAGGTACAAACAGGAAAAAGAAAGGTTAGTTTTGATAGAATAGTTTATTTAAGAATTCAATATTAACACTTTCAGTCCCACGGCTTCGGTATCCGAAACCAAACAAAACTTCCCCAGAGGCCGACCGCGATCAATGATTAATATTGATTAGTTGGTTACGCATTATGTGTGCGATGTTTACCATCATTCATCACACGGATGTGTTCCTACTCACACTACTCTTTTGGTTTCTATGTATAAAAAATTTTAAGATAAACAAAAAATACATAAAAAATATTATTTATATTTTTAAATAAAATTGATTTGAATGTGAGTGTATATGTAGTATGTACGTATGTTTACAGTTTTACACATACATGCTGAACTGTGTTGAATCTATTCAGTGTTTAAATCATTGTATTTTATGTATTTGTTTATATAGTTTTTTATTTTTTTAAATATTGTCGGCTTCCGGGGAAGTTTCCTATAAAAGTGCTCGGGCCTCATAGTGTTAAAAAGATTTTTATTTACAGTAGCCGTCCAAGATAGTCACACAAATGTTCCTCTAGTGACTATCTTGGAAGTCATAGACGTCCGTCAAGTGGGGTAAACGCTTACACCAGGAATCCAATGGTACGTAGTGGTCGGTGCAAATTTAAAGGGAAGTACGTAAAATTGGAAGATCAGAGGCGTCGGCTAACTTTTATGGGGGGGGGTGGGTGGTAATTATTATTTATCTGAATTTATTTAAAACAAAACTATTCTAAGAAACAATTTACACCTAAAATTCAGTTCTATAGATAAACGGAACTGAATGTTATATTAATGAATATAAGTACGACTTTTAGAAAACTAGTAAAGATGTCGAAAAATCAACTTCACTATCGGATTCATCAGCGTAAAAGACGCCAAACAGCCGAAGCTGACAAAAATTCTAGAATATTCTACTCGTCAACTAGAAGAGATATCAAAAAACAGACTTCACTTTTGATTTGGTTACTAAAAATTAGATTAAGCAGCGCAATTTGACAAAAATTCTAGAATGTTCTATTCGTCAACTAACAAAGATATCGAAAAACCGATTGTACCATTTAATTGGTCATAAAAAAGACGAAATATCACATTTTGATAAATGTTTTAGAATATTCTATTTTGGCTGACGAACAGATCATTCTAGAATGTTGGCCAAAATGGAACATTTAGTTTATATTAGTTTAATTTTGGTTGGACAGTCAAATGGTGCAATCAATTTTTCAATATCTTTGTTACCTGACAATTAGAATATTCTAGAACATTTACCAAAATGTGCTATTTGGTCTCTTTTTAGGTGACCAATTCAATGGCGACGTCTGTGTTTGGATATCTTTGCTAGTTTACGAATAGAATATTCCACAACATTTATCAAGATAGGCTGTTTGGCCTCCTTTTCAATGACCAATTAAATGCCGTAATTGATTTTCCGATATCTTTGCTAGTTAAGAAATAGAACATTCTAGAATTTTTATCAAACTGTGCTGCTTAATCTCATTTTTAGTGACCAATTCAATAGTGAAGTTTGTTTTTTGATATCTCTGCTAGTTGACGATTAGAATATTCTAGAATTTTACGTTACTCATTTTGCATTTGCATTTTGCATATTACGTATGCAGAATATGTGCATATATGTATGCAATAAAATTTAAAAATTTTTAGTCTACGAGACCCTTGTAGTGTGTAGACGTAGTGTGTGCTAGAGCCCACTATAAAAAATTGGTCATCATGTTTGTACGGACCAATGTCTTCACTCTAGAAGTCTATATAGACTAATATATGTACATACGTATCACACACGACACACATTACACGGTAGCTACCTCACAAGGTACCACACGGCAGGTACACGAGGTATGTAATGTGCTGAGTAAGCAAATATTACATGTGACGCATATGTGCGTATAGACAAGAGCAAACACAGTATGTGGATGACGTATGTGTATGTCTATTTCACTCGAAATGTGACTATCTTGGAAGTGACTATCTTGGACGGCTACTGTATTCAGTTGAGTTTTATTAAAGGCATCAATCATCTTCATCATCACCATTATTACTACATATTATATCAGTGATTTTATTGTTATTATAATTTAAAGAGAGATGTAGTAGAGAAACATGTAGTTTTTTTAATCTGTCAAAACTCAATTTGTTAATTTGGAAATTTAAGCTTAAGTAGTCAGTTGTAAATCGCCTTCCACCAGCAGAAAATCATTTTTGTGTGGACATTTTGTTTACACGTTTTTTCATGTGAACTTATAAACAAGTACTAACGGTCAAAATAAATTGTTTATCAGTGAAATTACAAATGATTTAAGTATTTTACATTTTTTAGAATTTTCTACAATTTTTTACGGTTTTTTACATTTTTTTACATATTTTACAATTTTTGACATAAAAATGTAAAAAACTGATTTTTTACATCACATAGCACAACCCTGCTTTGTACAAATTTGCTGAAACTAGAGTCCCTATAATAAATCATAGATATCAGAATGTGTATGTACCACGGGCTGGTAAGATAGAGAGGCAAAACTGGCGACCACATAATATATATGCATCATATGCATGTATCAAACCTATCAAACAATCTCCTTACGCCAGCAGGGTAAAATTTGCTATATTTTGTTTATTGTGTTTAGCATATGAATCTGTTCTGCAAAACAGAGAAGGAAATATGGTGTTCATTCCAGGTGTTCATATTCCAAACAAAATAAAAAGCTATATATAGGTATATGTATATACCTATGAACACCATATTTCCTTCTCTGTTTTGCAGAACAGATTCATATGCTAAACACAATAAACAAACTATACCTCTAACAGCCAAAAAACTAGTACAATGGGTTTCAGAATAATTATAAATATTTTTATTTATATTACCATTATTATTATTATTCTTCCATGTATTTACAATTAAGGTTCAAAATATTAACTAATGTTTCTGGGACACACTACCTTGTATTCTTTAAAACACGAAAAATAGCGAAAAGGGAAAAACGAATTAGCTTGCCATCTGGTGGTTTTCTTCAACATATAACCCCATAGAACACCAGAAGCCAACTAATATCAACGAAGTGTAGCTTCCTTGGAGCTCTTTGTAGGCCTGCCACAGCTTTAGTCATGTAGTCAGTCGCTGTCCGTCACCGAACCCACAGTGCATTGTATTACATTGTTAGACATTGTTAGTTGAACAGCACACATTTCTCTCTCTGGTAATACGTGTGTTGTAGTAGCGTTTGTAAATACGCACGCAGACGCAACCATTAAACCCATAGAACACTAGAAGTCAACTAATATCAAAAAAGTGTAATTGGCTTGGAGTCATTTGGAGACGTGTCACAGCTTAAGGCATTAGTCACTAGTCAGTCCGTGTCCGTCGTCGAACGCACAGTGCATTATATGTACATTGTTACCATTGTTAGTTGAACACGTTGAACAGCTCTCTCTGGTAATACGTGTGTTGCAGTAGTGTGCGTAAATACGCACACTACTAAAAAACACCAAACTAATACACTGCAAACAGTGTGTATCTTCACAAACAAAGTGGGGAGATTTACGTCATAAACTCATTACAAGTGGAACAGAGACATAGACAATCTAGTTTGACCCCTTGATTAAACCAATACCAGTGCAAATAGTGTGTATCTACTAGAGATGATCGATATATCGATAACTGTTATTTTATAACTAGTATAGAAAGATAACAGTTATCGTCAATAACTGGAATATCCAGTAACTAGTTACTTAAATAACTCCTTTGGAAATATCGATAACATAGGTCAATATTAATATATTCGAAAGCAAGGATCACAGTAATTTATTTTAACCACCGACGGAGAATTTCAAAATAATAATGCCCCAGGCAAGTTACACATTTTCTATTGTAGCACATTTCCTCACTGATTTTTAAAAAACCCTTAAAAATGAACTATTGTCTATTGTACAGTTATCTATTTGTATTTGTAATTTTGTATCCATAAAATTGTTAAAATTGTGTATACATATAAAGCCTAAATCCTTGAATAGACAAGTATTTGAATAGATATTGCAGTACAATAAAGCAAAAAATGTTCTTTAGTATTTATGTCAGTATTATAGGTCTGTGCATATTTCATTAACAGATACGCATATCGAATATCTTACAATATGTTAAAATATCCAAATACCATACCAGTTATTATAATAACTGTTATAAATAACAGTTATTTTTCAGTAACTGTTATTGCAATAACAGTTATTAGAAAATAACCGTTTAGCTCGTCTCTAGTATCTACACCAAAAGAGTGGGGAAATTTTACGTCACCCACTGGCGACAAGTGGAACACTGTAATTTGGTTACTAGTATGGTCCCTTGTATAACCCATATACAACCGTTTATAACCTGTATAAATACTACAATTTGCGTATAGCAAAAATTTATGTTTGTTATATTTTTCGGTTTTCGTGTAATATTTGTATTTTTAGCGAATTTCCAGAATGGAAACTCGCTATTCCAGCCTTGCTCATGGTGGAAGTTCAGCCCGTGACTATGGCAGAAATTTGTTTTGAGGCCCCTAGAACCCAAAAATAACATTCACTAAAATTTATATATATATATATATATATATATATATATATATATATATATATATATATATATATATATATATATATGTATGTATGTATCGGTTTATGTATGTATATATGTATCAGCACGATAGCTCTTCAGGAAAAGCTGCTAGCTTTACGAAATTTGGTGACAACGTTGAAAG
Organism: Brachynemurus nebulosus; assembly: GCA_035578155.1. NCBI lineage: Eukaryota > Metazoa > Arthropoda > Insecta > Neuroptera > Myrmeleontidae > Brachynemurus > Brachynemurus nebulosus. Next base: position 8,528,943 of record JAPWDM010000016.1, read on the forward strand.
TCCAAAAATCTTGGATGAGTTCTTCAGCCAAGCACGTCGGATGCCAGGAACATGGTTTTTGTTCTTGCAAAAAATTAGTTTTTTGCCAAAATTTGCTATAATTTAAAAGTTTTCGCCACATTTTTTTACACCATTGCAAAGACGGAAAAAAATCACATAAAAAAGGTTTTTGAACTATTATTCTAGGTTAGCTAGTTTTTGAGAAAATAAGAAAACAAGTTCTGGACCCACCATCCACTACCGGGGCGGTTCTAGAAACCTCCGGCGGTGGGTGGAGACTCATATTTGTTTAAAATATTGATTTTAAATAAAATGATTTTTTGAGTTTGTTGGTGCCAAATTGATTTATTCTGAAACTAAAACAAATCTTCAATTTATATACGTTAATGACTTATTCTTTTCAAGCCTGAATACCTCAAAAAACGGCAATTTTGTCATTGAGTGATAGATTGACTTTCCACTTATCATCAAAAATATAAAACACTTCTATTAATCTTAGGTTGATGAAATTCGACAGAGTTGTAGAATTTGAAGCATAAATAAAGAGAAAAATCAAATAGCGAAAAATTTTATACTATTCACTCTCAAATTTTGCATGTAAAAAATCGTGAAATGTAATAGTAGAAGAGCTACCCGCCACCTCGACTAAGGTACTCGCCATAAAGCTAGAATTACTTATATAGCTTATTTGATAATAGTGAAGTATGAAAATCTACTTCTGCCGGGGTTGGCGCGGTTGCAAAAATACCCCCTCTACTTTTGAAGTAGTAATTTTTTTTTTTCAAAAAAAAATATATACTTTCACAAGTTTGCCGTTGGAATGAGTTGAAATTTGGCTCATTCCGATGCACAACAATTTTAATTTACATATAATTTATTTTTAAAAAATGTCAAACTGGGAATCTGTAATTCAAAAATGAAACCGAATTTCTTCAAAATTCAAACTCTGTTCGGCGACTCATAGGGTGTCCCTCAATTGATGGATGCCACATTTGTCAAAATTTTTTAAGAGAGTCGAAAGAGAGTCGAAATATACGTTTACAATTTAAAATGTATTTTATCTCTTTTTTAGCGAATTTCCAGAATGACGACTTGAACCCGGCACTATGGCAGAAATTTGTTTTGAGATCCCTAGAACCCGAAAATAACATTCACTAAAAAAAATATATATATATATATATATATATATATATATATATATATATATATATATATATATATATATATATATATATATGTATATATGTATATATGTATATATTTACGTAATTATATATTTATGTATCAAGGGGATAGTATTCGTATGAAAGCTTCTACTGTTACGAAATTTGGTGAAAACATTGGAAGCCCAAAAATCTTGGATGAGTTCGTCAGCCAGACACGTCGGATACAAGGAACATGGTTTTTTAGGCATTTTTCGTGAAAATTTAATTTTTTTGGCAAAAATTTGCTACAATTTAAAAGTTTTCCCGTTATTTTTTTACATCATTGGAAAGAGGAGAAAAAATCACATAGAAAAGGTTTCTGAACTATTATTCTACATAAATTAGTTTTTGAGAAAAATAGAAAATAAGTCGAATTTTACAGAATAATTCGTTTACATCTATATCATACGTATACATATACTGTACAGTAAGTGGAGCGAATAGACAAATTCAAAGTTTAATATGGTATTATTTTGTATTTTTATTTTCTTACGAATACTCATCCTGATATATTTAAAATTTCGCGAACCTGATCACTTTATCATAGTAATCATAGTAAATTTTCTGGAAAATATATCTGATTTTTGAGAAAGAACAAAAATAAAAATTTTGTCTTGTTTTCATGTCGAAATTCTTATATTTTTATAAGTCAACCTCGTTTCCGGTACGCGAGTACGCTATAGTTGCTTTTGTCGATAGGGGTACTAAATTCTAGACAGTATAATTATTGTTATAAAGTTATGAGTGAATGAACAATTAAAAAGTGTTAATTTAATTATTTTTTCTAGGTTAAACTAAATGATTTTCTTAAAATATTTAATTTATTTCCAATTTATTTTACACGAATTTTTGATGGAAAATGGTTGAACCGGTGGTTATTCACTAGGTCGAGTGGTGCGCTCTGTTGGAATTTTATTCAAGAAGTTCAATAAGAAATAATAAGAAATCTTTAATGACAATACTGTTATATAGTTAGCAGAAACTTCTAAATTAACGTGTGATAGTTTTAAGAATTGTCCTTTAGATGTCTTTTCCGAATATAAAATTGCCCAAGCTGTACCTTTTAGCAATAATAAGTTATCAACTGCCATATAGTTGGCAGTCGAAAAATTTCTTTTAAATTGAAAATACTTTTATTCGATTGGGAATCATTTGGGAAAGTTTAGGAATATAATTTTTTTATTTAGGACATTATAATTAGTGAGTAATTAATTAGTCTTTTTTTAGCGTATAGTTAGCAGACATGAAAATAAAAAATATTTAATTTTACGTTATTTGATAGTAAATAGTTTGGGAAGAACATTAAAATTAATCACACCATTTGGGAATTCATAATTAATTAATTATGCCGATTTTTCTGTTTACGATTTTACATGTACAATATATTTAATGACTGACGCCACTGACTAATATGGCGGCAAAATTCAAACACTTTTGTATGTTAAAATTATGAATTATTTTTCGAACTGTACTTCATTAGTATGTTGTATATTATAACATAACTTTTCATACTTTCCGTCAATAAAATTATGTAAAATGTAAATATACAACATACTAATGAAGTACAGTTCGAAAAATAATTCATAATTTTTTATTACTCATGCGGGAGAAGTACTAACTTGGCGCACATATTTCTGTACGCAAAATGGCTGTTTGCCAACTGTACTCTTCCCGCATACTTTTTTGCGTGTGGAAAGTAACTTTCCACACGCAAATTGACAATAAAACACGCAAAATTTAATCAAAACACGCAAAGCCGCCTCTTAAATTTTCATTTTATAAATATTTCATAATTATTTCTATAGAAACCACCAACAAAGTAATTTAAACGATAATTAATTCAGAAAAAAAAGACGAACACTCAAAAATATTATTTTAAAAAGTAATATAAATGTCAAAAATAATGATAATAATAGAAAAAAGTATGTGAAATTCGTAATAAAAAATAGTATGTGCAACTCGTGCGGGATTGTCGATTGCCCTACTCAAGCGAATGAGCGCACTCACTACGTTCGCGCGCTCAACTTCGCTTTCGTGGGCAATCGACAATTTCCCGCACTTATTGCACAATATACTATTAACATACAAAAGTGTTTGAATTTTGCCGCCATATTAGTCAGTGGCGTCAGTCATTAAATATATTGTACATGTAAAATCGTAAACAGAAAAATCGGCATAATTAATTAATTATGAATTCCCAAATGGTGTGATTAATTTTAATGTTCTTCCCAAACTATTTACTATCAAATAACGTAAAATTAAATATTTTTTATTTTCATGTCTGCTAACTATACGCTAAAAAAAGACTAATTAATTACTCACTAATTATAATGTCCTAAATAAAAAAAATTATATTCCTAAATTTTCCCAAATGATTCCCAATCGAATAAAAGTATTTTCAATTTAAAAGAAATTTTTCGACTGCTAACTATATAGCAGTAAGTTATCATTATATTATAATTATACATATTATTTAAACATTTTGACATATAAATTAGCATTAACACAATAAAAAAATTTATATCATTTTCATTACTATCATTAATATCATAAAATTGGAATCAGGGTTATAAAAAATTGTATTAAAAAAAATAACTGAATATATTTAATTTATACGTGTATATTTTTAGCAATTAAGCACTATGTATTTTTGACAAATGAAACGAAGTTGACAAAACACCAGTCTTGCCCTACGATCCTGCGGAAGTAGAATCCTTTGTTGCCAACTAAAAGTGCAAGATCTTTTGGAACATGCCGGTTGCAACTACCAGGCAATTGAACGCTAATAAGCCTGATGTTGTGCTCCAAGATTTAACATCTCAAACTATGTATGTTATTGAGTTCTCTGTTCCGCCGGAAACTAACATAGTCGAAAAGGAGGAGCAAAAAAGGATTAAATATCAAGATCTAATACATGAACTGCGACAACTGTACCCGGGCTATACTATCCGCTTGGTCGTACTTATAATCGGATGTCTGGGGGGTATGCATAACTCCTTTGTGCGCAACTTAAACATCATTCCGGCTTGTAGATCTCATGCGAACATGTTAGCGGCGTCAGTGCAGAAAGCAGTTATTATCGGGACACTCCGCACGCTTCGGTCGCACGAGACGACTTTCTCCGGGAGTTCATGAACACCTTTGAACCCCATGCCCCATTTAGAGCGGGTCCTCAAATATCCATTGGGCCTGCCCTCAAATCTCCCACTGCTTGGTCTTGCAGCGAGGTTCGGGGATTTATTAGGTAGGGAAGACCAGGAAGGGGATGCTCTATGACGGCCATTACGTACCTGACTTTGAAGTACCTGACCTGGTACGCTGCACGGATACTTTTTCCTCCGCCTGGGGGTTTTTGAAATGCAGTCGCGTTATCTGGTTAAACTTTCTCATAATAATAATAATAATAATAATGCAATCACTTTCATTAATTACATATATTAATATTGTTAAAATTAACGGGGGATTTTGTACTTTTTTTACTAATAGTTTTAGCTTTAAAATTAGGGTTTAAGTCCAAAGTAACGATAATCAATTGCATTATGTCAAGCATAGATGTAATATTCATAATATTTCAGCAACATTTCGCTAGATGGCACCAATTTTGATATAAAAAATCTAAGAGATGTGGAAAGCAAAACACAGATGTAATACTTATAAATTATATTTATTTCGCTAGAATATTTGCCTATAGTACAGGATCCCGCAGGATATTTTTATTTAGGACGTTAGAATTAGGGAATAATTAATTAACTGCTATGTAGCTGGCAGTCTAAAAAATTCTTTTTAATTGAAAATGCTTTTATTCGATTGGGAATTATTTGGGAAAATTTAGGAATATAATTTTATTATTTAGGACATTATAATTAGTGAGTAATTAATTAGTCTTTTTAGCGTATAGTTAGCAGATCATGAAAATAAAAAATATTTTATTTTACGTTATTTGATATTAAATAGTTTGGGAAGAACATTAAAATCAATCACACCATTTTTCTGTTTACGATTTTATAGGTACAATATATTTAATGACTGACGTCACTGACTAATATGGCGGCAAAATTCAAACACTTTTGTATGTTTTTAAAAAATCAGAGGCGCTCACGTAATTTTTGTGTCGTCAATATAGATTTTATAGATAATATTATTAATTTGGAATTAAATAAAAAAATATTTTGCTTTTACTTTTATTATTTTATTTTATTTATAAATAAATTTTCCCCCCTTGGTTACAGTGATATAAAAATTTTTTATCTGATGGTTATGTGCATGATTATTTGTTCTACCCCAACGGAAACCTCCCCTTCCCCGGTGGTTTCTTTGTCTTCTTCGGCGCGTTTCTCTTTTTTTTCTTTTTTCGTTATCTAAAAATAAAAAATGCACTGCATATATAATATCTATAGGGTAAAAGACCCCATTGTCGATCGGGGTTATAAGTCCGATCAGTTTTGACATTTATATTTTAATGAAGTTATTTCTGAAAGAAACCTTTGATAAAAAAAATTATTGTTAATAGAATGATTATTTTTCAATTTAAATTCACATCACATTTAATGTCTCCTCACTTAATTTAAGAAATACATATATATATATATATATATATATATATATATATATATATATATATATATATATATATATATATATATATATATATATATATATATATATATATATAACAATTTTTGTTGAATTCATGAATTTTTAATATGGTGGATGATCATTATTCAAAACACATGGGTTATAAATTGTAACATTTTTCACCGAATTTTTAAATTTATTAGCATAATAAAAGTATACAAATAATTGTTATTAGTCCACTTAAGAGATTAGGATAGCTAAATTAAATTTTATATGTGTTAAATATTATTTGTATGACTGATCCTTCTTGGGGTCAAAGTTTTAGAGTTAGGTACGGCATTTTGAGAATTATATATTGCATATCTCTTTTATAAACATTTTTAATTAATTTTTGGGTTTAAAACACTTAACTAACCGTTTTTATAATTTCACTTTAATATTTTATTTATTTCAGAACGTAAAATCAATTGAAAAATAATTAATATTGAATTAAAACTTCGAAATTGAAATAAAAACGTCATTTAGATTTGAAACGATATATAAATACATATATACGTCATCTATCGCCAATTTAACTGTTTAAAAATTCACAATGGCGTATAGATAAGTTAGAATCATGTCAGAATGTACACAATGTTTTTTAAAGCAAAATTAGATGGCGAAAGAAAATACAGTATTTTAGTGGTTTATTTTATCGAATATTTAAATCCTTCTGTCATTGCTGCTATGTTTCACAAGGTGTCATTCTGTGATACTCTATGACACAGACTGACCTCTTGTAGTGGATAGAGTGTCAAAGTGACTGAAAGAGGATGGTTCAAATATTCGATAGTATAAGATTTACTACTGTACTGATGTACATTATTAATGGGTGATTCTTGATAGGGGTCAGTGTATTGATCTTTCAAAGGAGGTTAATATTTTCTGCATGCTTTTTAATAGACGTCAACAAATTATAAAACAAAATCATTAATAAATCAAAATTTTTGGGTTATATTTTCTTAAAAACATATCTATTGGATTAAAAAAACTTGGTTTCATACTTATTAAGAAAAAAAAATGGGTGTTTTGTTTATTTTTTAATTTTTTTAAGCTAATTTAATGATACAGCTAAAAATAGTGATCGGTCATCGGGTCTCTTACCCTACTATTAGATACATCGAAAGAATGAAATTGAATACTAAAAAAAAATTAAAAATAAATTCAAAATCATATGATATGATTAAACAAATGTAACAAATCTTTAACAAAGGCTATTGGCGGATAAGCATGGGTGGAAATGCCCCCGCACGAATTGTGTTGGTTTTTTTTTCTGCTAACTGCTTTCGATATAAGATTAAAATTTACTGAGTTTCAACCCTTAAAAACTCACCCTTTCGGGGTAAAAAATTATTTTTTGAAAATCACAACGAATTTATAACTTTTTAGTGGCTTGACGGATTTGGCTGAAATTTTTATATGTTTTAGATACCTCTATAGTGTACCTCAGAAAAAATTATCAGCTTCAGAAAAAAATTATACCCCCCCCCCCCCAAAAAAAATTGTTTAATTTTTAATTTTTTTTTTCATCAACTTGTAGCTATGGTACAATTACCAAAATTTTTTGCAGGCTTCCTACTATGACCGATACAACATACAATTTTTTCAGATTTTTTCTCCGGGTGCGTCATAATTAAAAAAAAAAAATGTCCAAAAAAATTTTGTTTTTCGAAGTTATGTTCGTTGTACAATCACCAAAATATTTCTACAGGCTCATCACTATGATTGATAGAACATAATTATAATTTTTCCAGAATTTTTTTCCGGGTGCATCATAGTTAAAAAAATTGAATGTCCGAGAATATTTTTTACAGATAGGCATAGACTTCCGGGTACTCAATCGATTGGAAATCGTTTGCACATTTTGAATATGTTCATAAAAACATTTCTGATTGCTTAGTTTTCGAAAAAAAGAAAATGGTCGACTCAAATCTTAAAATTCGTCGATCATGAAAAAAAATTTTAAAAATTAAACAATTTTTTTTAAGCTGATAATTTTTTCTAAGGTACACTATAGAGGTATCTAAAACATATAAAAAAATTCCAGGCGAATCCGTCAAGCCATTAAAAAGTTATAAATTTTTTGTAATTTTCAAAAAATAATTTTTTACCCCCAAAGGGTGAGTTTTTAAGGGTTGAAACTCTGTAAATTTTAATCTAACACAATTCGTGCGGGGGCATTTCTACCCATGCTTATCCGCCAATAGCCTTTAACAAATATTTTTGCCTCTTTTCATTTTTGCAATTAAAATAACAATATAGTAATTTAAGGTTGTACGTTTAATTTTGTTTCATTTGTTAATGAAATCATATCACTTTTAGTTAATTTAGATTAAAGATATACCATTATTTTTGTCTTTTTTTTGTTTTAGCGAGTTTCCAGATTGGAAACACGCTATTTTTTCTGTGTTGCCACCGCCGCCACTACTGGTTCCCGCCTGACTATTGTCAGTTGACGGGACTTCCTTCTCCTGGCCTTGCCGCTGGCCGCATGGTATTTCAGCATCCTGTTCCATCTCAACTGCTTTTTCTAAAATAATTTAAAATATGAATATAAGATTCACTTTAAAATTTAAATAATTAATTATTAAAAAAAGAATCAGAAAAAAGTTTTAAAAATATCTATAAATAAAATAATTTTTTGATTTTACGAAGGTGAAACGCCCAACTGATACACTATTTTTTCAGCTAATACACTTTTCATGAAATTGTCGACGCAGTAAAGCGTTGTGTGAAGTTTGTTAAGTTTCACTTAACGCTGTTCACCGCCCATGACTGTCAACATGTTAAAAATAAATTTAAAAATACCCCTGTCGCAGCATCCTGCATAACATAGCGAATTTCCATTTACAAAAGTACGTTTTTCTCGGAAACTAGTGGATATAGAGTAATTGTAAATAAAAAACCTTTTTTATGTGATTTTTCCGCCTCATTCCGCCAAATTTTTTTAACGAAAAATGCCCAAAAAACCGTAAACATTTTCACGAAATTTCTTAATAATAAGATGTTTCGTTCTTGAGTTATCGTGCGGACACATTTATATATATGTTTACTAAATATCCGGTTTTTTGGGCATTTTTCGTGAAAAAAATTTGGCGGAATGAGGCGGAAAAATCACATAAAAAAGGTTTTTTATTTACAATTACTCTATATCAACTAGTTTCGGAGGAAAACGTACTTTTGTAAATGGAAATTCGCTATGTTATGCAGGATGCTGCGACAGGGGTATTGGATAATATTTCTTTCTGTTGTATGTTTCCCAACAAATTATTTATTCAAAGGTAAGTTGGATTTTGAATTTTGCATATAAATATACTGATAATATAGTTTGTCCAATTTCCTAAATTAAATGCCAATGAAATTTTGTAGTTTTAATTCTGTTTTTCTTGATTGATTTGCAAGTAAAACAAATAAAAAAGTAGACAAAAATTGTCGGACACGTTTAATTTTCGTTAAAAAATATTAAAACTGAATATATTAAGCATTCCGTTTAGTAAGTAAATAACCCATTTTCAAACACAACAAACTGTGAAAATTGTTGATTCACAATCGTAGGTATTTTCATGAATGTGGAAATATAATAAAAACGCAATATCAATTTTCATTCCCTCTATTGGACATTAAAAAAATTTCCATTATATGTACATTTCTTTTCGATATGAATAAAGTAATAACTTTAAAAATCCATTAAAATCAACTCTAGCGTATATAAGTATGTACAGTAGACTCTCGTTAATTCAAACCTGCGATAATTCGAAACTCTAAAGGTATCACGAGTTCCCTACAAAATCTCTTTATATTTCGAACTAGAACAATACATTTTTATACACTTGGTAATTCGAACGAAAAAATCATTGCTACGTAATAAAATGACGCGTTAATTCGAACTCATCGGCGTCAAACACTCGACAATTCAAAGTTGCAGAGAGAAAGAGACAGAAAGATTGTAAGTACATTTTGAGACAAGTTCAAGTTCATTCATCGCAAATGCTTAAAAAATTAAAATTGTTACGTACGATAATTCGAACCTCTCTATAATTCGTAATATTTTAAGAGTCCCTCGAGTTTCGAATTAACGAGAATCGACTGTAACTATCTACGAATTAATTTTTACGAAAAGTTATTGAACGAAACTTTAAAAACTTTCCAGGTAAAAATGGTATCTCAACGCGCACAAAGCAATGGAAGCCTTTTAAACGATCGCCGATTAATAAAATCATATTCGGAAGCTGGAACAAAATTCGGAATACCAGTACCAACATCACCCTACCAGAAATTTTTCAGCGGCGAAACAATGTGAACGTAGTATTAGCCTAGAAGATGGATGGTCCTCAACAAGTGACGGTGACCTGCTAGAAATTTCGGAACAACAGAAGCCTATTTCTATTATAAAGTCAGCACCTTCATCCCCAGGTTTAAATTTAGAACCTGAAAAGGATGATGAGGGAGTTGTGCCAACCTATGAAGAAAAAACAAAATCAGCTTTTGCATCTTCAGATTCACTAGCAAATGACGTCAGGTGAAAATTACATGGAAATACGTTTTTCCTAACGATATATTTACTTTCTTTTTTATTTTTCAGGGATCATTCTGATGGAATCTGGAATGAATCCCAAGTCACTGTTTTACAAACCGTCTCAGGCACTGTATTATGTACATCTGACTTAAGTTCCTTAACTGTAACTTCTCCTTCGGGTACATTGCTAACTCCGTCATCCAGATGAAAACATTTGCTTATGCTTCAATATCAACAAAGAAGTTCTATGGATACCGATGCTTTGGAAGAAAAGTTCCAACCAGACCAGGTGAAATTAAATTATCAAACCAAACTACTTTTTATAAAATTTATTTATTACTTTCACCATTTTAGACTCAAACTCCTTCATCTCCGCGTATCAAAAAAGAACCTCTTGGAACTAAAACTTCACCTAGTTCAACTATTATCTATACTACATCAGCACCTCCCGCAATCGCTGTTACACCAATTCCTAGCAAAAGAGCATTACAGGAAGTATCTCAAGCGCCCACGTCTACTCTACCAACTGCCTCTATGTCATCTGTTCGCCGATCACCAGGTCATGGCGAACTAAGAAAACATAGAAGTCCTCTAAGTCGCACGTCTGACTTAACGCCTTTCAAAACTCCACACAGATCACTTGAATGTCAATATCTTATTTACTGCTAGTCCCATTTCGCTTAAATTTTTAAAATATTTTGCGGGTTAGTTTCTAACATATCTTTGATATTATTTTATAATTTAGCCTTTAAGTATTTTGAGTTACATCAATTTTTTATGAACTTTAAGGCGAAAATATAATTTTACGGTATATACATTTGGTAAAATACTATTTTAAAGTCTTTTACGAGTACGAGGAAGCTGTGTGCCACACCCCATTGGCAGCGTATTTTCTTTTTCTTTTAAAGTTATCAGACATTTTAACATTGCTTAAAAATGAAAGTTTACCAAACAAATTTTATCGAAGTAAAGTTTTAAACTCTTTTTACTATTAATAGTAAGATTTTTTTATTTGAAAAAATATTTTTAAAAACTGTAATATCAAAGATATCACAAATATAATTATACGTGATCATTGGCCGCTATTGGCAAACAGGGTAAATAGACGGCTTAATCTGCAAACAAGCTAACTCCATTGTAGCTGATTTTACAGTAGCGACTTAAAACTGCTTAATTTCTCATGCTTGATCACCTTTACAGAATTAAAGAGACCACACAAAAGAAGGTAATGAAATAATAATATGTATTTTTATAAAAAAATGGAGTTAGCTTGTTTGCAGGATTAAGCCGTCGAAATATGGCATCAATCATCAAGATGGAAGAAAAAACCATAAATCATATTTTATTTCGTTAATTTGTCATATTTTTGTTATTAAAATGACTTTTTGTTTTTAAAATATACATATAATTTATAATTACTGTATAGGAGAGAAAATACATATGTATTAGGATTACATATTTTAATATTAAAGAATAAAAATACTCATTTTAAAGAATATGGATAGATATCTATATTTTTCCAATATCTTAAAAAATAATAATAATAATACTGTTACCGCTCTGGTGCACAATCCTCCCCAACTCAATAACACATAAGGTCCGTCAACCTCTGTACCATCTAAACGCGCAATTCCAGGAACACCCGATCTTAGTGAGCAATTTGATGAACCAGAACACATTTACACCAAGAAACGTGAAATAGAACGACACATCACACACATACATGAACACACACACAAACACAAACAGTCCTTTCCCTTCCCTCTGTCCCTAATCCTACCTATCCTCTGAGGACACGAAAACGAACCAGGCTATCACAGCCGTCTGTCATTGAGCCAACATCTACGCTCCCACGAAAGTCTCGTCGTACGACCCAGTGTACACTCAAATAGACGGATAACACCTCGTTTCAAGCAACAACAACAACAACAATATAAGGAGTGATGTGACAAGCCCGTCCGTGAATGTACTACGGTACTTTTACGGATTGGTTTGGCACATTACCCTTCCACAGAGCCTAATACCTTGCATAATGCCGGTATAGGTGAATGTTACCCAGTACTGTCCTACTCAGTAGTGAGCGCCAGGTTGGCGTAAAAGTCTATAATAATAATATAAATTGTAAGACAAAAATGAAAATTGAAATGAAACATTTAAAAAAATTTTAATGCATACATTTCATTTTGAACTTACTATTTTTTTTATTTTAATATTTCTCTTCTACACTTATTGTAGAATGAAATTAAAAAGTACGTATTAAATATTTTTTAAATTTCATTTTCAATGTATTGTTAATAGCAAATCATTCTTCCAACGACTTTTTTTCAAATATACGAATTAAGGTTCATTCATATCTACAGACACTGAACGTCACAGACACGTATCGTGGCAGACACGACATTTTCAAAAGTATTCATATTACACAGACAATGAGCAGACACACACAGACAGTAGATACGGTAAATACGGTAGATACTATACGTATAGCACATATAGTATGTATCAGTGAATTACAAAAATTAAATTATAGCAAATCTGACAACGTTATGTGACTTTTATATTGATGATTTTTCCGAAATTCCGTTATTATTTTCGAAATTGCGTTACTTTTGATTATCGCCAAATTTCTTATCAGTGTGATTGTGGAGAAATGTACATAACCTAATAAATTCGATTAAATCTTTGTTATTCAGATCCTATATAATCAACAGAAAATGTTTATTTTCTAACAAATTCGATTAATTTTTCGTTATTTATACTTCATAAAACGAATGAAATGAAAGTTTATAAGTAAATTCTAGGAATTTTGTTTGTACGTTTCGAAACATGCATTCATATTAGCCGCGCAAAGTCAACAGACACGTTCCAGCACAGACAAAATATTCTCCTCGAGAATACTGTGCGGACACTGTCTGTCACTATACGTGTCTGTGCGCTTACGTTACGCTATAATATGAACACACCCATAAGAAAAGCATTAAACAATATTTGTCGTGTCTGGCACGATACGTGTCTGTTACGTTTAGTGTCTGTAGATATGAATGGACCTTTAAGGTTCATTCATATCTACAGACACTGAACGTCACAGACACGTATCGTGGCAGACACGACATTTTCAAAAGTATTCATATTACACAGACAATGAGCAGACAGACACAGACAGTAGATACTATACGTATAGCACATATAGTATGTATCAGTGAATTACAAAAATTAAATTATAGCAAATCTGACAACGTTATGTGACTTTTATATTGAAGATTTTTCCGAAATTCCGTTATTATTTCCAAAATTGCGTTACTTTGGATTATCGCCAAATTTATTATCAATGTGATTGTGGAGAAATGTACATAACCTAATAAATTCGATTAAATGTTTGTTATTCAGATCTTATATAATTAACAGAAAACGATTAACAGAAAATGATTATTTTCTAACAAATTCGATTAATTTTTCGTTATTTATACTTCATAAAACGAATAAAATGAAAGTTTATAAATAAATTCTAGGAATTTTGTTTGTACGTTTTGAAACATGCATTCATATTAGCCGCGCAAAGTCAACAGACACGTTCCAGCACAGACAAAATATTCTCCTCGAGAATACTGTGCGGACACTGTCTGTCACTGTACGTGTCTGTGCGCTTACGTTACGCTATAATATGAACACACCCATAAGAAAAGCATTAAACAATATTTGTCGTGTCTGGCACGATACGTGTCTGTTACGTTTAGTGTCTGTAGATATGAATGGACCTTTATACAATTTAATTGTAATGTTTATATACCATAATTAATGTATTTATGGTATAAAAAGAAAATGTGTCCAAATCCTTCAGTATAATAAATTTCTTTCTTTCAATATAATAAATTGTAATTCTCCTCCTAATATTTTGTTAAATATAAATAATTCTTCAAATTATTTCTGCTTACCACGTTAACACATATACGTATTATAACTATATGGCCAATCCCTATAAGAGGCAGTGGTTCCGATGAAGTGAGACGGATAGACATCGGGTAGAGGCACTTCAGTTGTTTTGCGCAGATGCATCAATTAGTGTTTACCGTTTTTACTGTTCAGATTGGTTCATATTACCACCAAAAAAGTCGCGTTTGCGCAAAACGAACAAAATACTTCCAAATCTGCACCGTGATGTTGGGACGTTTTTTTCATATCCATTTGGCTATATATGTATACTACATATATGCGTTAACACCTTTCATAACCTATAAAGTGTCAGTGGTTATAAATATTTTTTAATTTGTATACGATTTTTGTTGTAATTTGAGACTATTTATTATAGTTAGACTATTAGACTATTTATTATATTAATAGATATTCTAATAATATTTATAACAACAAATATAACATCGGTAAATATCGAAAAATTTTTAATTAAACATTGTTTAACTGCCATATTGGTCTTCATCGCCTTTTTTTGGCTTCATTTTCATGTACATTGAATATACCTGTATCATATAATGTAGTATACATATATAGCCTGTTACATTCTTGTACTTATTTTTAACTAAAACATTCAAATTTCTCTCAAATTTTAGTTTCTAAGATACATTACAATGTATTCCATTTTGCTGTGATTCGATTTACTCTAACATACGGTAATTTCATATCTGTCATTAAAAATTATTCACAGTAATTTTTTTTTTTATCTTAAGTTGGTAGACATTCATTTTACGTCTTTGGCGGTATTTGATCCGTATAAATTTGATTGCAGCTACAGATCTATCTTTCATTCCAATTTTATATTTCATATATTATATTTCTTGTAAGGACAATTCAGGTACGTAAATAAATTTTTGTTCCTTTATTGTAATTTAACTTTGTTTAATCATGGCTCATTGTGTTTTGCAATTTTTTTTTGAGGATTCTAACCTGTAAACTGAATTGATGATTGTGTGTTTAATTTTATCTAAAAGTGAATTTTGTGTTCAGGCTCTCCCCTTTGGACCCTTTTTGTTTTAAATTCAATGGGAAAAAGTTGAGTAATCTTCTACGTTAATTATGAACAAAATTTCCACATCCTGGTAACCAATCTTCAATGTTAGTGGTGATCAAAGTTTCTACATGCCGGAAAACAACTTCCAACGTTAAGCTTAAACAAGATTTCTACATGTCGATACACAATATTCTACGTTAATTACGAACTGATGTCTACATTAATGGACCCCAACGTGGATTTTCTTCATTTATTTTGAGTGTTCGCTGTACATCTACCCGGCCTGAATTCATCAAGATGAGTAACTTTTTTCAATTTTTTGGGTAACGCTAACACGTGTTACAATACTTAAATCTATTCTATCTGTGATTGGGAAAACTTTTCTTTTGTTGCTATAACTTTTTCTTACTAACGTTTCATAATTAACTTACCGTACTTACTTTTAATTAATTTTGTGTTTTACTAAGTTCAGTAGTGTGTTAAATTTCATAAGATTACTAGTTCTAACGAGTTCACTAATTTTTCTATTCGCTTATTTATAATTTTCTTACTTAATTATTACAGGAGATGCTATGAGTTGTGATATCTATTTATTATTATGTCAATTTTATCATTTTTTTTTCTAACTTAAAATTTCTTATCTTTAAACAGCTTTTAGCAACTTCAGTCAATTAACTCTATTAATAACACTCTCTTGTTATTTAAATTGCCTATGTATACCTTTATCTTTTTATAATCTACCTTATATCTGTAACAATTGTATTTATCTATTACACGGTTCAATCATAATCCACGCAATAACTTAACGTATTTATTTCATCTATGAGCTAAGCCGGATGCAAAGGTACTATGTATGAAATTAACAGAAGAAAAAAACAAATTTTAATATAAAATAAAATTAAAACTAAAACAAAAAAAAATGTACCTGAATTTAATTTTTAATAAATTGTGATCTATATCTGAAATTTTCAGTTTTTTTTTTAATATTTACCTGCGCCAAATTTTTTGTTTATTTCAGCAGTTTTAATAAAAATTTATTTTTTAACTACCTTTTCGTAATAAGCCAAATGGATATGAAAAAAACGTCCCAACATCACGGTGCAGATTTGGAAGTATTTTGTTGCTTTTGCGCAAATGCGACTTTTTTGGTGGTAATATGAACCAACCTGAACAGTAAACACGGTAAACACTAATTGATGCATCTGCGCAAAACAACTGAAGTGCCTCTACCCGATGTCTATCCGTCTCACTTCATCGGAACCACTGCCTCTTACAGGGATTGGCTATATAGTTATAATACATATATGACCTGTATTTCCTCTATCTCACCCTCGTTCGAATAGCCAACATAAATTTAAAAAATGATTTTTTTTTATTTTTGCTTCGATCAATCGTTTGTGAATGTTTGTGATGTTGTTATTTTCGTTTGTGATTAATTAGTTAATTAATTATTTAATTGTTAATTAAGAGTGTGTGAATAACCAACACTTTTTAAAATTTATCGCAATATTAACTTCCGGGCACTTAATCGATCGAAAATCGTTTGTGAATTACAAATATACCATTAAAAACATTTGTGACAGCGTATTTTTTAAAAAAATAATAAAAAATTTTCAATTATTTTTTGTAGTAATGAAGTTTTTTATATTGACCACTCTGTTTAGTTGCTTGAAATCTATATATACTCCAATGCCCTCTAGTGTGAGAAAAAATAACTATTTTGTAAATGACAACCAGTATACAGAATTTTTTTTATTATTTTTTAAAAAAATACGCTGTCACAAATGTTTTTAATGGTATATTTGGAATTCACAAACGATTTTCTTCGATCCCGGTGTGTGCCGGAAGTCAATATTGCAATAAATTTTAAAAAATGTTGGCTGTTCACACACTCTTAATTAACAATTAAATAATTAATTAACTAATTAGTCACAAACGCAAATAATAGCGTCACAAACATTCACAAACGATTGATCGAAGCAAAAATAAAAAAATTAACTTTTTTAAATTTATGTTGGCTATTCGAACGAGGGTCTCTATCCACAGCACTACAGCAGAGGTACAATACATACCTTTATACTATTGAAACCAGTGTAACATGTAGAAGATAGAAAAAGCTTACCCCCACCATGCAATTATTGTACATATGGGGGTACACACAACACAGTTACTAAATAAAACTATCAGGGTCGAAATTTTAAAAATATAAAAAAATGTTATAAATTTCATTTTTTTACTTTTCTATTGAAAAAATTAAGGGGAATAATTTGTTAAATTATAATATTAGTGAGAATAATGAAATTGATGAAGCATTTAATATTAGTTGCAAAATTCGCGTAAAATGAAAGAAAAATTATATACATTTTGAAATGTAAATAAAATATGAAGGCAAATTATGGTAATAATTAATAATGTACAAACTATTTTAACTGTTCAAATTGTACTTTTAATTTCATTATAAATAAATAATCATTTTTAGTCTAATTTTACTTACCGCACTCCTATTTTCACACCTATTTTACTTACCATATTGTTATTTTTTTAATTGTTATGGATATAAACAAACGTTCGGGAAATGTAGCTTACTAGCATTGTCAACAGCATCGGTAAGTGCATAAAAATACACAATCGTGCAAAAAAATAATGTACCATAATATGAAACTAAAAAGAACTTATTAAAAATAAAGTAAATGCAAAAAAACACGTTTTTAAAAGTAACTTTAAAAAAAAATAATACATTTCTATTGTCCTTGAATTAAAATTAATTTATTGTATTAGCTGGTGATGTAATTGGATCCGACGTAAAAGACAATGACGATATTTCCCGAGAAGAATCGAAGGTTTTCGAATCAGTGGATGTTGACATCAAATCTATATTCATTTCCGATAAAGATGACGAACAACGTTCTGTTTCAAATTCTGACAACACAAGTAGATTTTCTTTAAAATCAGTTTGCGTAGCTTTATCATTTGTAGACTGAAATTAAAATTAATATGTAAATATTAACTAAATTTTTATGTTGCTATAAATATGGTAACAGTTACTGGTAAATATAATGTAGGAACTGCTCCAGGTACCAATTTATGCATTCCCGCCTTTGTTGTATAAATGCAATCTTCTTTAAAATGTCTCGAACAAAGAAATTTAAAAGAAGAAGAAATTTAAAATTTGCAACATTTCTATAGTAATAATTACAAAAAATTCTATCGGGAAAGGAGGGGTATCAATAAGGCCTTATTTTCGCCCCATCCCCTCCATGAATTCTTATATGTGCATTAAGTTTACATGAAGGTAAATAGTAAGATGGAATAAATATTATGCCGGAATATTCTCATTTATAATTTATTTCTCACAAGGAAAGGTATCCAACTGTATCTCTCAGAAATGTTTGAAACTTTGGTGGATTGTAGATCTTATTAACACTAACCAAAAGCCATATTTCGTTCGTGCCCATAAGCGGTTTAAGGGGGTGAAACTCACCCCTGTAAATTAGAGTTTTTTTCAATTTTCTTAAATGTCTTGGAAATGGTAATAGCTTTGGTAGGGAAACTATATATATATTTGTAAATGGCACTTTAAGGTTTTTATTATGATATCAAAATTAAAGTTATAAAATCATTGGGGTTTCATCCCCCACCCCCAACCCCTAATTTTATCAGGTATTTTTTGGTAAAAGAGGAGACTGTTATGTGTAAATAAAATAATTTTTAATTAATATATTTTACATCACACCAGTTTATTTCTTGTTGCATAAATACACCCTTTGTTAATATTAATTTGGGAAAATTTTTAACTTTCTGATTTAATAATGAACAAAACTATGGTCAAAGATCCCGTATTTTAGTAATGAATTGTTAAAAACTTACCATATACTTTAAAATACATAATTTAGAAAGAAAAAATACACTGGAGCCCCCCACCCCCACAAATCTTATTTACTTATTTGTTTGTTTTTATTTATCTATACATTTGTCAATATTTTAAGGTTTGTAATCTACACAATAACGATATTGTTTATAAAAATGTTCAAAGAAAAATATTGTCCACACCAAGCACATCTTATAAAAGCCGGTTTACCACATACACTATACTTTGGTGCTCTTCTTTCTTGGGAAAAGCAACTTGTTACAGAATTTTCAAAACTGTCCGGTCGTTGGTCAATATAGCAATTTTTATACCATCCATACTTCAACAAATTTTGAAAACGAGGCAACGAAAACTGATTGTGAGCTAAAGACTGAAGTTTTAGAATATTGTTATGGCGATGTAAATCAATATTGTATACTCATTTAGAATTACATTATCCAAAAATAATCTGATGAATTGTTTCCAGAGTTGATATCCATAAACATCCAGAGGTTAAAAAATATTGATAATTGTATAGATAAATAGAAATAAATAGATAAGTAAATAAGATTTGTATAGATATATAGATATAGATTATAATTATAATAATTATAATATAGATTTGTATAGAAAGATGGATTTGTCAAGTAAGGCGGAGAGGGATGCAGTGTATTTTTCTTTCTAAATTATGTATTTTTAAGTATATCATAAATAGTGATCGAAGAGGTTGCGGGGCTGACAGTATTGTCTTTATTTTTTTAAGGTATTAAAAATTGTTTATTTTTTTAGATAAAACATTTTGATGTGATTTTAAATATATACAACAGGTAATTATGGATGCCTATATACGGACAATATCCTCTTATATTGGTATGTTTTGAATATATTTTAGATATGCGTGTATACATTTGTTGTCACAAATTGCTTTGTCCGATTTTAATTTTATGTATTGTGTTAAGGTATGTTTTGATGTCACAAGTGAATGATTTATGTATATCAATTGTCTTTTTTCTTCCAGTAAAATTTGAGATGGACAACACATTATTTTGTTTTCCTAAAAATCTTTTTTTAAATGACAGCTTATTTTTTTAGTAACAAGTTTTAAGTTACAGTCAGTCAGTCAAATTTTCAACAATTTTAATTTAAAAAAAGTTAAAATTTTTGTACTTTTTTAAAATAACGCTTTTTTGTAACTTGAAACTAATTTTTATTAACAGCTGATGGTTAATAGAGAATATACCGATACAATTTTTAAAAAAAAATGTATTTACCCCGATTTTTTAACGTTTTAAGTTTTGAAAATATAAGTACGGTCCTGTCAGCACCGCAAGATTTCGAACACTAATCATAAATTTGTAACAATTCATTACTAAAATACGAGATTCTTTGACCATATTTTTGGTCATTATTAAATCAGAAAGTTAAAAATTTTCCCAAGTTAATATTAACAAAGGATGTATTTATGCAACAAGAAATAAACTGGTGCGATGTAAAACATATTAATTAAAAATTATTTTATTTACACATAACAGCCTCCTCTATTACCAAAAAATACCTGATAAAATTAGGGGTTGGGGGGGGGGATGAAACCTCAATGATTTTATAACTTTAATTTTGGCATCATAATAAAGATCTTAAAGTGCCATTTACAAATATATATAGTTTCCCTACCAAAGCTCTTACCATTTCCCAGATATTTAAGAAAATTGAAAAAAACTCAAATTTTCAGGGGTGAGTTTCACCCACTTAAACCGTTTATGGGCACGAACAAAATATGGCTTTGGATTAATTTTAATAATATCTACAATCCACCAAAGTTTCAAAAATTTTTGAAAGATACAGTTGGATACCTTTCCTTGTCAGTTGATCTCATTATTATAGGAAGGTTTTATGAAAAGGCAAAATTATGAAATTAGTCAACTTTATTTGGATAATTCCAAAAGTTTCAACATTTTTAAACTTTATACTCCTTGTCTAGTCTTCATTCTCGTCACTCTAATAGCTTTCAACATTTGCATCCATTAAAAATTTTTTGAAGTTGCACGCAACTCTTCGAATAGTAGGATCTTGATATCTGTTGTAACTTAAGTACCAGATTACGTAGGCAGTATGAGCACAATAACCAAGTCTTGCCCCTACTTTGCACTGACAGTACCAAGTTAGTACAGTGGTGGAATTGTACTCTCTCCAAAGTTAGTATATTTTGGAAGCTGTGTGCCTAGACTTAATTTTTATTCTTAAAATATCACTCGAATCTTTATGTAAAAATATTTTATCAAGACCTTGGTCATCTATGTAAAAGTGGGAAATTTCCATTTTTGTTACTCCTATACGCCGTCAGAACGACGAAGTGATATGTTCCAACAAGTTTGTGCCGTGGTATTATCGGTGGCACTTCAATAAATTTATTTTATGCATTTATATAATGACCAATTTTTTAATTGTAAAATCATTTTATTTGTGAGCGCAAAGTGAAAGCAACGCAATTTTTAAATAAATTGTACAGTAACATGAGAACATTAAAATAACATAAAAAAGAAACTGCTTCCTCCATGCGCTCTATATAAAAAAAAATTGAAATGTTATTGAAAATGTGCTATTTTGAACGAAAATCGCAATTAGACCAAAGTTCGGCGTCCCACCGGTAATACCAATTGTATTTTTTTTCCTTTTATATACATGTTTTCTTGTCAGGCATATAGTCTACTTTCAAGATATATAAAGAAAACATTAAATCGTACACATTTTTTTTCGTCATTTTTGGGGCAGAAATAAGGCCTTATCGATACCCCCCGTTTTCATTTTTTTCGAATTATTTATGAGAAATTCGTCAAAAGTCCAAAAATAAAAAAGCTATGATAGTGACATCTCTGTTCTTTTCAAGTGTACTACGCATGATAATTACGACAACGATGACATCTATACCCGCTGCCCCCGTTCTCAGTGCCATAGAGAGGTAATAGAGGGTCAAAAAAATGTATTGAAGTTGGCTCTCTTCCAGAAATAAAATGCTGGTGTACTTTATTTACGGTCGTGATCATGTGCCTGTCACTCTTTTCATTTATTTAATGAAAAATGCTCACATGTCCCACCTCTATTTAGTATGCTCCGATACCATTAGCGCCACGTAGCAAACTGTCACATAAAAAGGTCCGTCCGTCCGTCACATAAAAACACCGAGCGGAAAAAAAAACGTAGTGCGCGCTTAGCTTGTCAGCTCAACCGCTACATATATATATATATATATATATATATATATATATATATATATATATATATATATATATATATATATATGGACAAAAAATCCCTACCTCTTCTCTACACATGTTCTCTACATGTTGTGTGTAGTTTTATGTGTTTGATGTTTACATCTATGTGAGTGGTCACACACCCAACTACATAACACGTACATGCAGACAGAGCAAGATGCAGAGTAACTAATAATAATTTTAATAATACATAATACATAATAATTAACGTGCATAAGCTGACCGTCCCCGAAATGATCTGCTAAGCAGTGAGAAGGGCTCTATTGGCCTTCTATTCACAGGTCAACATGTACGCTGTTGCTGTATTCTGTGATTATAATATTGTTTCTAAAAATTCAAATGTGCGACGTAATTATGACGTAATGGCGAACTGCGCAGAAAAAGTTGATTTTGGTCTCAAATGTAGCATACCTTTCTTTATCTGCTTTGGGTATTACATAGACAGAAACGAGATTACCGGCATCGTATTCGCTCCGAGCCGAAAGTATAACCACCTATATCAAATGAGTATTTAACAATTTATCAGGACATTCTACTATTTAAATTAATGGAAATGGAAATATGATTTTACTATTCCTCTTAGAAATTATATTATTTACTAATAAATAAATATGATAATTAAACTAAATTGTTTGTTTTTCTTTCTAGTATTTCCCTTTGCCAAAAATTTAAAAAAAAAAGGAAAATAGGTTATTTTGCCAATATTTTTTTTGAAAATTTCAAATAAAATGACATTTAATAGTAGAGTTACAAATAATTTTTTTTATTATTTTGTAGAATCTGGTAAATAGATATCGTAATAAGTATTCGCTTTGGAAAAATCAAACAAGTATTTAAAAAAAAAATCTTCTTTAAGAAAGAACTTTTTCTTAAAGAAAATAGTAAAACTATGTACAAATGTCGTCCTCATAAACAGATGTATTTGTCCACCATGAGCGCTGTAGTCGATTTTTGTATCCCTTCCAGGCAAAAGCTCCTAGCGAATATAGCACAGATAAGACAGATCAAGCCTACCTATAAAAAAGATCTTATAGTTGCAATAAGTAGCAATTTACACCACTACTACTTTAGTCTGTTACTGACTACCGTGGTGTTCACGTCAAAATAAAAATCATGTTTTTTTAATCAACTCGTGAAATTTAAACAGAAAAAAATATGAAGTGTGTCGTATTTAAGTGTAAAAATTCTATTGAATAAAAAATTTCTCAAAATAAAGGGATATCTTTCTTAGAGTAAATAAATTTATTTTGAATTGTTGATTAGTTGTCAAATATGTCGGCCATCATAGTATATAGTGTATGTATGCGAACTGCATGCGAACCGCATAATATCATCATCAAAATATATTACTAACAACATATTGGTATTTTTGTGTCCATACATCGTGTGTTATGATTGCATGTGTGCTGTGTTACGTCACCCATTGACTACACTGGGAACAGTTTGGTAGACATTCTAGTTTGACCCCTTGGAATATAGCGTATATAATATAGGTAATATACACATCTTCTATATATTTATATAATACCTATTTATTATCTTTGGTTGTAACGATTTTGGTGGTTTTGCCACGGGGGCCACGGGCTATAAAATCATTGCAGATCTTGCACCTCTTGCACAGTTGTACATGTGTTCAGTGTTGGCATATTTCTGATGTAATTTTTATTAGCAAAGTAAAACAGACTTTTAATTGATTTGCAAATACATAATTACACATTGGAACATGTCTACTGGAGATATAAAAAAATTAGGTACAATTAAACACCAAAATTGTAATTTAAATTTAAAAATATTAATATAATCCCATATTATTTTAGCCGAAATATACACGTCTGAAAAGTATGGAAATGATGAAACTGGAGATGGAAGTGCTGAAAAACCATTTAAAACAATATTACAAGCTATGCGTTCGGTTGGAAAAGAGCCATTTCCTACGATATATGTTGATTCGAAAGAGGAAAATAAAAAGTATGATGTTGCAGCTAAATCACAATTAAAAAAAAATCAAAAAATTTGGATTCGTGAATGTCACAAATCAAGTGAGAAAGCGAAACGGGAAGATGAAGATGCTGAGAAAAGAGCAAAAAATTTAAAAGAAGCTAAGAAAATTATTATAGAAGAAGATCCAGGTTTACCAGTAGCAGAACTTATTAAAATTCGTCAAGGTAAGTAAAAAATGTTCATTGAAAGAATAATAAAAGTTTTCCAGTACCTACATTCATTTATAGAACACATAAATTTATGGTAGGACTACTTTTTTAAGTCATAAAAAAAAATTGGTTAAAATCGTTACAAGAATCTGTTTTTATTGTTTTGTTTTAAAACAATACCTCTTAATTATTATTATTTTGAGGTGTGATTTGGCTCACAAAACCAAATATACCTACTTGTTTTACATCCAGGTAGGGTTTCCGATCTCGATACGATTTTATCGAAAGTCAATTTTTGGAGAGCCGATCTTGGTTTTTGTAGATACCAAATCGATACAGAGATTGTGAAAAATTTACGGGAGCGAAGATCGATTTTTTTCCCATTGAAATTAAAGCATTTTTAATAAAAGTATGATAGACCGGGAGATAATAACAGAAAACCTTCTCCGATTTTCGATACTCCCCGCCTCGGGGAGTATTGAAAGATATGAAAATTTTAAGAAATTTAAGGATAAATTTGAGTTCCCCTCACGTGGCTTTTATATCAAAAATTAAGTTTCTTGCGTAAACTTGCATAGAAAAAGGGAATTTGATAGATTTTCGCACTTATACCAACTGAAAGTTAGAAAGTTATCATAATGAAACGCTTATTAAAAGAATTGGCGTAAGTCGTATCAAATTTCCTTTTTCTATGCGAGTTTACGCAAGAAACTTAATTTTCGATATAAAAGCCACGAGAGCGTAACTCAGATTTATCCTTAAATTTCTTAAAATTTTCATATTTTCCAATACTCCCTGAGGCATGAGTGCGAAAATCGGAGAAAGGTTTTTATTATTATCTTCCGGTCTATGATGTCTTTTCAAAATTATTGTAGAATATATTTTTATTCTTATGTTGTCAAATAATGTTATTACTTTAATGATTCACTTATAAAAAATTGAGTCAAATTTTGGATTTGTATGACACACAGATCATGTAGATTGATAAACTATAGCTATCTCATACGGCTTAACCAGTGTCGTCAAAAAAGGATGGAAAATTGTTGCCACCGCCAAACTATTACGGTACACATGGGGGTACATACAACACCTGTTTGTAGGAACTACAAACTGTTGTATACCTATGTCTGATATTTGCAAGTGTATGTGTGGTCGCCTATACCGCACAAACACAGACAGATATACACATATTGTGGACAGACAACATCCACTGTGATCAACAATGATCCAACAATCATCAATAATTGATCTATACTGGTTCACTCATCACTGTTTCTGAACGAGTGAATAAAAAGTAGTCTAACTTGCACACTGCCAACCACAGTTTTGTATTTACTTCTGTTCTATATGTTCTGTGGTATGACACTTTTACTGTAAACTGGAAATTACTCTATTTACATTAAATTCTGCACTCCTCTCGACCTAGACGCTCGCCCCCCACTTTTTAGAATTGGAAAAACAAATAGTGCATATTTAGGGACTATTTGTGAGCTTTCATATTCCATGAATTAAAAATTTTGAGTTCCATACACTAAGCAAATCGAGTTCGACTCAGCCCCCCCCCCCCGCTCCTGCTTAAAAATAAAAATTTCAAATCAATTTTTGCAGTAGAATTAAGAGCTATTTATGAGCTTTTGAACAAGTACAATTTCTGTTTTTGAGCTCACCCCCTAGTCTTCAAACTCCCTTTAATTAAATGAAATTCGAGAAAAAAGTAGATACTTGAAAAATAAAAAGTAGATTATGTTTAGTGATGTCGAGCCGACAAGCAGGTAGTCGATTAATCGACTAAAATTGTTTTTCAGACAAAATTAATCATTAGTCGAAAATATCGAGTATAGAGTAGTCGACTAATCGACTAAATTTTTAATCGAATTCATGAATAGGGTAACCTATGTAATCCTTTCAAAAAGGACATTTTATTTTGAATTTAATTATTTATTGACTTTAAGTATATTTTTTAAGAAAAAGAAAAATATGACGTATCACAATGTGCCAATCACATAAAATTAAAAAATCGTACAAATAGATAATTTTTTAGTTTAGATTATTTGAAGTCCAATAAATAATACCGAAAAATTAATAAATTAATAGGTTTTTAGTCATTTAAAAAAAATTAATCATTTTAGTCATTTAATCGAAGGTAAAATAGTCGACTAAAAAATGACTAAATGTAAACAAAATTAGTCGACTAATCCGATTAATCGACTAATTATCCGACATCACTAATTATGTTTAAGAATAAAGCTTTAAAATACGTGTATTCTAATTATTCAGTTGTAAATACTTATAAAAACCACCTCACATCTCCTTGACATAAAAGAAAGCTATAATTAAAGCGAAGAAAATAAAATATTTTGCAATCAAATATCGTTTACTTTTTATCAGCTGATAAGATCGTGAATTTCGATTATTGAGTTGCAACCCCTTTACAGAGAAATATACTAGGACTTTACAATTAATTATTTTATTTAATTATTTATTCTGTAATGTCTGTTATCTATAATTTATTATTTTACATGTGATAACTTATTGTTGGATATGTTGTAGAACACTAAAAAATAATTTACATATGTTTTTATTAATTATACTGCAAAAATTGGTCTGAAATTTTCATTTTTAGGTTGTGGGGGGCTGGGCCAAACTCAACTCAGCCTCCTTCCCCACTAAAAGTATTTAATTCTTGCTCAGTGTGTTGAGCTCAAAATTTTTAATTCACGGAATATTAAAGCTCATAAGTAGCTTTTAAATGTGCGCTATTTGTTTGTTCAATTCTAAAAGATGGGAGGGTTCGGTCGAGAGGAGTAAATTCTGCAGTTCATCTTCAAAGAAAATTAACAGTTTTTATGAAACTGATTTTTGATTACCTAATAAGAAACTTCATTAATACTTTTAGAATTTTTTAAATTTCTGTAAATACAACAAATGAATCGATTTTTTGCCCAGAGATCGGAAATCCTACATCTAAGTTCTCTGCCGAACTGATAAAAACAAGTTATTAACGTACAGGCTGTTTCTGGCATCTGGGAACACAATGATCTATAGGAATATATAAATTTTAACACATTAATGGTCATGAGCGCTGTATAGCGTTAAGTTAAATTTGACTAAGGCTATGGTCACCGTACATCCGTCATCAGCAGTGTATTAACACGCTTATCAATGTAACAATAAAACTGATTCCTGATTTCAAATTATTTAAAAATTGTATTGTTAATAAAATGAAAGTAAAAAACTAAATTCATGTTTTAGAAAATCTCTTACTAAAAGTATTAATTTTCTTTCAGCCATGAAAAAAATATGAGTTAATGAAAATTTGCAAAATAAATAAATAAATAAATAAATAATAATTTTTACAATGTTTACTTGCATTTAATGGAACAATGTGGCAAATGTTTCAATAAGTCCAAAAAATATATAATAAATATTGGCGACACAAAGATACTAGTTTCAATTTTATCACTGGAGGCGCGAGTGAGAATCTTTCTGTCGCCAATAACACTGACTACGTTCAGCAGAACTCAACAGTTGCAAAACGGTTTATGATTTTCTGCTGAATGATACTTTTTTCTGTTGACTTGCAACATATTTAAAGCTTATTTACACGATGATAGTATTTTTGTGATAGTACTATCATGTTAGGAACCGTGATAGTCATCATTTGATAGTATCTGTTTAACGTTTAAGGGCAGGGTAAGGTATTAAAATAATTTTTTTTTTATTTATTTTTTATTTTTTTAACTGAATACATAATATCTCAAGAATATTGTCTCAAAATTTCAAGTTGATTGTAGCAAAATTGACGAAGTTATAAGCATTTTTGTATTTTGTAGTCAGCAATTACTTAACTTTTATTAATATTTTGCTTTTTTTATTTTTATTTTTAATTGTTCATTATGCTTATTGGGCAATATTTTTGTGTAATATCTAATAACCTAGTTATAGTGAACTAATTAGTGTTTTATTATGCAATCAGTCAGTGGCGGCTCAGATAATGTAACAAGCAGATATATTTATCTACCAGTTGCATCAAATACGCCTAAATCACTGTTCGATGAATTAAGTGAAGTAAACAGCGATCAACAGCTACCTGATACATCAGCCATTAGAAAAATAAGGGATAAACTTTCTAATTACAAAAGCCAAACCGAAAAATTTGAACAAGAAAAACAGAATGCTATAAGAAGATTAAGCACTTCGTCGCAGGCCTCCATTCCAGATAACGACCAATCGAATAACGAATCGGTGATGGAAAATAATACAACAGCCAGTCAAAAACCCAGTTGGCAAGGAGACGACTTTGTTGTAGTATCCCGCAAAAAAAGAGAAGTCCAGATGCTGAACAGAGGAGAGTTAAGCAGAAGGAAAATTCGGAGACGGAGGTCACTACCAACAATCGCTTTGAAATTATCCAAAGTGTTTCTCAAGACCCAGATATACCAACCGAAAGCTTGTCCAAAGATAAAAAAGAACCTGTGCAACCTATTTTTGTAACAAATGTTATTAATTTTAAATCATTTGAGCAGGAACTAAATTCGAATGGCTTTACTAATAAATGCTTGTTTAAAGTTATGAATAAGCAAATAAAAATTATACCAGTAGATGTTTCTACATACCGCGCGTTGATCACATATTTTAAATCACGTAATGTAAATTATTACACTCATCGCTTAAGACAAGAACTACCTTTTCGAGTTGTTATGAGGAATGTTCATCACTCCACCACACAAGAAGAAATAGCCGCTGATCTTGCCGAACTTGGATACGTTGTAGAAAACGTATCCAATATAAAACATGCTAAAACCAAACAACCTTTACCTTTGTTCTTTATTGATCTGAAGAATACTGAAAATAACAAATCAATTTACCAGGTCACAAAAATGGGAAATAAAATTGTAAAATTTGAACCACCTAATAAAAAAAGGGAAATTCCGCAATGTAAAAGATGCCAGAGATTTGGTCACACCCAAAACAACTGTGGACGTATTTATAGATGCGTAAAGTGTACTGGAAATCACCAGACAAGTGCGTGCGAGAAAAAAAGCAGAGATATCCCTGCTCTATGTGTTAACTGTGGTGAAAATCATCCAGCAAATTATAAAGGTTGTATCGTTTACAAAAAACTTTTAGAAAAACGTTACCCCCCATTAAGAAGAAAGCAGCCTACTGAATCCAACTTGATCTCACGAGCTCCATCTCCGAACTACGTGAGAGAAAACTTCACCTATGCACAAACAGTTGGAGATTTGCCCTCCACTAACATTATTGAAGCCGCCACTGAACATAATACAAACCAAGATTTAATCGCTTTTATGAAGCAGTCATTTTCGGAGCTGAAAGAAACGTTTCGAGATCTTATGAAACAAAATAGCGTGATGGTTAATCTATTAACAGCGCTGGTTGCTAAAATGAAATAAAATGGCTCTATCCATAAATATCGTTTTATGGAATGCAAATGGTTTATTAAACCGTCGTCTGGAACTTGAAACATTCCTTCAAGATCATGACATAGATATAGCCCTAATATCTGAAACGAGATTTACTCAGAGAAGTTATCTTAAAATAAGAAACTGTACTGTGTATGATACGAAACATCCTAGTGGTAGAGGCCACGGTGGTACAGCGATTATAATTAAAAACAGCTTAAACTTAAAGCATCACGAGCTACAAAAATATAACGAAGAATACCTTCAAGTAACAAGCGTAGTGGTGGAAGATTGGATTGGACCATTAACTTTTTCCGCTGTGTATTGTCCTCCAAGATATGCAATCAGCCAGGATATGTTTCAAAATTTTTTTAACATCCTTGGAAATCGATTTATCTCAGGCGGTGACTACAATGCTAAGCACACGCATTGGGGTTCTAGGCTCATCAACCCTAAAGGTAGAAATCTTCTAAAAGTTCTCGATGAAAGCAATCTGAATCATCTATCTACGGGTGAACCAACTTATTGGCCATCTGATTTAAATAAAACTTCAGATTTGTTGGACCTATTTGTTACGAAAAATATGTCTAATAGATACATGGAGATAAAGTCGTGTTTTGACTTATCATCGGACCATTCACCTGTTCTGCTTACAGTTAGCACTAAATTAATCCATAAAGAGAAAACACCTGTTCTGTTCAATAAGCACACGGACTGGGATTACTTTCGAAATTATATTGACAAAAAAATTACCTTAAGAACATCCTTAAAGGCAGAATTAGAATTAGATCAAGCAGTGGTAAATTTTACTAATATCATTCAATCTGCTGCTTGTAAATCCACTCCAGACATTGTCAATAATTCAGGTGTCAAAGTTACCTCACCAGGTACAGTTAAGGACTTGATTTCAGAAAAACGGAAGCTAAGAAAAATATGGCAACAGACCAGGTTTCCAGGAGACAAAAATCGTTTTAACAGAATATCCCAAAAGTTAAAGCGGTTACTGAATAAATTAAAACAGGATGCTATTGAAGATTATCTCGAAAATCTTTGCCCAACTGAAGCACCTGACTACTCCCTCTGGAAAGCTAACAAGCACATTAAACAGCCACAACAACACATACCACCACTTCGTGGAAATAATGGAAGCTGGGCAAAAAGTACACGAGAAAAGGCAGAACTTTTTGCTGAAACTCTATCTGAAGTTTTTCAACCCAATCACGGAGACAACTTAAAATATTGAAGAAACTCAACTTTTAGAAGCATCTCCAGAGCCAACTGTCCCAGTTGAACCTTTTTCGCCAAAGGAAATTAAAAGATTGATCTGGAATGAATTAAATATAAAGAAAGCTCCTGACTATGATTTTGTCACAGTTAGGATTCTAAGAGAATTGCCTAATAAAGGTATTATGATGATAAATTTAATTTTTAATGCCATTTTAAGACTAAAATATTTCCCTGCTGTTTGGAAACTAGCTCAAATCATCTTAATACAAAAACCGGGGAAGCCAGTAAATGAGGTGACGTCGTACATACCAATCAGTTTACTCCCCGTTTTATCCAAAATGTTCGAAAAGTTATTTCTCAGAAGACTGCATCGAGTCCTCGATGACCTTAAAATTATTCCAGATCATCAGTTTGATTTTCGCGCAAAACATTCAACCGTCGAACAAGTTCATCGTGTAGTCAATACGATCAACCGCTCTTTTCAAGAAAAACAATATTGTACAGCAGCTTTTCTCGATGTGAGTCAAGCATTTGACAAAGTATGGCATACTGGTTTATTGTATAAATTAAGGAAAAATATTCCTGAATCATTTTACTTAATACTGAAATCTTATTTGTCAGATCGTTACTTTCATGTAAAGTTTCAGAGTGAAATATCAGAAATGTTTCCAGTCCGTTCCGGTGTACCACAAGGTAGTGTTCTAGGGCCTATTCTTTATCTTTTATATACTGCAGATCTGCCGGTTGATGAAGAAAATACTACTGCAACATTTGCTAATGATACTGCTATCCTAGCTACTGATAAAGATCCAAATGTTGCATCACAAAAGTTACAAATTAGCCTGCGTCGAATACAGGAATGGTTACATAAATGGCGTATTCGAGTAAATGAAAATAAATCAGTGCAAGTTACATTTACTACGAGGAAAGGAACCTGCCCTGCAGTTAGTTTGAATGATGTAGTGTTACCATTAGCTACTGAAGCTAAATATCTAGGTATGCATCTAGATAGAAAACTAACATGGCGTAAACATATTTGGACTAAACGCAAGCAACTAAATGTTAAGTTTTCTAAGTACTATTGGCTTCTAGGTCGTAAATCAAAGTTGTCTTTAAGAAACAAAGTGCTAGTTTATAAAAGTGTTATCAAACCAGTATGGACTTATGGTATTCAACTTTGGGGTACTGCTAGTGTTAGCAATATTGAGATATTGCAACGATTTCAGTCTAAAGTGCTACGAGCCATAAGTGCTTCCCCGTGGTACGTGCGTAACGATGACATACATCGCAGTCTGTGCCCACAGTGCGTGAGGAAATAGTACGATACAGTGATAAATACATTCATCGCCTAGAAAATCACCCTAATGTGTGTGCCCTTAACTTACTTGACAATAGTAACTCTTTGTATAGACTCAATCGACAGAATATTTTAGAATTAAGATATAGATTTATTTAGCTTTTAATGAATAGTATATTATATTTAGTATATAATTTATTTTGAGTGATTACCAGTGGGTAATCACCATTCCCGTTATGTTCTATCATCGCTTGATTTATAGTTCTATTTAGAACTGATAATCGATAAACAAGGATGTTAAAAAAAAAGCATTTTTGTTGTTACCTGGCAGACGTTTCGCTCTCTCTCTCTCTCTCTCTCTATATATATATATATATATATATATATATATATATATATATATATATATATATATATATATATATATATATATCAGTTATAGAAATTTCAATGGAAGTACTAACGTGTTTATACCTGTACTGTATATTTTTTCAGTGTAGGGTACAAAATTTATTTTAGCAGTAAGTATTCTATATCAGTTTTATACAAGAATTTTTAAGTGTTCAAAACTTTAAAGCGTTTTCCCCACAGCTCACGTTTTCAAAATCGATGCCCCTCATAACTTCAAAACTACAGCACCGATGCATTTGAAATTTTGAACACTATTTCTGTACATAATTTACGAGGTAACGCTGGAGAGTTTTTTTCAAATTTGTTAATAATTTTTATTTTACAATAACCAACTAGCCAATTTTTTTTCGCAAAAATCGTGTTTTTCCGTTCTGTGTGTTCCAAAAAAGTGAAAAATTGAAATTTCGAAAAACCCTCCCAGCGTTACCTGAGGGAAACTATTATCTAACGAATGAACTTTAATTTTTTTATTTCGGATGATCCAGCACCAAGTTATGAGGGGCACCGCAATTCTATTTTTTTCCCAGACACGTTCAAATAATTGCTGCCATTACTGTATTTGTAATATTTCTTCATGAAAATTTTGTACAATATTCTTCGAATGTTATACTTTAATGTACCACTGCTTTTAATAAAGAGATTTTAACTGTGCCGCCACAAAAAAAAATAACAAAAACATGCCTTTTTTTGTACGAATTAACCTTACCCTCTCCTTAATAACATTTGTGATAATTCGGTGATAGTATTATGGGTATTATGCGTGCCCCTCTATTGGCGGAAATTTGAAACTACTAAAAGCAGTGTGACAAACATTATATACAGTGATGGTCACAAAAATAGAGCCACTGTATAGAATTTCATAAAATGCTATTGGCGGATAAGCATGGGTAGAAATGCCCCCGCACGAATTGTGTTGGTTTTTTTCTGCTAACTGCTTTCGATATAAGATTAAGATTTACTGAGTTTCAACCCTTAAAAACTCACCCTTTGGGGGTAAAAAATTATTTTTTGAAAATCAAAAAAAATTTATATAACTTTTTAGTGGCTTGACGGATTTGGCTGGAATTTTTATATGTTTTAGATACCTCTAAAGTGTATCTCAGAAAAAATTATCAGCTTCAAAAAAAAAATTATACCCCCCCCCCCAAAAAAAAAAGTTGTTTAATTTTTCAATATTTTGTTTCATCAACTTGTAGCTATGGTACAATCACCAAAATTTTTTTGCAGGCTTCCTACTATGACCGATACAACATATAATTTTTTCAGATTTTTTCTCCGGGTGCGTCATTGTTAAAAAAAATAAAATGTCCAAAAAGATTTTTTTTCCGAGGTTATGTTCGTTGTACAATCACCAAAATATTTCTACAGGCTCCGCACTATGATTGATAGAACATATAATTTTTCCAGAATTTTTTTCCGGGTGCATCATAGTTTAAGAAATTAAATGTCCGAGAACATTTTTTTAGAGATAGGTATAGGCTTCCGGGTACTCAATCGATTGGAAATCGTTTGCAAATTTGAATATGTTCATAAAAACATTTGTGATTGCTTAGTTTTCGAAAAAAAGAAAATGGTCGACTCAAATCTTCAAATTCCTCAATCAGCCAAACACTTATCATGAGTTTTTGAAACTATCAAAATGATGATTATTGCAAATGAGACTGAGAAATATTTTTTTAGTGATTAGGTTTGCGGTATATTCACAAAAATATTTTTACATGTCTTTGATTCTATTTGATGCAACATGTTATAACATATTATAGCAAGTTACATTTGGTAGAACATATGATACAATATTATAGCTACATATAACAGTAAGTTCTTACTCGACAACCAAGATTAAGATACTACATAGAAGTTTACTCAAGTTTAGTAAAAAAAAGTATCTGTGGATATATTAAATATTATTCTTTATTAGTCTCATTTGCGGTAGATAATTGTTATTTTGATGGTTTCAAAGATTGATGATAAGTGTTCGGCTGATCGAGGAATTTTAAGATTTGAGTCGACCATTTTCTTTTTTTTTTCGAAAACTACGGAATCACAAACGTTCTTTTGAACATATTCAAAATTTGCAAACGATTTCCAATCGATTGAGTACCCGGAAGCCTATGCCTATCTCTAAAAAATATTCTTGTTCATTCAAATTTTTTAACTATGATGCACCCGGAAAAAAATTCTAGAAAAATTATATATTCTATCAATCATAGTGAGGAGCCTGTAGGAATATTTTAGTAATTGTACAACAAACATAACCTCGAAAAAAAATATTTTAGCGAATTTCCAGAATGGATTTCAGCTATTACAGCCACTGCCATGACGCGACTTGAAGCCGGGACCATGGCAGAAATTTGT
Organism: Brachynemurus nebulosus; assembly: GCA_035578155.1. Classification (NCBI taxonomy): domain Eukaryota; kingdom Metazoa; phylum Arthropoda; class Insecta; order Neuroptera; family Myrmeleontidae; genus Brachynemurus; species Brachynemurus nebulosus. The sequence goes on from JAPWDM010000016.1 coordinate 8,564,223, forward strand.
TTTGAGGTCCCTAAACCGAAAATAATATTCACAAAAATTTATATATATATATATATATATATATATATATATATATATATATATACAGGGTGTAAAGTAAATAAGTTTCATCCTTTTGAGAGATGGTTTATCTCGGTGTAAAATTGCCGAAGACATAAAAATTTTTTCGGAATTCGCTATCTGAGAAAATCGCATCCCAGCCAGCTCATCGTTTAATATGAATTTCTCTGAATACGCCTCTGACCAAACTAAAATTATTCGCATCCTGTATAATAAAAATTTTTTAAAAATAAAAATAATTTTTTTTTTTATTTTACGACAATATGTAAACATCTGCCGACTTTTGAATTGATTAGGTACTGTATAGTAAAAAAAAAACCGAACACTGTTTTTCATAAATTTTGGTTAAAATATGTTTGAAATATTTTTGTGGGTTTTTATTTCACAGGACGTTATGAATATTGCAAGAACCGTAACTGTGGTATTGTTGCATTTCTTTAATTACAAATATTTAGTTGCATTACTTTAATTACAAGTATTAATTTAATTAAAAATTACACTTGAATTTTTAAACAAACCAAAATAAAAACTTTCCTTTAACTGTCATAAAACATTGTTATTAATATTGTTGGTACACAACACAGATTAAAAAGTGAATTTTTATTCATAAGTGAGTAACTTTAGCGGAAAACTGTAACAGAGAATTCCAAACTTCGGCATTAATTATCATTATTGTAAAATTATTTTACCAAATTTGTTCTATTATACCAACAAGCTGAAACAAAACACATTTAAATAATAATTTATGTACCTGCGACACACATCAAAATAAGAGTACCAATAATAATAATAAGATACTATAAACATACATAATTATGTATGCAAGCAAATATACAGTAAGGTAAATGTCCCAAATTCCGACACTTTAAGGAAGAACTAAACATATTTTCCTAGAATAATTTAAAATTCGTTTCTAGGAAAAAATATTTTCCTAGAATAATTTAAAAGGCTCAAAGTCTTTTGTCAACAACCAGACCAAAATTTTTACTTTAGATAAATTATCACTTAAGAAAAATAGAAAGATAAAATACAAAAAATAAGAATTTTTGTACTACTGAAATGACACATAATTTCGACATCTTCCATAAGACTTAGCTCTAAATTCAATACCTTTGTGAACTTATTTTCGTGTTTTTAAATTCAACAGTGTCCATAATTTTGACTATAAACGCTTTAGCTCAAATAAAAAAGAAAAAAAAATTGATAAAGATGCATTTAACCTTTAACCGGTAAGGTGATGTCTGTGAGTCGTATACAAAAATATTCTTTTTTGTTAACTGAACGTTTGTGTATTCTTTTATGATTTAGGGCAAATTTTACCCTGCTGGCGTAAGGGGAGTGGTCTCCAGTTTTTGGCTATCTATGTTACCAGCCCGCGGTATGTTAATCTGTTGATGTCTCTCAGACATCACTTTACCGTGATTATTATAAAAATTCACCTTACCGGTTAAGGGTTAAGTATAATTTATTGAAAAATTGCTTTATTTATTACACGTACATATTAGTTAATAATGTACTTTTCCAATTTCTGCTAATATAAAAATCAGTACTGTTTTGTTGTATATTTCGCAAAATAACTAATTGATCATTAATTTTAGTACAATATTTGTTAAAAATAAATCGAAATATACAAAAGGTAGTATTACCTAATGTTCATAGATATATCTCTGATATACAAAACGAACGTTTTAAAAGCAGAATTTTTTTAAATTCTTTAAAATAATATAAAAGTTTGATTTTAAGACACTGTCTGATTTTGGGTCATTTACCTTATCTATTGATTCATTCAAATTGATAAATATTCCTTTTCAGTTCACAGCCTCTGTGGTTCCCAGTGTGTCAAAATCGTCAAAACATTTTTTTTTAAATAAACAATTGCAGACATACATATGTACTTGGGGATTCACAGACCATCATGATATCATCACATCAACCATTGATAATCAAGGAGTTGGCCAAGTGCGTATTTAACACACATTAAGCCGAGTTGCTGAGTTATTTGCGTTTTTGTATTTTTGGGGATAAAATACATCGCATCGCATATTTTTTTACGGTTTACTGTGAAAATAAATAAATATATTTGTACTTGTGTTACTTAAGGGTCAATTAAGTGGTAATTGGATTCCTTACAAACCACATGGACTTTGAAATACAATATTTCTGAAACGAGGTATAAAAAGTTGTTAAAAGAACCTTAACTTGATTTTAAAAGATTTTTCTAATGATATGCTGCAAACAGTATACATATAATTATTTTTGAAGGAATTTACGAAAAAAATTTTTCAGCATTTCTCTTAATAATTTTGATTTGAATTTTTGGAAATGTTATCTAATATCAGAATATACTTTGACGTAAAATTTCACTTACTGAGTGTACTAAAATTGTTTATGCCCAATTTTAAATACGGAAGATAGGTACCATAAGAAATTAAGAAAGAAATTGTTTTACTGACGGTTAATTGAGATATCTATCTGTAGCATGTATTATATTTGCAAAATTTCTTCGGAACCCTAATCTTTGAAAATTATTTTTTAAAAAGCCATAAACATAATATATTTATGACCTGTCAAACTGGATATATTTATGTGTTTTGGAAACACTAGTAATCTATTTATTTTATACATAAGTATGAATATGTATTTTTAGTTGTATGTGTATGATTGCCGATTGCCGGTTGGTATTCCGTATTCGTATTATTTTATTATCATTTTATCAATAATAAAACAGTACATTCTTCCTTATTTTTTTAACAATACAGGTACTGGTCTAAGCTGTTTTAAACTGTTGCATAACTGTGTGAAAATAAATTAGCGATTTATAATTTCTTTAAATCAAAGTATTAAAATTAAAAGTGTGTGTATGTGCGTGAATAACAAACCAATTGTATATTTTAGAAATGTTTTAAAATTTAATTGTTGTGTCATAATTCATAAATACTTCAACTTGACGTACTTGCTCTGAGATAGTCAGGTACAAAAGTTTATCTCAGCAAAAAAACTTTATCAAAAATTAAATAATGTATTGATATTCTTCAGTTATTATATTTGTATACCACTTTTTTTTGTATTTCCGCGCGCTTATGTTGTAGCAATTTAAAAGAATTGTTGAAGAAACGTTGTAAAAACGTAGTAAAATGATGTTTTTAAATTATATTTCAAAATCGGCGTGGTCAATAATTTTTATTTCTTATTAAATATGGTTTGTAACTTTGTATTGAATAACATTCAATTTTTATCAAATTCCTTTGACACGTTTTCATTTTATTCTAAAAAAATAGAATTTTCCCATAAGAACCCGTGTTAAAATTACAAAACTTTGAAATCGTTTTTCTCAAAATTGGGGTGGTCAATTTTTTTTTCGGTAAGGGCTCGTATTATTGGTATTGGAGAAAATAAATATCTAGTGAACTTTGTTAAATTTCCAAATAATTTAATGAGATTTGACGAAATCGATCTATTTGATATGTGACGTAAATTGTCTCATTAAAAATTATGTTTAAATTTTTATGGACACTACTGTATAACTATTTTCAAAAGATTCCGTAAACAAGCAGGTAAAAATATTTTGTTGACAAAAAAATTTACATTCAAAAAAGCAAAGGAAAAAAATGATAAGTAATCAGAGCCTGATTAAGTTTTTTTTTCTAGGGGCCATTTTTTAACACGTTTTTGACAACCGAAAATTTCTGAAATGAAACTTGATCGGTAAAATTTAACTAGCAATACTTAATTAGTAGACTGAGACCTTTCTCTCCTGCAAATTATGAAACTTATTTACTTTACACCCTGTATATGTGTGTGTGTGTGTCCGCACGATAACTCTCGAACGAAATGTCTTAGGTTTACAAAATTTGGTGAAAATGTTGGAAGTCCCAAACCGTTGGACAAGTTCGTTAGCCAGACACGTCCGATACCAGGAACATGCTTTTTGTTCTTGCAAAAAATTAGTTTTTTGCCAAAATTGCCCTTTCTTAAAAAGTTTTTGCGACATTTTTCTTCACTATTGAAACGAGGAGAACAAGTTACACAAAAAAAGTCTTTAAACTATTTTTCTATGTCAACTAGTTTCCGAGATCCGATGCCTAGAACCTCGAAAAATTAGTTCTTGCTTAGACTGTGATCGTTGTCTCGTAAAAACTGCGAAGTTAATCACAGTCTACACATAAGATATGTATGTAATATATATCCTTTATATAATTTGTTTATTTTGCTTGGAATATGAACACCATATTTTTTTCTCTGTTTTGCACATTTTTTCTATTCTGCAAAACAGCAAATATAGTGTTCATATTCTAAACAAAATAAACAAGGTATACGTATATATGCATATGATATGATACATATAAGAGTACATATACATATATCTTAGCTGTCGTAGTTGTTGATGTATAAGACGAAGGACAAAGGACGTATGACGTTAGATGTACTTTAAATAATATTGTTAATGTAGTGTAGTTTTTTTAAAGAAATCTTAGACAATAAATTTCATTTTAGTGAATTTTCGGATCGAAAAATCAGCTACTGCAGCCACTGTCATGATCCGGGACGCGTTATGACAGAAATTTGTTTTGAGGTCCCTAGAAACCGCACGATAACTCTCGAACAAAATGTCCTAGGTTTACGAAATTTGGTGAAAATGTTTGAAGTCCCAAACCGTTGGACAAGTTCGTTAGCCAGACACGTCCGATACCAGGAACATAGTTTTTGTTCTTGAAAAAAATTAGTTTTTTGCTAAAATTTCCACTTATTCAAAAATTTTTGCGAAACTTTTTTACACCATTGGAAAGAGGACAAAAATCACATAAAATAGGTCTTCAAACTATTATTGTATGTCAACTAGCTTCCAAGAAAAACTAATTTTTATAAACGGAAATTATGATGAAACATCCAGACAATACAATATTTTGATAATTAATGTATCAATTACTATTATACATCATAAGGTACATATAATACCTAGATACGGAACGAGTTTGTTTATGTACCGTAAACTGGGCTGAATCAGGGAAAGACGAGTAAATAGAGATAATAAAACGAAAAATGTTATTCATGAGCTCAGTTTAAAAACATTAGATGTAAAGCTGAACATATACCTCTGCTGGCGCTCGCCGGAAAATTTTGTTACCCTAACGTTAACTAACGGAGCTTGCATCGTTACAAACCAGAGGGATCTGATTAAAAAATTTAAAATGCATTAGACAGTAAAAATTCAATTTCCAAATTAATGAGTAATGTTTTTATTTCATAATTTTTGAATGTGGCTGTACTTCAGAAAATAAGTATTTATACCGTGAAAAACCAGAGAAGTCATGGTCAGATACTTAATAATAGAAATATTTAAGGTGCATCAATTTTTTAAATCTGAGTTCTCTGGTTTGTAACGGTGCAAGCACCGTTAGCTAACCTTAGGGTAACAAAATTTTCTGGCAAATATCAGTTTTATTAAACTAGAGTAGAATAATTATAATTATTGCCTATTAACCCATATCTCTATCCACCCCTAATCACACCACATTCATTCCTTTATTTGTTCATTATGCCATGTTTTATTTAAACTTGTATACAAGTTGTTTATATAACTGTGTAAATATTTTTCCATAAATAAATAGTCAAACTGTTACCGTGAAATTTATTTTTGGTATCAATTGCGCCGTGGTTGTTTTAAAGAAATATCTACTACACACGGAGGTATTGATGCAAATTTTTCGAAATTGCAATGCATAAATATGAATTTTTGATATTTAAGAACACGGAGAAAATTAAAATACCCCTGTCGCAGCATCCTGCATAACATAGCGAATTTCCACTTACAAAAGTACGTTTTTCTCGGAAAGTAGTTGATATAGAGTAATTTTAAATAAAAAAACCTTCTTTATGTGATTTTTCCGCCTCATTTCGCCAAATATTTTTCAAGAAAAATGTCCAAAAAACCGTAAACGTTTTCACGAAATTCTTAAAAATAAGATGTTCAGTCCTTAAGATATATATATATATATATATATATATATATATATATATATATATATATATATATATATATATATATATATATATATATATATAGTAGTGCACGTCAGTGATTACGTTCAGCAGATTTCAGCGTTTAATAAGCAATTAGTGATCAATTGCAACAATTTTTTTTATTCTGGTGAACGTTTTTTATACGATGACGATGACAGTTATAATTTGACAAGCAAATCAATGTGCTATTTTCGATAGCACATTCCGCTTCTTTGCAGCGTACTTTAAATATGATGGAAAACATGGCGGCCGCTGAGTAAAAACTTATTTACACGGTGATAGTTTTTGTGATAGTTGGTATCATGCTATCATTGTGATAGTTGCTGTCACAAGAACTATCATCGTGTAAACAGCGTGATAGTCATTATTAAACTATCATGATAGGACTATCACACTATCAGGCTTGACCTGATAGTTTAGGGAAATTAGGGACAATCATGTTAGGGACTGCAACTACCATCGTTACTATCATCGTGTAAACGGATCGCCGCTACTGGCGCCATGATGTCAACGCGCTGAATTTCAAACGGTTTAACTCCAACAGAACATATTTTTTCTTGTTGATTGTTGCTATTTAAAATTAACCGAACATTTTTGACAACAATAAACATTTTAATATTAATAAAAAAATTATTAAATAATGTTGGAGAAGTTTGATATTATTGCATTTCTGGAAGAATGCCAACATTTTGAATGTTTACGAAAAAAAAGTTCTTCTGATTATAAAAATAGGACAAAAAGAGATCATGCAGAAGAAATTTTGAAACATTTTTTTGAAAAAAATATTATCAAGCATAAATTTTCACGTTGTACACATAATAATAATGCGTAAAATACGTAATGTATAGTAATATATACAGTCTTGGTCACAAAAATAGAGCCACTGTATAGAATTTCATAAAATTTGTGGTGAAATTTGATATAAGGTGCATAAAAGAAAGAAGTAGCTATCAAAGTAATATGTATACTAAGTATGTAAAATTTACATAAAAATTAACATCAAATGTAATTCCATTATAAAAAGAATTAGTAAAATAAGGAAAAGTAAACAAATTTATGTGGTCATTAAAGTAGAGCCATTACATATTTTGTGTTTATAACTAGAGATGTGCCAAAATCGTGAATTCACGCGTGACCCATCGTGATCGTGAATAATTTTCTACGAACGTGCGTGAGTGGGCGTGATCGTGACATTTAATTTCTTGTCGTGAATAATTCGTGAGTCACGAAAAGTTAAAGACCATGAATAAAAAATTTTTAAATAATTTATTTTTTCCAATTTTAGGAAATATTAACTACACCAATTTGATATTTTAACTACAAAAAAATCTTTTTTTTTATATATTGGTTTTTAAAAGCACAAGTAGGTAGAAATCCAATAACCCTTACTAACAAATTCCAGTTCTTTACCGAGATACTTGGAGTGTATATTTACAAAATGATTTACAAATTAGAAATATCCAGCAGTGTTTATGATGTTGTTCTGATTCTTCCGTTTTTAAATAATTTCTTAAATTTTTAAGAAATTCTTAAAGTTAGCCTGCATCTCTCACGATGTGTGGATATACGGTCTCAGTCAATGAGTATAATTGTAAATAACAAGGTCAGTTTTGAACAATATGGTCGTGAAGACATAATATAAAGAGGGGTTACTTAAAGGAATATTATCTTTTTCAATATTTTAAGTTGTTTTATTATTTTCATTATTTAAAAAAAAATTTATTTTCTATGTATTTATAGGTACTAGAAAATATTTTGTCACAATTTTGTTAAAAAACTAGATATTTGGTTTGGTTGTGCGAAATGTCATGTTTATATACAAATGCAATACTTTTTACAACAAAAATTAAACAATCATTAGATGAAAAATTTTGAAAATTTTCTCACTTTCCAGAAAAAATTAAATAGTATATAATTTGCATCAGTATTAATCTCAGTAATAATGTTAGCCCCATAGAACACTAGAAGCCAACTAATATCAAAAAAGTGTAATTGGCTTGGAGTCATTTGGAGACGTATCACAGCTTAAGGCATTAGTCAGTCCGTGTCCGTCGTCGAAGGCACAGTGCATTGTATGTACATTGTTACCATTGTTAGTTGAACACGTTGAACAGCTCTCTCTGGTAATACGTGTGTTGCAGTAGTGTGCGTAAATACGCACACTACTAAAAAACACCAAACTAATACACTGCAAACAGTGTGTATCTACACAAACAGAGTGGGGAGATTTACGTCATAAACTCATTACAAGTGGAACAGAGACATAGACAATCTAGTTTGACCCCTTGGTTAGCCCTATTAACCGTATTCTGATTTTATCCCAAGGACATAATTTTAACTGATTGTTAAAGCGATAGTGATTTTTATTTAAAATTTCAACGATTAGTTTCAAAGATTTTTATGTTTAATTCGTAAGCGTGCGTGAGTGTGAAAACATAAAATTTTTTTGTTCGTGATCGTGCGTGAGTGTGAAAGCATAAAATTTTTTTGTTCGTGATCGTGCGTGAGTGTGAAAGCTAAAATTTTTTTGTTCGTGATCGTGCGTGAGTGTGGAAAGAAATAAATTTTCTCGTTCGTGATCGGGCGTGAGTACAAAAGCTAATTCGTGACTGTGCGTGATCGTGAGTAAAAATGTACTCACGAGCACATCTCTATTTATAACCCTAAATTTATTCAAATATTTAAGTTCCAATCACTCAGTTTTTTTCCAATCACAAAGTAATTTAGTAGTTTGACCGTCCTAAGGCGTCACAACGTCGAGGCAGTGATTCAAATAAGTGCTGACACCGGATGATGGTAATAGACGTCCTTCCATAGTTCCTTCCATAGTTGTGCTTTATTATTGATTTTATAATTTCCAAGAGTATTTTATAATTGTATACATTAACTTTGAATCGGATTGAAGTCGGATAATTGAGAAGGTAAATGTAAAACCGACAATTTGTGACCCACGAAAGCTCTTTTTGCCTTCCAAGACGCAGGCTTCAGAACATTGTCTTGTGTTAATGTCCATTTTAGTGGCACATTTTCCCCAGTAAATGGGAACACAGTATTTTTAAGTATGTTGGCATATTCGTGGTAATCCTTGTTTTCTCTGCTCCAAGAAATTGGTCCAACTCCATACCAATCAAAAAATATCTCCATAGTTTTTTATGTTTCCACCTTTATGTTTCAAAGTTTTTTTGATATGTTGTGGAACAAATTCTTTGCTTTGAGACCTTCTAATGTAAACCCGACCATTACAGCTGAATAAATTTATTTTTGTCGCATCATTTATTTTGCTCCAGTTTTTTATGCTTTCATGACCATTCCAGATAATATGACCAATGTAAATTTTATCCGGTTTTTGTTATTTTTAAGAGTCGCCAAAAAAGTTCTCCATTTATCTACCGTTAAAATTATGTTCTTGCAGTCTTCTTCATACAGTACGTGAACCAACATCAAGACTTAATTCAGCCTTAATGCTTATCGAAGACTTGAATGGATCTTTTTTGAAGTATGAATAATGAGCCGATCAGTTTGGACCGTACTTTTTCCTTTTACCCCACGATTTTCTTTAGTTGATTTTGGTTTCAATGCATTTTCAACCATTTTCTTTCAACATCCGACAGTTCTAACTATTTCACGTTAAGATTTTCCCTCGTCTCGTCGAGTTACAATTTTTGTTCTTTCTTCGAAAGAACATATTTCGTTATCCATCTTAACATTTATTTGAATCACTGCCACGACGTTGTGATGTTTTGTTAAAAAGTGATGGTCAAGCTACTAAATACTTATTAAAATAGAATGATTGGAACTTAAATATTTGAGTAAATTTAGGGTTTTAGATACAAAATATGTAATGGCTCTGTTTTAATGACCACATAAATTTGTTTACTTTTCCTTATTTTACTATTTTTTTTTTTTTTATAATGGAATTACTTTTGTTGTTAATTTTTATGTAAATTTTGCATACTTAGAATACATATTTCTTTGATAGCTACTTCTTTCTTTTATGCACCTTATATCAAATTTCACCACAAAGACTATTGGCGGATAAGCATGGGTAGAAATGCCCCCGCACGAATTTTGTTGGTTTTTTTTTTTTGCTAACTGCTTTCGATATAAAATTCAAATTTACTGAGTTTCAACCCTTAAAAACTCACCCTTTGGGGGTAAAAAATTATTTTTTAAAAATCAAAAAAAATTTATAATTTTTTAGTGGCTTGACGGATTTGGCTGGAATTTTTATATGTTTAGATACCTCTATACTTCTATAGTGTATCTCGGAAAAAATTATCAGCTTCAAAAAAAAAATTATAAAAAAAAAAAAAAAATAGTTTATTTTTCAATATTTTCAGTCGAATTTTTCCTTGAAAAAATTAGACTTATACAATCTATACGACAAGAACGGCGAGAAGCGAGAGTAGGGGCGCTATCCGTTTTCGGACCCGTAGAACACGAATATGTAGAAAAAAATGTCTGATATATATATATATATATATATATATGTATATATATAATATATATATAAATATATATATATATATATATATATATATATATATATATATATATATATATATATATATATATATATATATATATATATATATATATATATATATATATATATATATATATATATATAGGGTGTTAGTGAATAAGTGCGAAATATTTTAATGGGTGATTGCTGAGGTTTTTTTATGTAAAAAAGTTCATATCAACCCATGTCCGAAAACGCTTAGTTTCCAAGATACAGTGTTCAGTTTCTCGTCTTTTTTAAATATTTTCTTACATATTTCAAAAACGTTTTGAGATATTCACATTAAATTTGGGATACGCTACGACAGGATAAATACCCATATTCTGAAGTAGACAAAATATTTCCATTCAAACCAGTGGCGTCCGTATGGCCATATGATGATATATTTTTGAAGAAAAAAAACGCCGTGAGCAGCGGAGCCCCATCACGGAAGTCGAATTTTTCCTTTCATCTTCGGTATTGAATGTCTACAAGCGAAATGTAATTGAAAGTCCACAAGCGATTTGCCATTTTGATGGTTCCAAAACTGATGATGAGTGTCCGGTTGATCGGGGCTTTAAAAAAAGGTTTTAAGTTTTTAAGGGCTGAATCTCAGTAGGGGAGAGCGGGGCTATGCCGTACACTTAAGGGAGAGCTGTTATTTATTGTTCATCTAATATCGAGTATAAAATTATAAGAAAATTAGCAATATATAATTTGGACAATTGGCTACTGATTTCACACAAAGAAATTTGAATTATTCCACTGTTTACATATTAAAATTAAATTACAAAAAAGTGTCTCTGTACGAAATAGCCCCGGGGGTCGGAACTATTCCGTACGGTAGGAGGGGCTATACCGTACAGTAAAAAAATCATCTTGTTAAGGAAGTAAATAAGAGTAATGCAATAAATTATTGTAAAAAAATCATCTTGTTAAGGAAGTAAATAAGAGTAATGCAATAAATTATTGTAGAAAATACATTTTATTATTTATTGTCGACTCAACTAAGAAACAACATAACGTAACTTGTATTATCGGTATATTTAATTCAGCTTATAAAAGTATAAAAAGTGTTAGGTTAACTTTTATCAAAAAAAGTGATAAATTTTAGAGAACGAAAGTATTTTATTTAAAGTTTATACATTTAAACAAAAATCACAAGTAAAATTATTTGCAGACTCGGCAGACTTTATTGTATTTCCTGCATCAATTACAATTTATTAATGTTACCATATTAAACCATTTGGGGCTAAGTCGTACACTTCTGTACGGTTTAGCCCCATCCTGTACCTTGTGGGAGTTTCATAACCTAACCTCAAATTCCGTCGCCTAACTAGTCTTCACTAGTGATCAAGAGAGAGCTTAAGAAAAGTAATTTCTCATGATCTTATCGCTATTAGCTCATAAGTAAAGGTTCTCCACCCAACTCTTATTTGGCAGTGCCCCAAAATTATAAGAGAAATAATAAAAACAAGTTTTTTCATCGTCATATTGGCATTTATACGCACAGCGGAACGAACTCAATCCTGTGATTTTCCGCGGTCAGGCGCTAGGTTGCGACAACGATTGGACTTGTCTAGCTTGAAATCTAGACACGAAAAATGAGTGTACGGTTTAGCCTCGCTGTACGGTATAGCCCCGCTCTCCCCTAAATTTCAATTTTATGCCGATAGAAGTTAGCAGGAAAAAAGCCAACACAATTCGTACGAAAGCATTCCTACCCATGCTTATCCGCCAATTGCCTTTGTGTTTTATTTTTAAGTATTAAAAAAGGACCTTAAATAGTAGACTAGAAGGCCTTTATGAAGGTATTTTTTCTTTCCAAAAAAATCCAAAATTTCTATTTTATAAATAATAAAAATTCAAAATTCCTAATTTGTAAATAAACAGTGACTTTAATAACATTTTCAAATTACTTAATATGTATGTATTTCATTTGTTAAAAAATTGTATTCACTTTTTTTTAAATTTTTTAAAATTACTATTCGCCTACTTGTATTTAGAATAAAAGTAATGCATTTAAAACACATTTAACAATAGCATTCAATTCCGATGTAAAAATGGAAGAAGTGGGGGGAAAAGTAATGTGGATTCCCTAAAAGGTACTAGCTGGATACTAACTGAATACACGTACAAAATTTCAGCCCTCTAGGTTTCCCTAGAGAGTCTCTAGACGTGTTAGAAAACAAGCAAAAAAATTAAGGAAATATTGGCGTAAAAATCGTGGGGGTAAGGGTTAAAAGTTGAAACCCCCAAAAAACAGTGTCTGGCTATTAGTTTAACCTGTACACAAAATTTCAGCCCTCTAGGTTTATTTGGGGAGATTTTGACCCGAACGAAACTGTTAAAAAACAAGAAAAATCTTGTTTTATTAGGTATAAAAATGGTGGGGGTAGGGGTTAAACGTCGAGACCCCCAAAAGGCACCCCCTTGATACTAACTCAATCCGAATACAAAATTTCAGCCCTCTAGGTTTATTTGGGTGACCTGTGCGAGTGGTACAAACTTCGAAAACGTCGAAAATGCATGAAATTGTAGCTTAAAAATGAGGGGGGTGGGGGTAAAGTATTAAAACCTCCAAAAAGCACAACTTAGGTACGAACTTTATCAACACACCAAATTTCAACCCTCTACGTTAATTCTGGGGGGCTGGGGGCCTGTTAGATCCAGCGAAAATCGTTTCTCCCCCCTCTACTCCCACCAAATCATCCTAGGAAGCTGAATTTTGGATATGTTGTAGATAATTGACCGAAACATTATTTAAAATCGGTTTGTAAAAGTTTTATTGCTTTTCCGCCCCCCACCACCCCCTTAAAAGTCGGGTCAGAAAAAAAATTTGCCCAAAATTTGACCCCACTTTGATAGTATGAGGTGCCTCGAAAATGAGCCCCATTTACCAAATTTCATCTCTTAACTTCCATAGGGGGGCCCTACACAAATTAAAAGGTGGTGGGGATATATATATATATATATATATATATATATATATATATATATATATATATATATATATATATATATATACATATATATATATATACATATATATATATACATATATATATATATAATATATATATATATATATATATATATATATATATATATATATATATATATATATATATATATCAGACATTTTTTTTCTACATATTCGTGTTCTACGGGTCCGAAAACGGATAGCGCCCCTACTCCCGCCTCTCGCAGCTCTTATCGTATAGACTGTATAAGTCTAATTTTTCGGAGAAAATTCGACTAAAAAGGGACGCCAATGATTTTTTCCAATTTAAAAATGTTTTTTTAAATGTTCTATAAATTGTTGACAAAAATGACCTTTTAGTATTTTGTCGTTCATGTGTCCGTTTTCAAGATAAAAAACAGTTTTCAATTACTGTTCTTACTACAAAACCTTTTTCGGTTCTCGTATTAACTGCTGAGGTCATTTTATGAAAAAGTCTTACCAACAAAAAGGTAAAGACGCTTCATTTCTACAGTATGACCACATAATTTGTTTTTAATTTAATATAGAAAAATATTTTTAAAAAACAAGAAACGGGACACTGTATCTTGGAAACTAATCGTTTTCGGACCTAGGTTTATATAAACTTTTCTACATAAAAAAACCTCAGCAATCACCCATTAAGATTTTTCGCACTTATTCACTAACACCGTATATATATTATATATATATATATATATATATATATATATATATATATATATATATATATATATATATATATATATATATATATATATATATATATATATATATATATATATATATATAGCTTTTTTAAGAGTAATAAAGATTTCTTTCTTGATAGATTTACGCACTGTTTTCATTTTATTATTATTTTCATATGTTAAGCTTTGATATATCCATTGCTGATAAATAACCAGTTTATCTGTAGCCGCGGAGATAACCAGATAAGCAGTGCCTTATTTTCATGTAATTTAAAAACCATGAGCTTTATATTTCGTGAACGACGTATTAGCACGTGCAGAGTCGGCAGGAGGACGTTGCAAATAGTGCACCGCACCAGGCCCTGTGTTTCTCTCGCCACTGATTGAATTTGTAAAATCAAAAACCTAAATGTGACCTTCGAGAGACAATATTGATTTATTAAATAAACTAAAATTTTTGTCATGGAGTTTTGCGTTTCAGAATCACAATTTTACAAATATGTATGTATTACAATATTTATAATATTTAAAAATATGTAATTTATTTGAACTGTATCTAAATTTTGTTACCATTCTGAAAACTATATTAATGCTATCAATTACACTATTACCATTGTATCTACAGAAAGATGTTTTTCAAGACTAAAGAAAATAATATATTAGAGTGAAGATATTGGTCCACACAAACGAGCGTGACCAATTTTTTATAACGGGTTTTAGCGTACATTACGTCGTCAAAAGTATGAGGACACCTTGGCCCAGGTGGTGTCCACATTTTTGACACGGTAGTGTACCACAACATTAAGTACAGTACCACGTCAAAAGTGTGGTCACCTCCTGGCCCAAGGTGTCCCCATACTTTTGATGACGTAGTGTACGCTAAAATCCGCTATAAAAATTGGTCACCCCGTTTGTGCGAACCAGTGCCCTCACTCTAAATATTACCTACTTTGGACCTACCGTTAGTCAAGATTGATTTATCTCTTCAGTAGTTTTATCCACCAAATTTCGAAATCAAAAGTAGCGAAGTCACAGCTGCTCTGTACCAAATGTAGTAAGGTTACAGCTATTCTGTACCAATTTATTTAGTCCAAAATACAAAATTTACATATTACTTCAAATATGAAAAAGATCACCGACGTGAAATAACAATGGCTATTTATTTGTTTTTAACTGATTAATCAGATTTTTTATATCCGGCCAATTGTGATTCCACGTGCGTTGCTGATTCTACAATTTATAATTAAGGAAATCATTATTTTATTACAAAAATTATTTTATAAAAATTATATTTGATTGAATCTTATTTATGTAGGGTGTTTCATAAGATCGTTATATAACTCCTCCCTCGCTAGACAAATCGCAACGACCACAGAAGTTTGCCTGTAGGTGATGTGGGCGCGTTACTGGGTCTTGATGCTGCAGATGATGCTGGTGGGCTAATTTCTTTCTTCATCTTCTTTTTCCACATGGAGATGATTGTGCTAGCTAAAGTTCCAATTATAATGATGACGATTAAGGTGTATGTTGCTGATATGTGAAAGATTCCTTGGGAACGAATAATTTGAATGTTGTCCCTATTTTGTATGTGGTATGTGTGCAATTTTTCGATGTTTAATTGCTTTTCCAGTTTAATTTCGTTGATTTCGACGTTGTGTAAGGGTAGAATAGAATTTGAAGTGGTTGTTCTTGAAGTTGGTACACTGTGTCGTCATATGTTAAGTTACTGACGGTGACGGAACAATTTTTGAAATGTATTAGAATTGTTTCATTTAATACACGTTGTCTGATACCGCAGTACTAGAGTTATCATTCCGGACATAGGCCAAGTACACTCTACGAATGTGCCAACATAATCAGTCAGATAATGAACACTCATCCGGCTGGTCATCGCCAACCAGATAAAGGACACTCATCCGGCCACACAAGAAACACTCATCTGTACAGCCATGGTCCAAACGATAAGGGCAATTACCCAGGAAGTCACCACCACTGCCCGGCCCACGCATAAATTATCCAATATATAGAATAATTCTTTGTCAGTCAGGTAGTCTTTAATAAACATTCGTCATATATACTTTAATGTAATCTTTTATTATTGTAATTATTGTGATTAAGCAAAGTCATATTTGTGTAATTCGTTTAAAATAAAATCATTTTTTTTTCAACCTTTTAATAATTGAATTGTTAATTCTAGTAACGGGGGTGGATCGTATGTTTTTCAGGATGATGTATTCGTTTCTTAATTTCTTGATTTCGGTCTCGTTTCCATATTCTTGATAAGTACAGTTGCCAGTATCTCCCCCAAGTATTTTTCCAAAACATAGATCGAAATTTGTTTTGATTAATTTAATATTTTCGTCTTGACACAGGAAAATGTTTTCCAACTTAGGGCATAGTTTTCCCATAAAATACATGTAATGCTCATTAAATAGGACATATGGGTTATCGATTTTGAGTGTTTTAAGTTGTTTTGTAGGCAAAGGTTCCAGGAAGTTTAAATTAAATGGTATGAGATAAAACTGTGGTATTTGAATGTTGAAAATAATACTTGTATGGTTGTAGAATGTTTGAAATGGTAATAATTCATATATTTGTTCCATAGAGATTATAGGGATGTTTTGCCGTTTTAGGGTTTGATATGCAAAGTCTAATTCTTCAGGTAAAAGAATATTTCTGGAGATTATGTTTAATTTAGCTAGGTTTATTGACTGTATGATTTCTTTAATATGTGAATTAGTAAATCGATATTGTATGTTAGTTGGGATAGATATTGCAAATACTGAATTTCATCCTCGTCTCTTAAAATTTGATTTTGAAAATCTGAACTGATTGTTTTTAAATATTTATTTATTATTTCCTGTTGTTTATTATTATGATTAGTAATATTATCGAACCTATCGAGCATCTGATTATTGATTTTCACTTGTTTATTTAGTTGGGATATTGCATTATTCTGATTTAATTTTAGATTATCGATGTCCTTTGTGATTTGCATAGCATCATTGCTATCCATGTTACCCGTAATGGATTTAATTACTGTTCCCAGGCCGTTAATAAGGCCACGCTTGGAAATTCTATG
The DNA here is from genome assembly GCA_035578155.1 of Brachynemurus nebulosus. Lineage (NCBI taxonomy): Eukaryota > Metazoa > Arthropoda > Insecta > Neuroptera > Myrmeleontidae > Brachynemurus > Brachynemurus nebulosus. The sequence goes on from JAPWDM010000016.1 coordinate 8,581,580, forward strand.
AGGATAGATTGTTTTAAAATTATTTTCTAATTCTTTAAATTTAGCGTCAACATCATCTCTTATGTTTTCTAATTTATTATTTTTATTGACAATTTGTATTGCTTGTCTGATTTTAATTAAATTATTCTCGTAGCTATTCAGATTTATGATGTGTATGTATTTTACGTAATTTCTAACTATCCTTGCTTGTCCCAAGTTGAGGGCTAATACTCCGGGGTTTATTAATTTATTATTATGTTTGTTTTCGGTTATGTAAGCTGTAGTATTTGGAGTGTATTCAAAAGGTTCTTCCCTAGTCTGATTTACTTTTCCTATTTTGTTTTGTTTATTTTGTAGGACCTTTTCGTTAACTTTGTTATAAAGTTCTTGTTGAATTTCTTGTAAATTTTGTTTTGTTCTTGTCGTCACGTCGTATTCCTTACCAAAGAATAGTTCAAAGGGTGTGTATTTTGTAGTGGAATGGATTGAATTATTGTAAGTGAAAACTGCTTCTGTTAATTTTCGCTCATGATCGTGTGTTTCTGATGTAGTTTGATTGTGGATTATTCTATAAAGTTCAAGTAGAGTCGAATGGAATCGTTCTACTGGCGAGTTGGAGTTTGAACTTCTGACGTAATATGTAATTTGATGTCATAATTATCACAAAACTGTCTGAATAATATTTAATCAAAGCCTTTTCCAGAGTCTGCAACTAATTGTTTTGGTTTACTATAGGTACTAATGAATTTTACGATAGCGCAGGGTTGGCATGCTTAAAACAAAGTTTTTTAAATCACACGTTTTAAACACTGTTTAAAACACAATCTAAATAAAACATTTTTGAAATTAAAGTGTTTTAAACGATGTTTTAAACTATGTTTAAAACAAATAAATAATATTAAACTAGGTTCTGAACAGTCTTTAATTAAATTCTTTCGGTTAAGTTGTAAATAAAATGTATTGAAATAATAAAGTAGCTTAATTATATCTTTAGTTATTAATAATTAGACAGTTCTATTCCAATATGCATCAGTAATAAAATAAATTCAAAATTAAATTTTTAATTAGGTTAAACTAAATTTATTTAAGTATGTATTTTGTTGTTTTTTTTTTCTTTCTTTTATTTAAATACTAATTTGTATTAAGTATTTCCATTAAAATCCTGAAAAACAGCGACTAGCATTGCAGCTCTTTCTACTAAGGCTACAGTCGAATGCAATTATGTTACTAAATCAAATGTTTTGGGGTTGATTTGTGACTTTAGTGGTAGCATTAAGATAACAAGATAACAATAAGATTTTGAACTTCTTTGTATCGTAATTTAAACTCTTTTATTTTAGTATGTATCAAATTCAGTGTTGCCAGATTGACTCATCATCAGTCAAAAATCCCTCTAAAAAATGCGTTTTAGGGAAGAAAACCTCCAAAAAATAAAAAAAATTATTTAACGCACACGAAATACGTACGCAACGTCCGAGTAGCCCAAAAATAACCAATATTTAAAGTGGTCAACTTTTTGAAAAATGTCTCTTCAAAAATAATACAGTTGACGTGCAAAAAAAAAAAAAAAAATAATAATAATAATAAAATAAAATAATTTATAGTAAAATATAATTCTAATATTATTTCCAAGAAACTGTTTACTATATTTTTTTAAACAATAAAATTAGGCAAAATTGATTGTTGACTTTTGACGTTGTCTTAAAATACAATACCACACACTTAAATTTTAGTGCTTGATTTGAAACTGGTTTTTGAATTTGAGTATTTTTAAGCAGGGTGGCAAATATATGTTTGAAATTTAATTAAACCTCCAAATTCCCCCTGGTTTGAAAATTTCCAGTCAAAAATTCCTCCAAAGAAATTATCCCCCCAATATTACCTCCAGCAATTTAAAAATTCTTTCTTAAATTTTGGAGAGAAAACCCCCCAATCTGACAACACTGATCAAATTTTATAAAATTTCTCAGAAACGTCTTTGTTGTAATTGTACACAGTACAACACGTATAAACAACAAATGGTTTTATAAATTTTACAACAAACAAAATATTCAAATGTTTCCATTTAATGCCACCTGTTATAAATTAATAGTACATTATTTTATGCCAGTGTCTGGCAGCAAAAAGTCAGACATTTCGAGACAAGAAGTTTTTTCCATATGGTTTAATTAAAGGAATTAAACCTGTTTAAAACAAGTTTAAAATGTTTAAATTAAACTAATAAAAACACGATTTTAAACATAGGAACACTTGTTTAAAACATTTTGAACTGTTTGTTTTATAAATTAAAAAAAAAAAAACTGTTTTTTCCATCCCTGCGATAGCGTTAATTATATGTGGAGTATTTCTAGTTTCGATTGTGTACGCTTGTACAAATTTAATAAATATCGTCTTCGTATTCATGACATAATTTTAAGATGGCTTTCTTTTCTTCTAAATTTAAATGATCGATACCGATTAGTTTTTCAGTAGGTAAAAAAGTTTGATCAATTTCGTTATTTATAATTTGGTGACTATTAAATTCGATTAATTGATGATTTAAAGGTTCAACTTTTAGTGATTGTTCAATAAAAAAAATGGTTGAATTTGATTAGTTAAGTTTTTAACAGGTGCAACAATATGCCAATCTTTCGAATTATAAATACACTAGCTGTGGCCCGTGGTTTCACCCACGTAAAATTATCTTAATTATTGGTCAAATGATTAGATCAATTTTAAATTAGATATTCGGAAATTCTGTACATTAATTATTTATAATGCCTAGCTACGCTCGTCAAACGACTCTAAAGTAACAATCTTCATATTTCAATAGCATGGCTAATTTCCGCACCTTTATGTACTTAGATACCCGTATCAATAGATAGTTTTAGGAGTATTTCCATTTTAGGCCTTGCTTGGGGCACCAAGACCGTAAGGGACAATTTTAATATCACAATTAATTTGGGGCTTATTTGATGGCCTTCGCGGACAATTCTGATCCCCAGGTTTATTCAGATTTGATATTTTAAAATTCTGAGCATAATTCTCGCCTAATAACCCTACATTAACCATATTCGTATTTCTATAGCATATTTAATTTTCGTAAAATATTGTCAAAATCCAACCGTTTAATTTTAATCCTATTAGATAGTGCTGGGGGTTAATTTTGAACTCACTTTACATTTAAATTAGATATTCTAAATTTCTTTATAAAATCAGTTTCTAGTTTTCCGTTCCGCTCGTCCAATGATCTTAAAATAAATATATTCATATTTATAGTGTACAGTGGAAACTTGATGTTTCGTCACACTGTAAATCATCATATTCTATAACAATTCGTCGCTCCTAAAAAAAAATTTACGTAGTGTAGTTGGTTTTCTACTTAACTTTTGAAATTTAAATAGAAAAAAATTAAAGTGTATCGTACCTAGTTGTAAAAATTCCACTAAACAACGAATTACTCAAAATAAAGGGATATCTTCCTTTAAATAAGTAAAAATATTTAATTAATTTTTTTTTTATTATTCATTTTCAGACATATTCCATAATTCGTCTATTTCTGTAATTTATCACCCCTTCGGCCCCGACCATGATGAATTGTCGAGTTTCTACTGTATTTAATTTTAATGCTTTGAGACCTTTCCGTAGATACCCATATTGATAACTTTAGAAGCATTTGAATTTCGAACCTTTTTTGAAGTCCGAGTGTTTTAGCAAATATTTCTGAACCTGCATTAATTCGTCCAGCCATTAATTTATTGGGTCTTGTATTACTCCAGAAATCTAGGCAATAATTTTAATCTCACTTAATTTTTTCAAAATATCAATGTTTAAGTAAAATTTAGTCAAGATTCGCGGTCTTTTTTAGACCATTTTTGGGTCCCCAGCACCCCTGGGGGTCATTTCAACTTCACATTCGTTTATTTCATGACCTCAGTAATGTTTGAGTAAAATTTGGTCCAAGATCCATACATTCTAGAGAGCTTTCATTTTTCAGGATCTCAATATTATTTAAGCAAAATCTGGTAGAGTCCAACCATTTACTTTCCAAAGTACAGCCGTTTACTTTAGAAGTCTATATTAGAACATAAGGTATCACGTATCTACCAGTGAACCAATTTTTGAAAGTTGCTCTGCTCGTCAAACGACTCCAGCGTAGCCATATTCTTTTTTCAGAAATATAGGTACCTAATTTTAACAGTTTGTGACTTTTCTGTCTACAACCATACTTATTTAGATTTTTAGGAGTGGAGTACCGTTGGTCATTTAATTTTGCGTAATTTTTATTGCTTCAGACTCCTGGGGATCAATTTTAAACTGACGTTTATTTATTTCGAGATTTAAAAGGGTTTGTGTATTATTAGTCAAAATTCATCAAACCATTTATTTGAATTTTTAGAAAATTATATTTTGTACAGTAAATAAGTAATTTCATAGTAGACATAGGTAAAAATATTTTAGGTGGTAGGTATCTATAGAAATATTTATTAGAAAAATTATTTTTTTCCAAACACTTAGCAACAATTTAAAAATTGTATAATTTTTTGATAAATTGGCCACAGATTGCTGTATTACAGTAATAAAAAAAAGATATTTTACGGTTTTTCGTAAATTTCGACGGTTAGACAAAAAAGTTTGCAAAACCCTTTCTTAGCGAGCGGCTACGACCCAATAGGCACCTACATGCCAAATTTCAAGTTTGTAGGTATTGTAGTTTTGGAGAATTTGTGATGAGTGAGTCAGTGGTATTTCTCCTTTATATATATAGATTCGGGAATTAATATTTTATTGTTCAAATAAGTATTTTTAAGCAACACTTCACCGTTTTGTATGTCAACCGGTAGTTTTATCAATTGTTGGTTATGAGGTTGAATTTCATATTTTCCTGATGTAAAGTTCGGTTTAAAAAGTAATTTATTTAAAGAATGTTCCGTTACAAGTGTCCTGTCATGTATGTTAATTTAAGCTTTTAATTTATTTAAACTGTCTAGTCCGATAAGTCCGTCAAAACAGTTATGAAAGCGGAAAACTATAAATTCTAAGTCGCCTGGTTGATTAAACTCAGTAAATATTGGAAGGTTTACTTTTTTATTCAGTTTATATGTATTTAAAATAGCACTAATTTCTATGGGGGATGTTTCGTAAATGTCATCAGGATGTACAAATTCGGGATTGATAAAGGAATTGGATGAACCGGTATCGATAAGGAATTTTAAGGGTCGGTTGAAGGGTGAAGAAATATGGATATATGGTAAAGTAGTTCCGTGGCTATTATTGTCTATGTATCCGTATTGTTCGGGTAACTGAATTGAAAATCCGATTCGTCAATTTCGAATGGTTGATCAAAAGTTCCGTTGTCAGTAGATTCTAATTGAAAGTCACTATATTCATTGTTGTCTTGTATAGGTTGTACGTAATCGTCTAATTTTTCAAACGATTGTTCCTGATTATGTAACTCCTGGCTAGTAAATGTAGGTTTACTCTGTGTTTTAAAGAAATTATTCCCTACTGTTGGTTGAGGTCGGTATTGTTGTGAACGTATATGTGTGTAATTTGTTCCTATGTCCATTGGAGTAGGTCTATATGATTGTTGAGGACGATTTTGATTGAAATTTGTTCTAGGTTGTGGTTGTTGAATAGGGTTGCGGGGTTGATATTGAACTGGTTGAACAGGAGGTTTTGGTTGATACTGGGTAGGTTTATTAAAGGTTAAAGGATTTCTATTTGGATTTGCTGGAATTTTAAAATGAGGTGGTGGTAACGGTTGGTTAATTTTCGGTGTTGGTCTGTTTTGTTTATATGTGCTTGATGTGTTCCTAGCATAGTGTATATATTCTGTTCAATGATACAAAATTCGAAAGCTTGTTTAAGTGATCCGGGACCCCTTGCTTGAATAACCGAACCAAGTGGTTCCCTAAGTCCTGATAAGAAAACGTTTAAGCACATATCCGAATATAATTTTGTTTTAGCTACAACAACAGTTTGATCTGTTTCATATAGTTTAATATGATTTGTCATTGCAGAGAATAATTCAATTATGGAAGAGTAATATTGTACGATTGTTAAGTTACTTTGTTTTATGCTATGCAGGTCGCGTATTAGGCTGGTTTCGTTTCTTTTATCAGAATAATGGGATATAAGATTTGATTTAATTTCGTTCCAGTTAAGAGCCGTTCCATACATATCTAGAACTTCGTTAGCCTGGTCCATAATTTTATTTCTTATGGCTCTGAGCCATAATTTGCCCTGAGGTGTACAATCTGCACCTGGTGTTACTTCCAAAATTTCTTCCACATTCGAAATAAAATCATATAAAAGTCGAGGATTGCCGTCAAATCTTGGCAATTCTTTAATTGCATCGGGAATTTTTAAGGCATCAAAATATTCTTTAGCGGTTGCCATTTTATTATTAAAATTATTACTATTATAATTATATGTAAGATTATTACTTAAATCAGAAGTTAGATTACTTAAATTATTATTAGGAATTTTATCAAAATTATTTTCGTTTTCTTCTAAATCAGTATTTTCGTTTGAATTTAAATTAATATTTTCTAAAGTAACACTAGCTAAATTAATTTCTTCACTAATCGTATTCAGCGAAAGAGAAGAATTTGATTCTACACTTGTGTATTCAGCACCGGAAGTGAAAGGGAACTTTTTCGAAGGATATGGTTGGTGTGAGGACTTAAATTTAAATTTCGGAACGCTTGGCATAGATAATGAGCAAAACAAGTAAAATTATGGTACTTACATGCACACTATCGCCTTCATCTGGATGACTCTGGATGTAGATTCGAATCGGGAACTGAAGGATTGAAATCCACTAATTGAATTGTGATCCACTACCAGTTACACGGCAAAACCACTCGTCTAAGTAAACTGCTTAGATTGAACACTTATACTGATAAACCGTCAATACTTTGTCCACGATTTTACAACAATGTACGCAACAATAGTTTGGATCCTACCGACTGCGCCAAATAAGGATTCGATACTCGCACGTTCTAAAAAAACGAAATTTATTTAGTCCAAAATACAAAATTTACATATGACTTCAAATATGAAAAAGATCACCGACGTGAAATAACAATGGCTATTTATTTGTTTTTAATTGATTAGTCAGATTTTTTTATATCCGGCCAATTGTGATTCCACGTGCGTTGCTGATTCTACAATTTACAATTAAAGAAATTATTATTTTATTACAAAAATTATTTTATAAAAATTATATTTGATTGCATTTTCTTTATATAGGTGTTCCATATGAGCGTTATATATATATATATATATATATATATATATATATATATATATATATATATATATATATATATATATATATATGGGTAATTATTTAGATTTGCGAGCGGTTATAAAATAAAAAAAAAAAAACACGCACATATAGTTTTAATTTAGTTTAATTTATTTTACTTCGTTTAATTATACACGTCGTAATAATTATCACTTGATAAACTTCGTTATAATTACGTCGTACACGTCTTCTTAATAACACGTCGTAAGAATACGTCTTTTGCCAATCACGTCGTATCAACAACTGAACTATATATTATTTTTAGAATCTGTTTTTCTCAGTGCTTCCTAATTTTAAAATATTGAATATAATTAAATTGTCCAGTCCGTCGCCATGTCAAAATATAAAATATTATTAACTATTATCCCACAAATTCGGCCATTCTACATGGAATCTGCCTCAGATTCCCAATCAGATTCGAAATCGGAATTTCCTTCATCCCACAACTTCATGAAATCAGCACTTGTTGATGTGATGATCGCCCCTTCTCCGTCACCTACTTTTTCAACGTCGTAACGATCATTGGATTTAACATTTGTAACACGGTATGGACCCAAAAACTTTGATCGTAATTTCATTCCCGTTCCATATTGTGTACGTTTAATGGCAACAATATCTCCTGCTTTATATTTTCTGGCTTTACGTCTTTTCTTATTATAGGTTTTTCTGTTTTCCTGTTGAATATGTTCAGTTGACAATTTGGCTGCTTTACGTAACTCTTCTCTTTCTTCTTTGAAGATTTTTTGAGATTCTTCATTCAAAATATTTAATATTTCTACATCTTCTTTACTTCTCATGTTTACACCTGTCATTAATTTAAAGGGATTCGTTTGAATTGCTCGATGAAATGTCGAATTTATCGCTCGTTGTACTCGTGATACATGTTTAAACCATTCATTGGGTTTATCAGTAGATAGTCTTCTTAAACTTGATAGGACAGTTTGATTTGTACGCTCCACTTGTCCATTTCCTCGTGGATTACCTGCCGTAATCATAATCTTCTGAATATTTTCATCATTACAGTATTCATCAAAAATATTACTTCTAAAAGCACCCCCTCGATCGACGACAAATCTTCTTGGGTTCCCAAATACAGCCTGTTGCAATCTAAGCTTTTCAATCACTTCCTGAGCGTTCAAAGTTTTCGTAGGGTATATCCAAGTGAATTTAGTATAAGCGTCTGTAATAATTAATAAATGATTTACTGTTGAGAGGTTTACTTTGTGAAATTTCATTTTAAATATTAAAAATATTTAAAGTTTCAATTACTTTGTCAATTTCACTAGAATTGAGTAGAATTTACTAAACGCGTTTTCAATCTCGCGACCATCATCAGAGTAATTGAAGAAAGGTATGTGGGAGTGTAATAAATACTCTTAAAAATGAATATAATGACGGGTTTTTCCCAAATTCATTTTTAAGAGTATTTATTACACTCCCACATACATTTCTTCAATTACTCTGATGATGGTCGCGAGATTGAAAACGCGTTTAGTAAATTCTACTCAATTCTAGTGAAATTGACAAAGTAATTGAAACTTTAAATATTTTTAATAATTAATAAATGATTACAGCATTTTTTTGTAGAAGGTAAAGGCCCTACGTGGTCAAGATGAAGAGTATCCAAAGAAACATCAGATTTAGGAATCGGATTCAGAAAACATTCCTGTTTTCCTTGTTTTCTATTTGCTAATATACATGGCACACAAGTTGCAATAATTTCTTCTATTTTCTTCGTAATTTTTGGTATATAAAAATCATGACTCGTTAATTCCTCTGTTTTCTTTACCTCAAAATGTCCTTTTTCATGATTTGTTTTTAAAATGTCATACTGCATTTTCTTCGGAACAACAAGGAGTTTAGCACCATTTACTTCTTTGTACAAAATTCCATTTTCTAAAATATAATCTTCACAATTTTCTCGCTCCAGAATTTTGACAATGGCTTTTATTTCAGAATCGCATAACTGTGCAGCACGAATTCTCTGGATTACACTATTTTCAATCAACATTACCACGGGATTTCGGCTGAAAGAATCTACATGAGGTAATTTTAGACCTGAACGATGTTCCACTGAAAAATTATACTCTTGCATAAGCATCACCCATCTAGCAACACGCGTCGTTAGTTCCTTTTTTGCCATCATCATCTGGAACGCTTTGCAGTCTGTCACAATCTTAAAATCAATTCCCAGTAAATAAGTACAAAACTTTTTTAATACTTCTACTATTGCTAAAATTTCAAGTTCGTAACTATGCAACTTTTTTTCTGCAGGGGTTGTTTTCCGACTCATAAAATGTACTGGGTGTAACTTCTTGTCGTCACTCTCTTGTAATAATATTGCACCATAACCATTTATACTAGCATCAGTGTGTACTTCTGTCCGTGCACCGAATTTAAAAATTTGCAAAACAGGTTTACTAGCTAAACATTGCTTTAATGTTTCAAAAGCCATTTTTTCTTCAGCACCAAATTTCAATATTTTATCCTTTTGTAACATATCACTCAGCGGTTTAGCAATCATAGCATAATTTCGTACGAATTTTCGGAAATAACCTGTTAAACCAAGAAAACTATGAACTTGTTTGATTGTTTTTGGCTCAGGAAATTTCATAACGGCTTTTGTTTTCAATATCGACGGTTCAATTTTTCCATCATAAATCACATGTCCCAAATATTCTACTTGCCTTTTTAAAAATTGTAACTTTTTCCAGTTTATTTTTAAATTATAACTTTCAGCTAATTTTATAACTGATTGCAACTTTTCTAAGCCTTCCTCTTCATTACTAGCAGGAATAATCAGATCATCTAGGTAAATTAAAACGGTACCTTTCCGAATCATTTCAGCAAAAATACTATTTATGAAACGCTGCAAGTCAGACGGTGAATTACAAACTCCAAACGGTGAGACCGAAAATTCATATTGACCATCTGTAGTAACAAAAGCTGTATACTTAATACTATCTTCGGCAACAGGTACATGAAAAAATCCATTTTTTAAATCCAAAGTTGAATAAATTTTAGCATTTTGCAATTTATCCAGCTGCTCATCAATGACAGGTAATGGGTACCGATCTCTCAAAATTTTTTGATTAAGTTTCCTGTAATCAACACATAATCGGGAGCTTCCATCTTTCTTTTTTACAAGCACTACGGACTAGCATATTCGGAACAGCTTGGCCGTATTATTTTCTTTTCTAGCCATTCGTCAATATGTTTACGTACTTCCTGTCGCTCAGTAAAGGCTAATCTGCGCGGACTCTGATAGACTGGTTGATCATTTTTTATAATAACTTTCAATTCGATTTTCGACTTTAATTTCGGTTCCGGTTTATAATTCATAATTAATTCCAGTATTTTATCTTTTACCGATTTTGAAATACTTGTGTCAAAATCAATTTCATTGTAATTAACGTCAATATTCATCAAATTTTTTTTTTCACTTTTCCAAAATTAATTTGACCCTTTTTAATTGTTACATCCACTTTCGACATAAATTCTCTTCCTAAAATAACGTCCACTTTCATCGTTGAGTTTGGTACAATATGAAATTGCGAATGAAAATTATTACCATCAACACATATTTCTGTTGAAAACGAACCAAAAGACTTTATAGAAAAACCACCAATTCCTACCAGTTTCCATTGATTATCTTTATTGTAAGTTTCAATGCCCAGTTTAAAAAACGAATCTACCGTGATTAGATTCAAATCAGGTCCAGTATCCATTAATCCATGTAATTCAATTCCCAAAACTTTTATCACCTTTTCCATATTTTCTAATGGTATAGTTGTCAACATTGTTTTATTTACTTGGCTTTTAAAATCATTTTTTTCTGACTTTAATTCTAGGACACATTGTTTGGAAATATGACCGTATTGATTACACTTGAAACATTTCATTCCATTTTGTTTTGTTGGACAGTTCGAAGAAAGATGAGACACATCTCCACAGTTAAAACATCTTCGCACCAATTGTTTATTTTTTTGAAAGGTTAATTGACCGTTTATTTTCTTAGACAATGGTACTGATACATCATTTACTTTATTTACTGTACGTACAAAATCCGTTCTTTCTTTTAGTTGTAACATTGTGTTTTCCTGACGTTTAATTTGCATAAGCAACTCAGGAATACTTTCAAATTTACACATCAATAATGTTTTCACCAGCTCATAGTCACGTATACCTGAAATTATATACTTATGATAGGATCGAATGATAAAAAATGGCCAGAAAATCTACTTCTGGGCATCCGACGTGTCTGGCTAACGAACTTAGCCAAGCCAATTCTGAATCCAGTCCGCACACAAAATTTTATAAGCGTTAGACGCTTCGTTCGAGAGTTATCGTGGGAACACAAATATATATATATATATATATATATATATATATATATATATATATATATACAGGGTGTAAAGTAAATAAGTCTCATAATTTGCAGGAGAGAAAGGTCTCAGTCTACTAATTAAGTATTGCTAGTTAAATTTTACTGATCAAGTTTCATTTCAGAAATTTTCGATTGTCAAAAACGTGTTAAAAAATGGCCCCTAGAAAAAAAAACTTAATCAGGCTCTGATTACTGATCATTTTTTTCCTTTGCTTTTTTGAATGTAAATTTTTTTTGTCAACAAAATATTTTTACCTGCTTGTTTACGAAATCTTTTGAAAATAGTTATACAGTAGTGTCCATAAAAATTTGAACATAATTTTTAATGAGACAATTTACGTCATATATCAAATAGATCGATTTCGTCAAATCTCATTAAATTATTTGGAAATTTAACAAAGTTCTCTAGATATTTATTTTCTCCAATACCAATAATACGAGCCCTTACCGAAAAAAAAAATTGACCACCCCAATTTTGAGAAAAACGATTTCAAAGTTTTGTAATTTTAACACGGGTTCTTATGGGAAAATTCTATTTTTTTAGAATAAGATGAAAACGTGTCAAAGGAATTTGATAAAAATTGAATATGTTATTTAATACAAAGTTACAAACCATATTTAATAAGAAATAAAAATTATTGACCACGCCGATTTTGAAATATAATTTTAAAACATCGTTTTACTACGTTTTTACAACGTTTTTTCAACAATTCTTTTAAATTGCTACAACATAAGCGCGCGGAAATACAGAAAAACAAGTGGTATACAAATATAATAACTGAAGAATATCAATACATTATTTAATTTTTGATAAAGTTTTTTTGCTGAGATAAACTTTTGTACCTGACTATCTCAGAGCAAGTACGTTAAGTTGAAGTATTTACGAATTATGACACAACAATTAAATTTTAAAACATTTCTAAAATATACAATTGGTTTATTATTCACGCACATACACATACTTTTAATTTTAATACTTTGATTTAAAGAAATTATAAATCGTTAATTTCTTTTCACACAGTTAATTCATGCAACAGTTTAAAACAGCTTAGACCAGTACCTGTATTGTTAAAAAAATAACGAAGAATGTACTGTTTTATTATTGATAAAATGATAATAAAATAATACGAATACCAATCGGCAATCATACACATGCAACTAAAAATACATATTCATACTTATGTTATAAAATAAATAGGTTACTGATGTTTCCAAAACACATAAACATAAATATATCCAGTTTGACAGGTCATAATATATTATGTTTATGGCTTTTTAAAAAATAATTTTCAAAGATTAGGGTTCCGAAGAACTCTGGAAGGTCTTATAATTTTTTGATTGTAACATTTTCAGAAATTCCACGCCTTTGGATGTATGAACACGAAATTTTGCAAATATAACACATGCTACAGATAGATATCTCAATTAACCGTCAGTAAAACAATTTCTTTCTTAATTTCTTATGGTACCTATCTTCCGTATTTAAAGCTGGGCATAAACAATTTTAGTACATTCAGTAAGTGAAATTTTACGTCAAAGTATATTCTGATATTAGATAACATTTCCAAAAATTCAAATCAAAATTATTAAGAGAAATGCTGAAAAATTTTTTTCGTAAATTCCTTCAAAAATAATTATATGTATACTGTTTGCAGCATATCATTAGAAAAATCTTTTAAAATCAAGTTAAGGTTCTTTTAACAACTTTTTATACCTCGTTTCAGAAATATTGTCTTTCAAAGTCCATGTGGTTTGTAAGGAATCCAATTACCACTTAATTGACCCTTAAGTAACACAAGTACAAATATATTTATTTATTTTCACAGTAAACCGTAAAAAAATATGCGATGCGATGTATTTTATCCTCAAAAATACAAAAACGCAAATAACTCAGGAACTCGGCTTAATGTGTGTTAAATACGCACTTGGCCAACTCCTTGATTATCGATGGTTGATGATATCATGATTGTCTGTGAATCACCAAGTACATACATATGTATGTCTGTAATTGTTTATTTAAGAAAAAAATGTTTTGACGATTTTGACACACTGGGAACTGAAAAGGAATATTTATCAATTTGAATGAATCAATAGATAAGGTAAATGACCCAAAATCAGACAGTGTCTTAAAATCAAACATTTATATTATTTTAAAGAATTTAAAAAAAAATTCTGCTTTTAAAACGTTCGTTTTGTATATCAGAGATATCTATGAACATTAGGTAATACTACCTTTTGTATATTTCGATTTATTTTTAACAAATATTTTACTAAAATTAATGATCAATTAGTTATTTTGTGAAATATACAACAAAACAGTATTGATTTTTATATTAGCAGAAATTGGAAAAGTACATTATTAACTAATATGTACGTGTAATAAATAAAGCAATTTTTCAATAAATTATACTTAAATGCATCTTTATCAATTTTTTTTTCTTTTTTATTTGAGCTAAAGCGTTTATAGTCAAAATTATGGACACTGTTGAATTTAAAAACACGAAAATAAGTTCACAAAGGTATTGAATTTAGAGCTAAGTTCTTATGGTAGATGTCGAAATTATGTGTCATTTCAGTAGTACAAAAATTCTTATTTTTTGTATTTTATCTTTCTATTTTTCTTAAGTGATAATTTATCTAAAGTAAAAATTTTCGTCTGGTTGTTGACAAAAGACTTTGAGCCTTTCCAACGAATTTTAAATTATTCTAGGAAAATATGTTTAGTTCTTCCTTAAAGTGTCGGAATTTGGGACATTTACCTTACTGTATATTTGCTTACATACATAATTATGTATGTTTATAATATCTCTTATTAAATGTATTTTAATATTTTATTATTATTATTGGTACTCTTATTTTGATGTGTGTCGCAGGTACATAAATTATTATTTAAATGTGTTTTGTTTCAGCTTGTTGGTATAATAGAACAAATTTGGTAAAATAATTTTACAATAATGATAATTAATGCCGAAGTTTGGAATTCTCTGTTACAGTTTTCCGCTAAAGTTACTCACTTATGAATAAAAATTCACTTTTTAATCTGTGTTGTGTACCAACAATATTAACAACAATGTTTTATGACAGTTAAAGGAAAGTTTTTATTTTGGTTTGTTTAAAAATTCAAGTGTAATTTTTAATTAAATTAATACTTGTAATTAAAGTAATGCAACTAAATATTTGTAATTAAAGAAATGCAACAATACCACAGTTACGGTTCTTGCAATATTCATAACGTCCTGTGAAATAAAAACCTACAAAAATATTTCAAACATGTTTTAACCAAAATTTATGAAAAACAGTGTTCGGTTTTTTTTTTACTATACAGTACCTAGTCAATTCAAAAGTCGGCAGATGTTTACATATTGTCGTAAAATAAAAAAAAATTTATTTTTATTTTTAAAAAATTTTTATTATACAAGGTGCGAATAATTTTAGTTTGGTCAGAGGCGTAATCAGAGAAATTCATATTAAACGATGAACTGGTTGGGATGCGATTTTCTCAGATAGCGAATTCCGAAAAAATTTTTTATGTCTTCGGCAATTTTACACCGAGATAAACCATCTCTCAAAAGGATGAAACTTATTTACTTTACACCCTGTATACATACATATATATATATATATATATATATATATATATATATATATATATATATATATATATATATATATAAATTTTAGTGAATATCATTTTCGTATTCTAGGGACCTCAAAACATATTTCTGCCATAGTCCCGGACTCAGGTTGCGTCATGAGACCTACTGTAATAGCTGAATTTCGAGTTTTCGAAATTCGCTAATAAATCGCTGAAAAAAATGGCGAACGTGAGAACCTTATTTTTCGCTCTTCAAAGTAAAATAAAAAAATTTAATGATTTCGTTTTAACCAATTACCCAATGATTTAGGAACCGGATATTCAGGACCCCAATAATTAGAGTTGAATTCCAGAAAAACAATTGTTTTTCTGGAATTCAACTCTAATTATTGGGGTCCTGAATATCCGGTTCCTAAATCATTGGGTAATTGGTTAAAACGAAATCATTAAACTCTTGAAATCCCAATTAAAACTACGTTGATTAAAAATAAAAAAATATTGAAAGTGTATCGCGAACAATGTATTAAATAATAATACGAATTATACTCATTTATTTTATTCGTTAAATTGTCTTACCGTATTAAACTCAAGTTCTATATTTTTTTCTGCATAAATTTGTGTTTTCTACAACTCAGATTTCTTGCCTAAAAGCGATTTAATTCGAAGAACTGTCAACTAACAGAAACGTTTTAGCTTCGCTGTCGCGGTTTTGTTCTTCTCGTTAAATTACTAGGCAACAAATTTTCGTTAGACAAACCCAAATTTATTCGAAAAAATATAAACCTCTCGTGCAATAATAGGTGAAAAATATTTTCATACTTATTCATCGATGATAAAGAATTCCGAGAGCACAAAGCCACGTACCTGCTGGGCAGGGATACAAAAACGTATCGGAGCAACAAACGCTGGAAAACCACAATCTGAAAAATTCTAGGTATAAACGTGAAAATATTGATCTTTCTAACGAACGTGGATGGTCCTACGTGTAATTCGACGATATTTGTCCCTGCTAGCACGTGTTTAATTGTTGAATTTCACCAGGTCGTGGATTTGTGGTGGTTCATCGATTAATACACTTTATCAATTTTTTAATCTTTATTTTGCTAATCGTTGTTTAGATTACAATTGGTTTTTTCCACTAATTACATTAAATTTGATATAATTTAAAATATTCGTACTTTACAAAATGGATGCCTTTTTCATTACTTTCTTTTTTCACAATTTATTTTATAATTAGTTTTTAGTTAGTTTTAGTGTTTTCTATTTTATTCTTTTAATATTTTGTATTTTAATCATTTTATTAATTTATATTTTATATTTTTCCAATTTTAATTTTAATTATATATTATATATTCTAATTCTTTAATTTTTGCATGTTTCACTTCTTGTTACTTAAACCCGAATATGTCTCTAAATTTTTCTGTTCTCCTGCTACTCTCTCTTATATCTTCCCCTACAGCGTCCTTTTCCCTATATGATTATGTTTTTCATTTCTCACTCTGATTGGCCTCCATTATACCCCTTAAACCCTCATTAATCGGCACTCAACGACTCAACCAAGTACGCTAACTATTCCTCATTTATCCTTGTGAAACTAATTCTGCAATACGTATGATAATATAGATATCAGTACTTGTTATGTGAATAAAACTAGAGATTCTAATACCGGCCGCTAGATGGCTCTATATGTTCTAATTAGCTAGCAATTGCGTCAAGCATTAATACTTGTGTTTCATTGAACTGCCACTAGATGGCAGTATTAGCTGCAGGCGCCGTTTTTTAAAAGCAAATTCCATTAACTCTTTGCGCTTATAAGACATGTACAGCATGACAAGGTGGTTTGTCCATTAACTCTACCATATTTAAAGGTGTTTTGTCTGTTGGATCCTAAGACATGTACCACATGACACACTTAATCTTGAACTGTAATGACTGCTCATACTTCACATTACATGAATATTTTATTTAATAACTGCAAATACATTCATTTATTAGAAAAATTGTAAATAAAATAATACAAAATCACGTTGAATTATCTTTTTAAAATTAAAAACTAATAAAAACAGCATTGAGGACGTATTTAGCGCATTTAGTATTCAACTTTGGGGAAACAAGATTAGAACGTCAAAAGAATCCATCAAAAAAAGAACGTCGGTCGTTGTCATGTACTACATGTCTTACCAGCCTATTTACTACTCACTTTTTTTTGCTTGAGTGCAAAGAGTTAATATTGCCACCGTTGTATCCTACACTCTGTACTACTGGTATACAGACCAACGTCGTTCAAAGTTCTATACCGTCGTCCCTCAACTTATTGACAATTTAACTTATTGACAATGATCGTAGTTTACCTCAAGTTATAGACAAACCATCTATATGTACGCATTACCACACTACGACACAGCACGTATGACCTTGGGTACATACATATGGTTTGTCTATAACTTAAGGTAAACTACGATCATCGTCAATAACTTAAATTGTCAATAAGTTGAGGGACGACTGTATCTTACAAGGAAAGGTATCCAACTGTATCACTCAAAAATTTTTGAAACTTTGGCGGATTGTAGATCTTACTAAAAGTAATCACGAGCCATATTTCATTCGTGCCCATAAGCGGTTTAAGGAAGTGAAATTCACCCATGAAAATTTGAGTTTTTTTAAATTTTCTTAAATATCTTGAAAATGGTGAGAGCTTTGGTGGGGAAACTATATATATTTGTAAATAGCACTTTAAGACCTTTATTATGATAACAAAATTAAAGTTATAAAATCACTGGGGTTTCATCCCCCACCCCCAACCCCTATTTCTTAAATATCTTGAAAATGGTAAGAGCTTTGGTAGGGAAGCTATATATATTTGTAAATGGCACTTTAAGATCTTTATTATGATAACAAAATTAAAGTTATAAAATTATTGGGGTTTCATCCCCCACCCCCAACCCCTAACTTTATCAGGTATATTTTGGTAAAAGAGGAGGCTGTTATGTGTAAATAAAAGAATTTTTAATTAATATATTTTACATCACACCAGTTTATTTCTTTTTGCATAAATACACCCTTTGCTAATATTAACTTGGGAAAATTTTTAACTTTTGATTTAATAATTAGCAAAAATATGGTCAAAAAATCTCGTATTTTAGTAATGAATTGTTACAAAATTACGATATAAATAAGATTTGTATAGATATCAGTAAAGCATCAGGGAGGGGGGCGCGGTGTATTCTTTCTTTCTAAACTATGTACTTTAAAGTATATCGTAAGTTTGTAACAATCCATTACTAAAATACGAGATCTTTTGACCAAATTTTTGCTTGTTATTAAATCAAAAACTTAAAATTTTGCCCAGGTTAATGTTAGCAAAGGGTGTATTTATGCAAAAAGAAATAAACTGGTGTGATGTAAAATATATTAATTAAAAATTCTTTTATTTACACATAACAGCCTCCTCTTTTACCAAAATATACCTGATAAAGTTAGGGGTTGGGGGTGGGGGATGAAACCCCAATAATTTTATAACTTTAATTTTGTTATCATAATAAAGATCTTAAAGTGCCATTTACAAATATATATAGCTTCCCTACCAAAGCTCTTACCACTTTCAAGATATTTAAGAAATAGGGGTTGGGGGTGGGGGATGAAACCCCAGTGATTTTATAACTTTAATTTTGTTATCATAATAAAGGTCTTAAAGTGCTATTTACAAATATATATAGCTTCCCTACCAAAGCTCTTACAATTTTCAAGATATTTAAGAAAATTGAAAAAAATTCAAATTTTCAGGGGTGAATTTCACCCCCTTAAACCGCTTATGGGTACGAACGAAATATGGCTCGTGATTACTTTTACCAAGATCTACAATCCACCAAAGTTTCAAAAATTTTTGAGAGATACAGTTGGATACCTTTCCTTGTTAGTTAGTTTTACTCTAGTTTGTTTCAAATTTTGACACAACAATCTTAAGATGTTGTATAATCATATGAAACAATAAAAAAATGGGGAAAAAAATTAATTCGTACCCCCCCCCCCCCCAGCAATATTCAAATAAAGTTTTGTAAGTCTAAGTTTTTTTTATTTTATTTATTTATTTTCCATTTTTTTCTATACTTATTTTGTAGTATTAATATTAATAAATATTATTATAAAAATAGAAAAGAAAATAGGAAATCGAATTTGTAGCTATGATTTTCAAAATTTTGTAATGATAAATAATATTAACATCTAAAAAACATTCTAACAATCAAATTTATTGTCTTATAAGATGACATTTTTAGGAGCGGATTATCGTGGGAAAAGAATTAAAATCAATGGTTGGGTTCATCGATTACGAAGGCAAGGCAAAGCCTTAATGTTTATAACCTTACGAGATGGTACTGGTTATTTGCAATGTGTTTTGAATGATAAACTTTGCCAGACATACGAAGCTCTTATTTTAACAACTGAATCAACAGTAATGTTATATGGATTTATCAAAGAAGTGCCAAAAGGCAAAACTGTAAGTTACTTACAGCTTTATAGTTTTATTTATTTATTTATATTTAATTATATTTATACTATAGGCTCCTGGTGGTCATGAATTAGTAGTTGATTATTGGAAATTAATCGGTCTGGCGCCAGCTGGTGGAGCAGATAGTATTTTGAACGAAGAAGCTTTACCGGATGTACAATTGGATAATCGTCATATTATGATTCGTGGTGAAAATACTTCGAAAGTTCTCAAAATGAGATCCGTTGTAATGCAAGCATTTCGTGATCATTACTTAGATCGAGGTTATTTTGAGGTTACACCTCCCACTTTGGTACAGACTCAAGTAGAAGGTGGCTCAACACTTTTTAAATTAGATTTTTTTGGGTAAATTTTATTAATTTACAAGCATTTTCATAAAATTTCTTTACAATGTGTTTTTGTTTATTTTAGTGAGGAAGCATATTTAACTCAAAGTTCTCAGTTGTATTTAGAGACTTGTATACCAGCAATGGGTGATGTTTTTTGTATAGCTGAAAGTTATCGAGCTGAACAAAGTAGAACACGAAGACATTTAGCTGAGTAAGTTGTGTTTCATATTTAAATTAAATAAATAATATTGTAAAATCAAAACCGTCTATGATCATATTCCAACTACAGTTTATATATAAATTTCTTTCCCGAACAGTTCCGATACCCAAGCTTTTGAAAAGTGTACGGACGAAATCCACAAATTTCAAGGGTTTTTAGTCCCTATGAGTTAGATTTCTAATTGCCTGAATCATGGTGGTCACATTATTGGAAAACCTGGAAATGTCAGGGAATTCTAAACTTTCTGGAAAAGTCAGGGAATTTTACCAGAAAACTGGAAGATTTAATAATTTTGTTTATTTAGGGATAAAACTTCAATCAATTTTTCACTTGTTTTGAGACTAGATTTAAAAATTGGCGTGGATTTTTTTTTTTTTTTGCTCGTCATTTACTATTTTACGGCAGAAACTTTTTTTTTTATCTTTTTGGAGTAGGTGTGGCATTTTTCACAAAAAGTCAGGGAGTTTTTTTTAATAAAATTTCTGGAAAAGTCAGGAAATTTGATCTTCAAAAATCTGTGGCCACCATGCTGAATTTTTCTTTAAATATTTATATTTTTCTTTTATAGATATACACACGTAGAAGCAGAATGTCCGTTTATTACTTTTGATGATTTATTAGATCGTTTAGAAGATTTAATTTGTGACGTAGTTCAAAGAGTGATTAATGGACCCTTTGGTCAAATTGTGTACGAGTTGAATCCTAAATTTCAAATGCCAACGAAACCGTTTAAACGAATGAATTATTCAGAAGCAATTGAATATTTGAAAGAACATAACATAACAAAAGAAGATGGAAGTTTTTATGAATTCGGGGAAGATATTCCTGAAATGCCTGAGCGGAAGATGACTGATCAAATCAATCAGCCAATCATGTTATGTCGTTTTCCGGTGGAAATAAAATCATTTTATATGTCACGTTGTGTTGAAGATAGGCGGCTTACTGAGAGTGTTGATGTTTTATTGCCAGGAGTTGGTGAAATTGTTGGTGGATCGATGAGGATATGGGATTATGATGAATTATTAGAAGGGTAAAGCACTTTCTTATTATTTTTTACCAAGCCATTTTTAAATTTATAGAAACTAATTTTGAGATGGATACTTTTACTAGTTGTCAGATATGTCCCAAAACTAACAAAAATATTATTTTTTTTATGAATTTGTAACATTTTTAGTGTTCTGTACCAAAACTGGCAAAATAAAAATATTTTTATCGTTCTTATCGTTTTAAATGATCTAATTGCTCATTTGATATTTCACATTTGAGGTGCTAGGAGCATACAGTCGAACTCATGTATTTTCAACCTGTCGGGACTAATCCGCTCATGTATTTTCAACTTCTCCTTTATCCTCACTCTATGGCAATCATAGAGCCACGTGACAGACATAGAACCAATCACAAAAAGCCCGCGCAAATCTTTACATAGTAGCCACGTGTACTTCCCCAGTGAATAACCTTAAAATGACAAATTGTCAAGTAACATATGATAAACAAAAAAGTGAAACATGAAAAAAGTGTAATAAACTTGTAATAAAATTATTTTTTAAACAATTGCAAATGAAATAAAACCATATATTGTAGGATAAAGCCACCAGTGGTCAATCGATTAATCTGACAGTTATTTTTCTGTATTAAAGTATTGCGTGAGAAGTGGGGGCCAAAAACTTGAAAATACGTGAGTAAAATCAGTTGAAAATAGATGGTGTTGAAAATACATGAGTTGAAAATACGTGAGTCCGACTGTATGACGAATCTAGTACGCGTCTACGAGACACTTCATGTGCGGATGGCCTAACTGTGGTAACTGTTATTTGTCGCAGTTACAGCTATGTATATCAATAAATTAAAAAAATAAGAAAGTAATAAAAAAATTAATAAAATTTTTATTTTTTCAAAAACTGGAAACATTTTCGATAGTTTTATTTTTTCTATAATATAAATGAAATATTCTATTTGTATGCATGAATTATTTCAGATTTTTCGGTTTATAAATTTCAGTGATAAGAGGAAGGAACGTTACTTTTTCGCACATTTTTGAGCATAACTTATAAGTTAATGCGACTTAAAAGAAAGTAGTTTTGAAATGTGTAAACAACGCCTTTTCATATGATATCCCACTTGATCTTCGTACTCCACCTTTAATTTTCAACCCTCGTTTCGAATAAAATAAAAAATTATTTTACCTGTAACAAATGACTTCTGGCAGTGTATCAAATTTCAATGGGGTATTTGACAATTTTGTAAAAACCATCTTAGTCTGTTTATTATATTTCTTACTAAGCTCATAATACACATTTTTAAATTATTTTGTACTATATTTTTAATAAAAATCACCGATAAAATTTCAGTTTTTAAAAAAACCTCCAAAACGATGCTTTCTGTCTCTTTCAAATCGTATGACGGCATTGGCTCTAAAATATTAAGTAGTACTATACTAAAATCAAAACACTTTGTCAGTAATAAAAATGCGTGATCAGAGCATGGTATGGTACATACAATATTTTCATTTTTAGGGACAGTGACTTCCAAACAATGACACTTTCCACCAAATATAATATTTTTTATAAGCAAGCAATAACATTTTTTAAAATTTTATTTCTATTATCATACATAGGTATACTCACATACTTACGTGCACTATTTTACTATCAAAAACAAAAATATATGTAAAATTGTGAGTAATTATTGCTGTTTACATGTGTATTAAAATGCACTTACTTAAATCTCTTGTTTAGAACTTCTGTATGTTTGTGTATGTATTTTACAACTAGATGAGTCACTGAAGCGACTATAGTATGATAAGGGTTGGTATTGAGTTACACTATTGCGTTACTTAAATACATTTAAATTCTTTATTTTTAGATAAATTTATTAATTATCACTGTTAACAGATATTTTTAACTTTACAATTTCTTAAACTGCTATCTACTGCCAATCTTTTTGTACAGTAAGGAATATACAAACATATGAATAATATTTGTAAGTTTTAAATTACAAATTTGTAACGAATGTAAAACGGCCTTTACCCTAATATTCCACCCTATAGTACCTAAAAAAACCATTACAGTACATGAATAGTACCACGATTTGTTCACGTGATTACTGACAAAGTGTTTCGATTTTAGTATAGTAGGTAGTGGTTTTACTTGTGACATTTGTGTTATTTTTAGAATTTAATTTTTTATTAATAAAAAAAAAATGCGGTACAGATGGTACATAGCGCGACAGTGTAGAAAACAAGCAAAAAAAACTCCAGGGCAATTTCCCAAATTAATTGCCAACGAAATTTTGTAGTTTTTTTCCGTTTTTCTTGATTGATTTGTAAGTAAAACAAATAAAAAAGTAGATAAAAATTGTCGGACACGTTTAATTTTTGTTAAAAAATATTAAAATTGAATATATTAAGCATTGCGCTTAGTAAGTAAATAACCCATTTTCCTTTCTTTTTTTAAAAATTTGGGCAAAGGGTAATACTAGAAAGAAAAACAAACAATTTAATTTAATTATCATATTTATTTATAACGAAATAATGTAATTTCTAAGAGGAATAGTAAAATCATATTAACATAACTTAAATTTCCTATAAATAAAAAATTAAGTTTTTAATATTTTTTAATGAAAATTAAATATTTGCATCAACTTTTATCGTCATTTTTATTTGTTTTAATACTAAATCAATAAAAAAAAAATAAAATAAAAAATTTGACAACTTTACTTTTTTGTTGGCACGTAATTTGGGAATTAGCCAACTCCAGATAAACTATTTGTGTTTGTTCCGAAAAATGCAGAATTACGGAGTGTAAACGGCTAAACACGTTTTAACTCTTTAAATGATTAAGACGAGTTAACTCGTCCTACAATATGGCGGTTCAAAATGCTGTCATATGTATATATTCACTGATCTGTGACAATACGGTGTAATTCTAAATAATGTTCAATTTTATCAACATAGTATTGGCAGGGTGCGTAGTATATGGTGGGGATAATTAAATCGATTGCAGCGTGAGTAGTGGAGAAAATAGGTAATAATACATGCTCATATGTGTTTATAGTGTAATAAAAAATATTAAATTAAAAATATAATACATTGATCCATTTTGATTATAAACGCAATTGCCACTAATATGTCGTTCCTTATTTATCTGTCAACGTATTAACGTCTACACGTCAATCCATAAATATAGAATTAAAAATATTTGAGGTATTTTAAGCTCACATGCAATGATGTTTCGTAAGAAGTTATTGATGTTTGCTTTATGTATGACTTATGCCAGCATTTCGTAATTTTCGAATTTCCCTGACGTGTTTCACTATCACCAGCAAAACTTTTTCCTCTGCATAGTCCGGGGTTGGAAGGAAATACTGTCTTGATAATTATATCCATGTTAACGTCGAAAATTATTTAAATACTTTATTAATATAACTATTATACTTCATCCAGTCTTTTATACCTCAAATTGTTCAAATTTATTTATAAAAAAAAATAATTGTAAATAACAAATATTTGTATTAAGATTTTATGATTTTTTTGAAAATATTTTAAATTTATTTCCACGGTTACCATTATTTAATAGCATGAAAAAATGTATATTATAGATGTCATTGGCATCACGCACCCAGCCAATAGTATAATTTATTTTTTGTAAATTTCTAGGGTTCACTTTTTTAATGTTGGGATCTTTGATTTTTTTCTTTTTCTTTTTTTGTAGCCTCATCTATTGTACTTATCACTTGGCAATAAAAAGTCCGGCATTTTGAGACAAAAAAATTTGACTACATCGTTTGTTTAAGAGTTAAATTGTCAAATAATTAAAAAAAAAAATTAATGAAAAATTTCTTTCATAGTTACCAAAAAAGTAAACATTTCTTTCATAGTTACCAAGAAAGTAAACAGTAAAAAAGTAAACTACAATATAATACATATTCGAACGAGCTTGTGACGTAAGCTGCTTTTACTTGATGTTTTTAATTACGTCATTTTTAACGTAAATTTTGTAATTATTTTAGTTAAAATTTTTATATTTTTGAATGAAGCAATATTCAGTATCATTATGATTCGAGTAATCATTTAAAAATCAAAATAGATATTTTTTCAACTACTATCAAATACCCCCATTCAATGGTATAACATAGACAATGAGAAAAATGACTGACATACAGAGGGACATGAAAGTTTTATCATAACGGTTCTTTTTTTTTATGGAACCATAAAAAAGATAAACTATGTATTTTTATTTAAATGTAATTTTTTAAAATTTTTTATTTAATTTTGTAGTTCCATTATGAAAAGAAAATTTTTAAATCAAAATTTTCTTTAAAAAATCAACTGGTAAAATTTACGATTATGTATGATTTACGTGTCTCGTAGATCACCGTATGAATCTGGGGTTAAGAGACTTAACCCGTAACCCTTAAGATCAAAACAAAATGATAATGATCCAGTAATTTATTATTACGTTTAATTTTCAGAACTTTTCTTTAACAATATTCTTTTCTGAAATTCTAGGTATAAACGTGAAAATATTGATCCTACACCGTACTACTGGTATACAGACCAACGTCGTTACGGTTCGTGTCCCCATGGTGGTTATGGTCTTGGTTTGGAACGATTTATATGTTGGCTTCTCGATCGATATCATATTCGTGACGTTTGTCTTTATCCACGATTTCTTGAGAGGTGTAGACCTTAATTATTTAAATAAATATAATACAATTTATTGCTTTAATTAATTGTTGCATTTTTAATTTTTTGTACAACAATTATATGTAAAATAATGATGCAGTAAAAAAAGGTTCAAAATAATGATTTTCTTCAAGTTACTTATTTGATTTTTGCTTCTTTTATTAAAACAATAAAAAATAATAACAAATAAACATGTGTCTATGATTAAATCATATTTATTTTATTGTAAATAAAGTATATTTGTCAATATAAATTATAAATATAAATTATACGCTATGTTATATACAAAACATATGAATATATACAATTATCACTAAAATTTTATCACGGTTTCGGTTTCACATTCTGTCTTTTGTCAACTAATTTAACGTCTTGTACTGTTAAATTGTGAGGCGATTTTGCTGCAAATTTAATTACAGCCTGTGTTGTTACTTGCGGTACATGTCTTAAATCTAAGCGTGTTAAATTTGCACACTTTGTTAAATGATCTAAACTAGTTTCCGTTATCAGTTTACAGTGACTTAAATCTAAATTAGTTAATGTATTTATAGAACTCAATTGTGCTACACCAGCATCAGAAATTCGCGAACAAGATGATAAAACTAATTGTGATACTTGTGGTAAATACTGGGCGACATATCGCAAAGCAACATCGGATATATCAGTTCCGGATACATCGAGCTTTTTCAAATTTTTCAATTTTGAAGAGCTGTCAGTCAAACCTGGTCTTGAGTCTGGCGGTGGACTTAATATATCACGTAAAGCACCATCATTTAAACCGGTTACATGACTTAAATTTAATACTTGTAGTGGTGGACATACGCAAGTTCTCAATGCTAACGTTGTTTGCACGTTAACCCCTTGCAAATGCAATTCTCTCAGGCCAGGTAAATGACTTAGTAACCAAGCTAATTGTCTTCTTACTGTCTGAGTCCAATTTAAACATAATTTTTGAGGTTGCCGTCGCGCAATACCCCTTAGTAAAGCGGCAGTGGGTCGAATAGGACCACTGAAATCCATTGTTTTCCAAAGTTCTGGGTCAATAGTTAATTTAGACCAAGTCTTACAAACTAGGGAACAGGTAAACAGTTCGCCTGGTGTTAAATATTTAAAAATTGGTAAAAGCACTCGTTTATCCATTATAAGATGGCTACTTGTATTAACTGAATGATGAATGGGAGCTGGTCGAACCACGTACATGGGTTTTCGTAATGCTTTTGTAGAATTAGTAACAAGTTGATGTGCTAAATGGGCTCTAGCAGCATGTCGTGCTGGAATTTCTTGAATTTCTTCACTTCGCCGTCTTTTAGTTGGTGGTGACGATAAAATTTGAGAATTATTGTACTGTTGTTGCTGCTGCTGCTGCGGTTGTTGTTCAGGATTTGCACCAGAAAGTTGTGCCGATTCCCCATCTGATTCCATTTCTACCATTGCACTTGCATCTGAATTTATTGACATGCGTCTAATATCAGATGATTTTTGCCGTGCACGGAAATGTCTTGGCTGTTAATAAAATATAGAAAATATTAATATATAGAAACTACTTACAATTGCACAATAAATTCTTTATAATTAAAATTAAATTTATTAGATTTTCCAAATAGTTATATAATAGTAAATTATTCAACAAGCTGCTAATGATAGCTATTACTCATGAAGATGAAATTGCGACACGAGCTGAGTTTACGAGGCGAGTGTCGTAATGCATGTGAGTGAGTAATAGCCATTGCAAGCGAGTTGAATACGATATTTTTTCTACGACTTTTTTCCTTTTTGATTTAAATAAAATTGAATATAATTTTTAAATTAAAAGAATACAATTTTTCATCTATCTCTAATTTCATTAAATGTTTATATTTAATGAATGTAAAACGATGAAAACAAAATACAAACTACTTTTTAGTCGAATTTTTCAACTGAAAAATTAGACTTATACAGCCTATACGATAAGAACGGCGAGAGTAGGGGCGCTATCCGTTTTCAGACCCGTAGAATACGATTATGTAGAAAAATATGTCATATATATATATATATATATATATATATATATATATATATATATATATATATATATATATATATATATATATATATAATTTTCCCGCTACCTTTTAATATGTGTAAGGCCCCCCTATGGAAGTTAAGAAAGAGCTGAAATTGGTAAGTGGGGCTCATTCCGATGCACAACAATACTAGCAAAGTGGGGTCAAATTTTGGGCAAATTTTTGATCCGACCCCACATTTAAGTGGGTGGTGGGGGGGGTAAGACAATAAAACTTTTCCAAACCGGTTGGAAATAATGTTTCGGGCAATTATCTACAACATATCCGAAATTCAGCTTCCTAGGATGGATTTGGAGGGAGTAGAGGGGAAAAAACGATTTTGGCTGGATCTAACACGCCCCCAGCTCCCCAGAATTCACGTAGAGGGTTGAAATTTGGTGTGTTGATAGAGTTCGTACTTAGGTTGTGCTTTTTGGAGGTTTTAATATTTTACCTCCACCCCCCTCATTTTTAAACTACAATTTCATGATTTTTCGACGTTTTTGAAGTTTGTACCGTTCGCACAGGTCACCCAAATAAACCTAGAGGGCTGAAATTTTGTATTCGGATTGAGTTAGTATCAAGGGGGTGCCTTTTGAGGGTCTCAACTTTTAACCCTTACCCCCACCACTTTTATACCAAAAAGAACATGATTTTTCTTGTTTTTTAACAGTTTGGTTCGGGTCAAAATCTCCCCAAATAAACCTAGAGCGCTGAAATTTTATGTACAGGTTAAGTTAATAGCCAGCTACTGCTTTTTGGAGGTTTCAACTTTTAATTCTTACCCCCACGATTTTTATGCCAATATTTCTTGAACTTTTTTGCTTTTTTTCTAACACGCCTAGAGACTCTCTGAGTAAACGTAGAGGGCTGAAATTTTGTACATGTATTGAGTTAGTATCCAGTTAGTGCCTTTTAGGGATCCCACATTACTATTCTCCCCACTTCTTCCATTTTTACGTCGGAATTCAATGTATTGTTAAATGTGTTTAAAATGCTTTATATTTATACTATAAGACAAGTAGGCAAATAGTAAATTTAAAAATTTAAAAAAAATGAACGTACTTTTATAACAAATGCAATACATACGTAATACATACAACATATACATATAATATAATACATAATTATAATAATACATATGTAAGTAATTTAAAAAATGTTATTGATGTTTTTTTTATTTTATTTATAAAATAGAAATTTTGGATTTTTTTGGAAAAAAAAATATCTTCATAAAGGCCTTCCAGTTTACTATTTAAGGTCCTTTTTTAATATTTAAAAATAAAACACAAAGGCAGTTGGCGGATAAGCATGGGTAGGAATGCCCTCGTACGAATTGTGTTTTTTTTGTCCTGCTAACTGCTATCGGCATCAAATTGAAATTTACTGAGATCCCTTAAAAACTTAAAACCTTTTTTTTAAAACCCCAATCAGCCGGACACTCATCATCAGTTTTGAAACCACCAAAATGACAAATCGCTTGTAGACTTTCAATCACATTTCGCTTGTAGACATTCAATACCGAAGTTGAAGGGAAAAATTCGACTTCCGTGATGGGGCCCCGCTGCTCACGGCGTTTTTTTACTTTGACGTTACTACGCAACATATATGAAATTAAAATTTGATACATATATCATATATACCTCATTTCAGATACAATTGAACATGAGTTTTCGTTAACAAATTAAATAATTCTTATATTCGAAACAAATTAATCTTCTATTCTTTTCTAAAAATAAACTGCAAATTTAAAATTTACATAAATGCAATAATAAAAGAGATAAAGCCAAGAAAACGGAAATTATTTAAATTCAAAGTAACGAAGCATGGTTAAATTTAACTGAAATGAACCATACAAAACGAATGCCGGCCCATTGAATAATGGTTATGAGGTGATTTCATTGGTCGGTAGCTATTGAGTAATGGCCTTTCTTCCACACCTTTGAATAATGCCTAACTTTCTCAACAATTTACGGATATGTAACGAGCGTGCTCTTCAACAGGAGTAGAAAAAATCTATATTTGTTGGTTTTGTTAAAAAAAGAATTAGTACAGTAACTGAAGCATTTGGCTACCAATTTTTTCGGATGGGATGGATTGGCTTGAAATTTGAACTGTAGCTAGGGAGTAGTCCAAGAAACAAAAGTTATATAATGCCGATGTGTGCTTTCACCCTAGGGGTGGAAGGCACCCCTTCTAGGGGTTGGAAATTTTTTTATGAAAAATAACCTCACCGTTCGATAGAGGGACAAATTCTAAGCAAAAAATATTCTATAAGAATTTTTTGTACAATCAATACTTTTTGAGATATTGGCGCCTAAATGTAGTCGTTTTTAGCCCAAAAAATGCATGTTTTTGAGGAATATTTCGCAAATATCTCAAAAACTACAAGTTTTACCCAAAAAATGGTTATGAGCAAAAATAAAGAAAATTAAGTAACAAAGAGATTGCATTCTTTTTTATTTTTGTAGGTAGAACAGAACCCAAGTTATGACTCCTTGAAGTTAAAATCGATTTTGACGATAGCTAAAATCGAAACTTTCAATGTCATTTGGAGGAAAAATGAAAGGTTTTTTGAAAAAAACTCATATTACACCTTTTAAAGTACTTGAATAGACCTTTATTTTGAGCTGCGGTAAAAGCCATTAGTATAAAAATTAACGGAGTTACATTCAAAGCAAAATGGTTGTCTTGATTTTTGAGAAAAAAAATTGGTATCAAAATTAATTACTTGACGGCAAACATTGAAACTAAGCGTAATCCGTCGCCAGTTTACTTTATTCATATATAAACAATGGGTTCTGGGAGTTTGAACGGATTTAGAAATTTAAATTCGAAAAAATGATTGATTTACTCTTGAAAAAAAAATTTAATTTTTAAAAAAATCATAGTTTTTCTCAAAATATTTAAAAACCTAACAAATTTATGAAAAAAAATTATAGAATGAAAATTGTAGGTCTTTTCTTGCTGAAAAATTTGCTTTTTTGTTCATTTTCGTACGTCCAAATTTGACTGAGTTATGATCGTTAGAAGCTCAAAACAGAACGCGAAGACTACCTTTCCTAAGCCCTTTAAACTTACAAATCTAAAAATTGAAGAACTCAAAAAAATTGTAAATCATAAGACTTATAGTGCTTAAAATTTCCTACCAAATGGTTTTTTAAGCGAATTGATAACTTAAAAATTAAAAAAGTTATAGTAAGAAAACCAGTTGCATTTTTTCGGTAAAATTTTTGGAGCAGTTAAATTACCATCATCTTTGTGTATTTTTTGTATTTTTTTAATAATTTAGTCAAAAATAAAAATAAATTCAATAGAATGAAAAAAAAAATTAATTATATCAACATGTAATATATAATTCACATGCTATTTTTCCATACATATAATTTTTATGCTATTTTTCCATAAAGGGTAGGATTTTTTATAAGGGGTAGTTCTTCTGTCAGGGTTTTTGGGAAATTAAAAAGTTACAATATAATCATACATTTGAAAACTTTTAAAAAGTTACAATTCATCATATGTACACCAGTTTATAATATCTCAAGCTGTTAATAATCGTTTTCTTCTTTATTTTATTGTAAGGGGTGGTTTATTTTTTAACGGTTGCAGCTTTTTAATGAGTGATAACTTTTCTAATGAAAAATAAAAGAGATATAATACATTGTGAATGCACCAAAAGGTTACTTTAGGCTGCTAAAAATTTTTTCCTATTTTTTCGGAAACAAGGGGGTAGTTTTTAAGAATTTTTTGGGTAGAAAAGTAATTGAATTTCATAAATTATATTAAAAAACTTGAAAGGAATTTTATCCAACATATTTGAACATAAACTGAATCTTTAAAATACGTAAATTTGAACTTTTCGTATTTTTGTCATACAAGGGTAGTTTTTACCCCTAATTATCAAAAAGCACACATCAAGACAATATAACTTTTGAAGTGTAGGGTCAGATGAGCTGGTATACAAATTTTCAGGAAATTCCATTCAATCCGAAAAAATTGGGAGCTTTTACATTATTTTGTCTTTCAGTGACTGTACTAAATAATTTTTCTTAATTTTCAAATAATATACCCTTATGAACAATGTTCTATTAATATTATATATATTATGACTGTTACAGTTATTTTTCCAAAATCAACTTTAGGGTTTCCAGATTTTGTAACTTGCTTGAAACTACTCCTTAGTATATAAATTTCATTCAGATTAACTATACAGTTAGTTTATAAATTTACTATTTCCATAAGCCATGCTATGATATTAAGGGGTTAGTCTGTTAGGGTTTCCAAAAAAATTCTAATTTTTTTTTCGGTATTTTTATTCCTTTATATCGCAAGAATCATAATTTAAAATTTGAAAACGAAATATGAAACGGTCGCCGAGTTATATGTATATCCAGTAAAGTGGTTGAATTGTCCTCTTGGACCCAGTCAACATTCTGACGTCTTAATGAATTCATAAAGAATTCATATTTCTGATTTGGACGTCAGAAAACAAGTTCAGAAAGATATCTTTATGAATTCATAAAGATATCTTATGCGTCGATTTATGAACAGATTATGATGTCTTAAAGAATTCTTTTTTCTGACTTCAGAATTGCGATGTCTTAAACAGCTCATATTTCTGATGTCTGAAAAAAGATATCTAAATTGAGAATTCATTATTAAGAAGTCATATTTCTGACTTCAGAATTATGATGTCTTAAATAGTTCATATTTCTGACTTCAGAATTAGCTCATATTTCTGATGTCTTAAACAGCTCATATTTCTGAAGTCTTAAAAAAGATGACTTTAAGAGGACTATACCAAGAATTCGTTGAAAATATTAAGCGTAATTTACGAAATAAAAGAAATATAATTAATTTAGTTAATTTTATTTATTTACATAACTGTATATGTTTAACGTATATTAAATGTATTTAAAATATTAACATTTAAAATTAAATTTACTCCAGTATTTTATCAGGAAATGTCACAATTTGTACACTAGTCACAATAGAAACAGTCAAAAACACTAACTAACCATACTCAATATCCCATCAAACTACAAATTATGATCATAACTTCTTAAATTAAACACTATCGTAAACTCACTTCCTTCAATTCATTTTCACTTTAAATAATTTTCTTTAAGCTACCGTATTTTATTTTAGTTTAGTCTTTAGTATCACCATCACCATTATTTCCATCTTGTGCTAAATTTCTTTCCTATTTTAATCTTCTATTTTTTTTGACTTTTGAATAAATATTGAAATGGTTTTCTTTTAGACATTATGTTGTTAACGTTGTCAATAAAAATATTAATTTTAATATTATACATTGTTTGTTTGTTTTTTGTTTTTTCGTTACATCCGAAATATGAACTAATTAAGAAGTTTTAGGCTATGCGCCCACGAGGGACATTTGTCACGGTGACAAAAAAGTTTTTGTCATTGTCGTGTCGCTGAACATTTTTTGTGTGCGCACACGGAGAGTGACAGTCGCCGGTAATTTATAAAAATTTATATTTCATTTGCAAACATGGATTTCTAGAAGACGGTTGTGTTCACTGTACTTGTTATTAAATGCAGAAAAAAATATAGTGAAAGAGATTACCGAGTTCATCCTCTTTGGTGTGATAAGATATTAAGAGGAAAATTTTACACCGTGTATAAAAAATTGGGAGAATATTCGAAACAATTTTTCCATTATTTTAGGATGAGTACCAACGGTTTTGACGAATTATTAAGTATTTTCAGACCTGCACTAACCTACAAAAATACAAATATGAGATTATTTATCCCACTTCAAACTATATAATTTTATTATAGCAAATGGCTAATGTTATTGCGAATTGAAAATTATGCAAGTAATTGGGAAAATTACTAAAATATAATTTAGGAATATTTTTTGTATATTATACTTTAAATAAATAGATGGGACATAAGATTAATTTTTTTTCGCTTATTTGCATTTGCCTAAAGTCTTTCAATATATTCAGTTTTCAACCAAACAAAATGTATGTATATTAATTATTATATAATTGCATTTGTCTACAAAATAATATTGTAATATACCATATATACGTCCTTTAAACTGAGTCAGAGCGACAGTTTTGTCACCGTAGTGCGCACTTGTATTGATACCAATAGATACGGTGACAGTTTTGTCATAGGCATGTCCGCGTACCCGCGGACAAAAAAGTCACCCAGCTGTCGTGTCGTTGCGTGTGCGCATCACCATACTAACAAATAGACTTGATAAGAGTGACAAAACAGTCACCGTGACAAATGTCGCTCGTGGGCGCATAGCCTTAATAATGAAGTCAAAAATAAGAGCTGCTTAAGACATCAGAAATATGAGTTCAAAAAGTAGTCAGAAATAAGAACTGTTTAAGACATCAGAAATATGAGTTCAAAAAGTAATCAAAAATAAGAGCTGTTTAAGACATCCAAAATATGAGTTCATAAAACAATCAGAAGTAAGAACTGTTTAAGACATCAGAAATATGAATTCATAAAGTATTCAGAAATAAGAATTGTTTAAGACATCAGAAATATGAATTCATAAAGTAGTCAGAATAAGAGCTTTTTAAGACATCCAAAATATGAGTTCATAAAACAATCAGAATTAAGAACTATTTAAGACATCAGAAATATGAGTACAAAAAGTGGTCAGAAATAAGAACTGTTTAAGACATCAGAAATATGAATTCATAAAGTAGTCAGAAATAAGAACGGTTTAAGACATCATATTTCTGATGTCTCAAATAAGACTTCTTTATGAATTCATTTAGATGTCCTAATATTGTTTAAATTATTTTTGTTAGTGGTTTCTATAGAAAAAATAATAATATATTTATAGGATTTTTTTTTAAGACATCAGAAATATGAGCTAATTCTGAAGTCAGAAATATGAATTCTTTAAGACATCATATTTATGAAGCCTTAAACAGCTCCTAAATCGACGCATAAGATATCTTTATTAATTCATAAAGATACCTTTCTGATAATGTTTTCTGACATCTTAAATATGACTCCTTTAAGACATCTTTAAGAAGTCTTATTTAAAAAATCCGAAAGATGTCAGAAAAAAGATGTCTATTTGATATCATTAAATTGAATTCATATTTAAGATATCTTTAAGAACTCTTATTTCTGACTTCTTAAAAAAGATGTCTTAAAGATGTCATATTTACAGTTCAGAAAGATGTCAGAAAAAAGACTTCATAAAGACATCTTTCTGACTTTTGGGCTCACTGGGGATATACGTGTGTGTTTTTAATAAAGGATCAGAATCCTTATTAAAAAAATTTTATGTACTGGGGTTTAACGTTGGATCACACGCATTAATAATTATGAATTACATTAATAAAAGACTAAGAGACAACGAACGTGTTAAAATTTCGGAAAAACATTGCACTGCAAAATGCAAGAAGGCGAGGACTGATAAAAAACGAATAATTGCTCAGACGGAAGAACTATATGGGGTTAGTCCATATCAAATCAACTAATAAAATCATTATTTTAAACATCAATATTCTTAAAATGCATGATACTTGGTGAATAGTTTCTTCAGATCAGTGTGGCCAAAAATACCAAGTTTTATATTTTTTTGAATATTCGTATTTGAGTTATAATTTTTAAAATCCAAAAACTGCAATTTTTCGGAGCGCTTTGAAATATTTGGAATTTGAATAAATTGCATATCAATAGATAGCTCTTTAAAAAAGAGCAATATCGTTAATTTAAACTTCTATTCTATTTCTTCCTATCTCTTACCGTTTTCGAGATACTTGAAAAGTTAAATTTTTACCCCAATTTTTGAAGAACGATTTCACCCCTTCAAACCGTTTTTCCGC
Organism: Brachynemurus nebulosus; assembly: GCA_035578155.1. NCBI lineage: Eukaryota > Metazoa > Arthropoda > Insecta > Neuroptera > Myrmeleontidae > Brachynemurus > Brachynemurus nebulosus. Next base: position 8,617,454 of record JAPWDM010000016.1, read on the forward strand.
AGATAAAAAAAATACGTGTCGCTTATTTTTTTAGTGTTCTACAACTTATTCAAATTTCATCAAAATCTGGGTCCGTCCTTGGGATTTTTACTTGTTAGTAACATGTACTGTACTAAATATACCGGATTTTCACACGTTAATTCAGAATAAAAATTAATTCACAGTGTCACCATTAGAATACCATCATGAAATTTTGTATACAACTTTCTTAAGAGGTTGGGTATAACATATATTTTTTTCACAAAAATTAAAAATTCCGATTTTGGATTTTTTATAAAAATCAATTTTTTTGACTGTTGAGAAAGGGTTAAATTTGAATTGTATTACCATTTTATGTCAAATTAAAGCCCTAAGCGAATTTTTATATTTTTTATTTTTTGTGGGTCCTTAAGGGGAAAATTTTATTATTATCTAAGTACTACCATATAAAAGAAATATTATACTGATCTGAAGACATAAGGTTTCGAGCATTGGTTGATTTGATGTGGACCAACCCATTAATTATAATGTATAAGGGCAGGTTGGAAGCGTAACAATTTCTTTTTAGTCCCTAAACCTAAAAAATTCACCCCCTTTAAGTTTTAACCCTTTTTTACAGACAAAGAAAATAAAAAAACCAGGATTTTTCCATTGTTTTCTAAAAGCTTACAGTTTCTAATTTTCTTTCTGAATCGATATATTTTTTTGGGTTTAGGGACAAATTTGTTTTCTTCAAAACCCTGTTCGATTTTCTAATTTCTAACCACCTGTTAAAGCTGTGTGCTGTAAGCCGCAAACGTTTTTTTTGTTTTTTTGTTTTTTTTTTTTTGAAGTGTCGACTTTGACCCTACGTATAAAATGCATTGTCATCGAGAAAAAGGAAATTAAAATTTGTTTGGATAGCTAAAGGAATGCCTAATAATGTGTATAAGGTTTCAGATCGATTGCATATAAGGTTTCTTTCGAAAAAAAAATATTGAAAATGTGTCTTTTTTTTAAGCTTCTAAGCGCCGACTAACCCCTTAAAATTAGTGAATCATAAGATTTAATTATAAAATATGTAACTGTAGCGTCACAATCTCAATGAAATTTAAATCAAATAATTTTTTTGGTAATTTTATTATGCAGAAGCACGGCTCCATCTATTTTTAGACCTAAAAAGGAAATTAATGGTTCGTTTTTTTTTTTGTTGAATTTTTCCTTGCAAAAATTAGACTTATACGGCCTATACGACAAGAACGGCGAGAGTAGGGGGCGCTATCCGTTTTCGGACCCGTAGAACACGAATATGCAGAAAAAAATGTCTGATATATATATATATATATATATATATATATATATATATATATATATATATATATATATATATATATATATACAAGGGACCATACTAGTAACCAAATTACACTGCTCCACTTGTTGTCAGTGGGTGACGTAAAATTTCCCCACTCTGTTGGTGTACATACACACTGTTTGCAGTGGTATTGGTTTAATGGTTGCGTCTGTGTGGGTATTCACAAACACTACCACAACACACGTATTACCAGAGAGAGAAATGTGTGCTGTTCAACTAACAACGTAGTTGGCTTCTAGTGTTCCATGTACATGTATATGTATATATATATATATATATATATATATATATATATATATATATATATATATATATATATATATATATATATATATATATATATATATATATTCCCGCTACCTTTTAATATGTGTAGGGCCCCCCTATGGAAGTTAAGAGATAAAATTTGTTAGGTGGGGCTTATTTTCGAGGCACCTCATACTATTAAGGTGGGGTCAAATTTTGGGAAAATTTTTGATCCGACCCAACTTTTAAGGGGGTGGTGGGGGGCGGTAAAACAATAAAACTTTTTCAAACCGGTTGGAAATAATGTTTCAGTGAATTATCTACAGCATATCCAAAATTCAGCTTCCTAGGATGATTTGGAGGGATTGGAGGGGGAAAAACGATTTTAGCTGGATCTAACACGCCCCCAGCCCCCCAGAATTAACGTAGAGGGTTGAAATTTGGTGTGTTGACAAAGTTAGTACCTAGGTTGTGCTTTTTGGGGGTTTTACTATTTTACACCCTTACCTCCCTCATTTTTAAGCTACAATTTCGTGCTTTTTCGACGTTTTCGAAGTTTGTACCACTCGCACAGGTCACCCAAATAAACCTAGAGGGCTGAAATTTTGTATTCGGATTGAGTTAGTATCAAAGGGGTGCCTTTCGGGAGTCTCGATTTTTAACCCCTACCCCCACCATTTTTATACCAAAAAGAACATGATTTTTCTTGTTTTTTAACAGTTTCGTTCGGGCAAAATCTCCCCAAATAAATCTAGAGGGCTGAAATTTTGTGTACAGGTTAAGCTAATAGCCAGACACTGCTTTTTGGAGGTTTCAACTTTTAACCCTTACCCCCACGATTTTTACGCCAATATTGCCTTAATTTTTTTGCTTGTTTTCTAACACGTCTAGAAACTCTCTAAGGAAACCTAGAGGGCTGAAATTTTGTACGTGTATTCAGTTAGTATCCAGCTAGTACCTTCTAGGGAGTCCACATTACTTCCCCCCCCCCCCACTTCTCCCATTTTTACATTGGAATTGAATGCTATTGTTAAATGTGTTTTAAATGCATTATTTTTATTCTAAATACAAGTAGGCGAATAGTAACTTGAAAAAAAAAAAAAAAAAGTGAACTTACTTTTATAACATACATATTGAAATACATACATATTAAGTAATTTAAAAATGTTATTACAGTCACTGTTTATTTATAAATTAGGAATTTTGGATTTTTATTATTTATAAAATAGAAATTTTGGATTTTTTTGGAAGGAAAAAATATCTTCATAAAAGCCTTCCAGTTTACTATTTAAGTTCCTTTTTTAATATTTAAAAATAAAACACAAAGGCAATTGGCGGATAAGCATGGATAGAAATGCCCTCGTACGAATTGTGTTGGCTTTTTCCCTGTTAACTGCTATCGGCACAAAATTGAAATTTACTGAGATTCAGCCCTTAAAAACTTAAAACCTTTTTTTAAAGCCCCGATCAACCGGACACTCATCATCATTTTTGAAACCACCAAAATGACAAATCGCTTGTGGACTTTCAATTACATTTCGCTTGTAGACATTCAATACCGAAGATGAAAGGAAAAAATCGACTTCCGTGATGGGGCTCCGCTGCTCACGGTGTTTTTTTATATATATGTTTAATTACGGCGGATTAGTTAAAAAATATACTACAACTCGATACCGGTAATGTAAAGGCTGGGAAACTGTTATAAAATTTTATAAAATTCAATTTTTTCATATTTTCTTTTGTCATTTTGTGAGTATATTTAATAAGGCTATACGAGCGTATTTGTTTCCGGGCAATTTGTTTTGGGGCGAGCAGGCGGAGGTAAAATTTTGAAAATTGTTAATATTTAACCATTTAGTTAAGAAACAAATGTGTTAACAAGAGTCGAAATATATGTTTACAATTTAAAATGTATTTTACCTCTTTTTTTTATTATTTTATATATCCCCATTATCTGTCAAAAAAAAAACCTAACAGCAACACTTCAAATAAGGGTAGTTTAATATAATTTAGTAGTTAGTAATATGTTCATCTTTTTTTATTAGGCACTTTTATTGTTAACTTTCATATAAATGTGTGGTAGGATTCTCAAAAACCGTAAGAACAACAGAAATTACACAATAATTTTGATTTTACATAAAAAATTATTTTTAACATTGAAAATGTTTATGGGGACTTATTTCAAATTTCAAATGTAATCGTATTGTTAGGGTATTTCTACTAGTACTAGAAATTTAAAATTTAGTATATAAGTGTAGGTTTTGATCTAAAAGAACTTTAGAAAAATTTTTGATTAATATTTGATAATTTGTATCCATTTTATGCAATATCATAAAAATGCATATGTTTTGTGCAAATATATACAAAGTGGAAACAGATTTATTCAACATAGGGCAAATAAAATAGAAGATTTTGTATGGATCGTTAATGTAATATGCTGGTGTTAAAAAACATTATAACTGTGTACTTCTATTACGCGGTTTATTAGAATAAAATGACATAGATATATTTTTTTATGGTTTATTGAAATCAAATTAAAAATTAAAAGTAAACAAACTAATTGTTATAAATAAATACTTTTATTACTTTTATTAAATTAAATGTTCAAACTTTTCTCCATTAACCGCTAAAAAATATCCCAATTTATTGTAAAATTCATTGCGAATATTTAGTGTTTTGTTGGTAGTAATATTAAAATAGGCTGCTACAATAATACCTTGCAGAGACTGCGTATTTGGGTGGGACCTTGATGTGTAAATTTTGCTTTTTAAGTGATCTCAAAGAAATAAATTATTTAGCGGTAAATCGAGAGAATGTGGAGCCACTTAATTGCGCTCCCACGTCCACTTTAAGCATTTTGAAAATGCTGATTTAAAAAATCACGCACTGATCTATAATAATGTCCAAGTGCTCCATCGAATTTAAGCCAGACTATATTGTTTTCACCATTTACCACAGCTTCGATTGTTGGATCAACGCCGTTTATTAACTGAAGGTATTTATCGCCCGTAAGTGCTCCATTCATAAAAGATGATCCTATAATATTGCCTTCCAAAATTCCTATCCATACATTCAGCTGTTGTCGATGCTGCGTGTGACAATCTACATAAACATGTGGGTTTTCGGTTGTCCAATACCTGCAGTTTTGGAAATTGGGATATTGTTGTAAAGTAAGTGTACATTCATTGGTAAAATACAAAAATTTCAAAAAATCAGGATCTAGATTTGATTTGTTCATCATTATTTTGCGAACTTCGTTTCTCACATCCGAATCTTCAGGGAAAACTTCATGCAAATGTTTATACTTGGATACAGAGTAAATTTGCTTTTTTCAAAATTCTATGTACATTAGTATGGCTAATATTTTTCTCTTTAGCAACTGTTCTGATGCTTGTATTGGGATTTAGATCAAAATCAGCTAAAACATCCATCTCCAAATCTTCATTAATGTTTCTTGGATCATTTTGTAGTCTTAAATAAACACTATTTACACAACTCGTGATACGAAATTGATCTACAATGTGTTTTATAGTACTTATACTGGGGACTTGTATATTTTCGTAAAACATTAAATAATTCACGTGTTTCACGATAACTATTGCCCGCCAAAATTCATTGGACAAGCTGAATTTTTTTTTTCGGTAGCATAATGAACAATAATTTGTCATTCTAGCTTTCTTCTTTTTCTTGCAAGAGATAAATTCGCAATAAATTTGGATTTTTAATCTGACAAACACAAAAATATTGCAGATCCATGGTAACACGATTTAAAAATGAAATATATATTATTGATCAAAAAGTGTCAGAGATCACATTGATCCTGAGAAAAATTTCTCACTATACTTGCCCTATGTTCGATAAATCTGTTTCCAGCCTGTATATGTATGCGTGTATGTATTATTATTAATACCAGTTAATACTATAGTGACACAAATGAATGAAAAAAGGTTTGTCAATTTTTTTTTTTTAAAAAAAACAACTATTTTATATTTCCAAATAAATGGTTATTTTGTTAGAGAACTGCTAGTGCTAGAAACTAGAAATTTGATCTGAGTATTGATCTTGACCTGAAAGATTTTTGAAGAATCTTTTTCTAAAATATTTTGATTAATTGTGTCCTTCTTATATAATTTTAATAAAGAATGAGAAATAATAAAGAAACTTACACACAAAATGTTAACTTTAAACTTTAATTAATAACTCCAAAACGTTTTCAGCGTCAACTGTTGGGTCTAGAGAGCCGCATTTCTTTTATAAAGTATTATTACAATAAAATTGAATAAATTTTACAATGGGTGTTATTATATGAAAATACAATTTTCCTTACAAGAAAACTAAAAAATAAAAATTAGTCACAAATTTTAAGTTTTTGTGTATGTCGTGGGTCTAATATTTCGGGTAATAATTTAGAGTCATAAAATTCAATAAGTTTTTCTTCCATTTTATTTTTCCAGAAATTTTGATCCTTCCAAATTTCAAATAAGAGACCTTTTGTGGTTTGTGATCTATAGCACAAATGAACAAAAATCTTTTCAAAATTCTTTCAGTTATTTTCAACTGCCCCATCACCTGATAATAATAATTGTGATTTTTGTAATAAAAGAATCAAATTTTTTAAGTAAATACTAAAGCTTCAGTTTTGTTTCTACTATTTCAAAAATGGTGATGTTTAGAGCAATTTTTTGTTATTAAAATGACTGAACTTTTAAAAATCAATGACCATCCGAAAAATTACAGTCTTTTTTCTACCGAATTATGTTTTTATTTTAATTTTTTAAGTTAAAATAAAGCCTCAAAATTGTTTCTAGTACACGTTGTTTTTGGAGATTTTTGGTTGAACACTCTTAAGTGCATAGTCTAGTAAAACCGGCCAAAATAAATACTTTTTCAAGAATAAAAAATCGACCTCGATGCATTTTTAAAGTATAATTGTAATATTGACGACTATGATTACCCCAACGCCGTGATTTGAGTGCATATTCTGATAAAATCGAACAAAACACTTTAAAACACAAAAATAAAAAAATCGATATCTCGCTCTGTTTTCGAGATTTCGACGTTCAAAGTTTCAAAATGGAGTTCTGCATTGATAAATTATGTATAAAAATATAAATAACAGGTTCATATTCTATTTTCAAACTTTGGCGCCCAATATCTATCTCGAAAACGAAGCAAAATATCGTTTTTTTTATTCTTGAAAAAGTGTTTATTTTGATTGGTTTTACCAACCTCAAATACGACATCTAGAGGAAATGGTAGTAGTTAATATTAAGCAAATTTCGGTAATTTTGCGCTTGTTATCTCAAAAACGAAGCGAAATATACATTTAAAAAAAAAGTGTTTTATACGATTTTTATCAGAATATGCATTGAAACACTAACAGGCACATATACATACAAAATAACAAAAATAATTTTAAAAAAATTGAATTTTTTCAAATTTAACAGCAGTTTCCCAGTGTTTTTAGTACTGCTACTGAATTATAATTTTTTAACTAACCTGTCGCAATTTCGAACATTCTAAAAAAAATCATTAAAATCCGACCATTAGGTTTTTTTTTTAAAATGAGCTACAAAATCTGATATCCTGAAGTTAGTTTTAAAAAAATACATATAGTAATAGGAATAATAGGAGGATATCCTTAAAGATTATATGAAAATAATTTTTATTTTTCACACTAGTCACTTACTTTGTAATCTGTATTTTTCCCGGCTTTGCAACACGGTGGACATTCCCAACTATTAGGCATATCTTCATTCACAACTCCCGACACTCCCGGACATAATCGTTGTACACAGGTGGTGTGAGCGATTTCGTAACAAACAGAACATTCCATCAGCGAGCTAGGTCCATCATTACGTGTACCAGGTGCACCTTTTTGTAGCGGAACTACAGGTGTTTGACCCCAACCATCCAGTCCACAGTATTTACAAGCAGCAGTAATTGGTAACATTGGTTGTAAACACTGTCTCATATTACATGTTTGTTTTGCTCGGCCAGGTCCACCAAATTTTACCATATCCAAGCAAAAGCTACATTCGCCACAATCATTTCTCTGACATGCTTCGCACTTTTTACACCGTGTTCGTCTTCGACGTGGCCCTGTTCCATTTTGTGTGTTATTTGTACTGGCTGTTGAACTAGTTGGAGGACTGATACGTACTGGTGAAGTTGTTTGAACAGTACTTGCTGCAGTAGTACGATTAACGTAGTTTCTTTGAAGTGGTGCACGTGTAGTATTTCTGTCATCTGGTGCTGATTGAAGAAAAATTTAAATATTATAATTAACAGATATTCTTTACTAAAACCGAAAAATTAATGGGTCAACCCATATAAAACTAACAAGGCACTCAACTTGACTATCACAGATTTCTTTGAAACTTTGGTTAACTGTATTCTTTAACATCCTGAATTCAAATATGATTTTTAAAAAATTCTAACTTATAGTTTTTGAGGTACATAACCTTGAAAATCGCAAAATATTAACTCGCGCTCAATATTACAAAATGTTCTAATTTCAGTTTCATAAATCCAGAGAGTTGCTTGACAGATCATTTTAAAGAAGATTTAATGGGTCTTAATTTGATACCGTGTTAACTTTTTTAAAAAAAAATTTTTTGGGGAAATCTCAAAACTTTTTCTTAAAAATTTTTTTTGAGATAGTGTTTCGAAAATTATATATAATTATAATGGTGACTTGGTGAATGCACCATAAAAATTTCAAAGCAGGACTATGATGGGATCAGCAGTTATGATAAAAATATGATTTTAATATATAGTATTTTATACTATATAACTAGAGGTATTAAGCAATTTTAGAGGTATTAAGCAAAAATTTAGGATGTATAGAACTGAAATTAGAGCATTTTGTAATGCTGAACGCGAGTAAAAAAAAACCTGATATTTTGCGATATACAAAATTATATACCGATCTTAAAAACTAGAAGTGTTAGAATTTTTTTAAAAATTATATTTGAATTCAGGATGTTAAAGAGTGTAGTTAACCAAAGTTTCAAAAAAATTGTGACAGTCAAGCTGAAAACTAATTTTTTGGGTTGATTTTAAAGAGAATGACCGAATTTTATAAAAACTTACGTTTAAGTATCGGCAAACCAGTGATAGCTAACTCCCATTTATCATTTCTGTGAAGTCCTACTAAAGTCCTGACGTCTGTTATAAGAGCTATTGGATCTTTTATCAATTCAGGTACATTTTTCCTATTGTAGGGCAAGCCGTGCAAGTACATAACAATTTCCTTTAGTCCATGCAATTCTTGTTTAGTAAGATGAACATGCAACCCATCAACTTCTGGTTTAATTTCCGTTTCAGGACTTCCAACAAGATGAGATCTACCAAGTAAACAATGAACATATCGTTCCAGAACGTACCAAAGCATTTCAGTGAAATAGGGATAACGAAATTTTTGTGGTACTTTTGTCGCATCTTCAACTTGTGCGATTTGTAATTGTTTCTCAATTCCGTACGAATGTAAAAAATTGCCGCCAAAAACTAGAGAATCGCGGGGCGTATAAACAGCGTGTATCCAACCGGTTGGTATAAAGAATGTATTCCCTTGGGTTAAAACGACTCGACTGCATTTCTCAACTGTATCGCCAAAAAATACATCTGTTTGTTTCCCCGATAAAACCCATTGTTCATATAATTTAAGATTTAAATTTGTTGGTGGAATCAACCAAAATACTTTTGTTCCCTTTAAAATATGGTACCAAACAGACGTCCCACCAAAATCAACATGAAAATCTGTATAGCAACCCTTTACTGACATGAGGCAATATTTCTGAACTTTTGGGTACATCATATCATCAAGTCGATTGGTGGCTTCAGTTTGTGCCTCTTTTAAATGACGGGGCCACACAACATCAACCCAATCAATTTGTCGTACAATTGTTGGCGTTTGCACATAATTTTCTAATTTAGTATGTGAAAATTCTAACGATATGACATTTAACAAGCGATCTTTATGCGGACTCTCGTAGTATGCTTGCCACTCCTTCATCGTCATCTCAAAATTCTTTTGTGTATTTACATCCATAACATCGAGAACACGCCGTGAACCCACACACATGCGCACATCGTTAACAGTAAAGTCCGGAGAGGGGACACGCAATCCAAGCCCCGTTGTTTCACGAAACAATAGCGGCGTATTGAATCCATATCGTTGTATATAGGCGAGCGTCAGCTCCGTTCCGTGCATCTCTTTTACTAACGAATTGGTCGCGAAACGGGGACTTTCTAATTTATCTTGTAACGAAAAAGCACGGCTACCTTCGATCTCTTCATCATTCAAAGCCCAATCATCTAAATATGTTTTGCGTTGCTTACGTTCACGCTAAAAAAAAGTATTTTTTAATTAAAAAGAAATAATGATTAATATTACAGAAAATACTGTTTTGTTCATAAAATAAATATATTTAAAAAAAAAAAATGTAATTAACAATTACAAAATTATGAAAAGTGAATTCAAATAACATTATTTTTAAAGATAACGTTTCTTTTCAAAACGAGTATAAAAAAAAATCAAAAAACATAAATTAAAAAAGATAAACAAATAATTACAACATAAAAACACATTAAAAACATACCATTCGCGTATTTTTGCGATTACTTTGCGAGTTTGATTTAACAACCGACCCTGATTCAGAACGTCTCACTGACGCCATGTTACTGAAACTACTGAAATCCTTTTCTATTTCAGGACTATTGAATAATAACCGTATATCCCGTATATAGCTCTCATATCATTGCATATAACCTGTACGACTGAGAACGAACAAGAAAGTAACGCGCAGAGCAACACGACAACACTCCGATACAAAATGTATTTATCCGACTTCTCCACACACACACGTCTTGCACTTCCAAACACGTCCACTCATATGAATTGAAAACGCAAGTGGTTTTAACACAATCGACACAACCAGTGATCACATCGTGGTAGACGTGGTGATGTATACAATACGCATGCGTTTATTTTCTTTCAATATTATCGCCGTATGTATACATACAATATACATACATATATGTATTATATAGTAAATATTTTGTCTCATACATATAGTATGTGTCAAACAGAAAGTGTGAAAGAGATAGGCATATGGTTCGTACCAGTTCCTATAGTTGAAAGTTGAAATCGTTGAAATCAGAGAACAAAGAGAACGAACATTGCTATGTCTATACTAGGGAAACGAGCGTAACCACAAAGGATAGAAAATAACCCACTATGTTATATATGTGCACGCGGAGTTGTGTGTGTTAGTTCGTTGGATGATGTGTGTATTAGTGTCTTGCATACATACATATATAATATGTACGTGGTGGTGGAACGTATGATGTACGTATACCACGTACATATACCGTGTTAATACGAGAGGTAACAATATAACAACAATTGAAACATACCCATTGAGTGGTGGCGAATGAATGAGGACTAAGCAGCCTAAGATGCACATAAAAGCACATAAGTGATTGCAGAAAAGAGATAGATGTATTCGTTCTATTTGTTCTGTGGTTGAAATGGTTGAAATGGTTGATATGTCGTAGTAAATTCCATTGTTTTTAAACAAAAAGTTTCACGGCTTTTAATACTCGCTATTTCTTCGTATACTATACTCATACTATACTATACTACTTGCCCTGTTGTAAACTGATAAACAATATTCGCTTATTTTCATTTTTTTTCACAATTTCTTTGTTTATGGACACTAGTTATAGCTTAAAATTAATTTTTAGTCGAATTTTTCAACTGCAAAAATTAGGCTTATACAGCCTATACGTTAAGAACGACGAGAGGCGAGAGTAGGGGCGCTATCCGTTTTCGGACCCGTAGAACACGATTCTGTAGAAAAAAAATGTCTGATATATATATATATATATATATATATATATATATATATATATATATATATATATATATATATATATATATATATATATATATATATATATATATATATATATATATATATATATATATATATATATATATATATATATATATATATATATATATATATATATATATATATATATATATATATATATATATATATATATATATATATATATATATATATATATATATATATATATATATATATATATATATATATATATATATATATATATATATATATATATATATATATATATATATATATATATATATATATATATATATATATATATATATATATATATATATATATATATATATATATATATATATATATATATATATATATATATATATATATATATAAAATCTATCTCTATAAAATGAACTTCTATTTAACGAAAAACTCCTTAAAACGTAGAAATTAGAAAGGTTTGTTTGGTTTACATTATCATTCGTATATTGAGACACTCTTTATAACGTAACAGCCACTCTCAATAGCGAAAAATACGTCATTTTTTAAGCCAAAAAAAATTTTATTTCGCTGACTTTCAGACAAAATAGTGATACAGAGTCGTAAATATTTCGGACGCACGGTCACGCACGAAGGGATTTTTAGAAATCTGTTTATTTGTTTGTTGTAATTGCCTAGCACATGTTTTTGCCTACTGTACTTCCGTACTATTGTCTTATTGCTATCTTTACGTTATCATATTCTTAGTTGTTTTCAAACTTTTAACTGTAAAGATGGCGAGTAAAAGAAAGAGTTTGTGTATTTACGAAAAAGTGTCATTTAATTCAGTCAAAATTAAAACCACTTACTAAATTCGTAAGTTGTACTCGTAGAATTATATTGTTTTCTTTTACTCTCCATATAACGAAAACTCTTTATAACGTAATAAAATACCCGGTCCCTTCAATTTCGTTATACGGAGTTTACACTATATATATATATATATATATATATATATATATATATATATATATATATATATATATATCGTCGGGGATAGGGCAAATCCTCGTATATACCATAGGTAAAGAGTACGTATCTACATTAGACCTGACCATATACACGGGATCGCCACTTGACGGCAGTAGATCTGCGGTACTGTTATTGGGCGATTTCTTGCTCTCCGTTAGTCGAACAAAGTATCTATCAAAGAGGTAGCTACTAATGAGATTCCTGCGGTCACTGCCTGCGAATTTTTCAATTGGGTACATTTGTCAGATACGCGGAATTATCCAATGCTAGTTACGTATATATATATATATATATATATATATATATATATATATATATATATATATATATATATATATATATATATATATATATTCCTGCTACCTTTTAATATGTGTAGAGCCCCCTATGGAAGTTAAGAGCTGAAATTTGGTAAGTGGGGCTCATTCCGATGGACAACTATACTGTCAAAGTGGGGTCAAACTGGGGGCAAATTTTGGATCCGACCCAACCTTTACGGGGGTAGTGGTGGGCAACAAAACAATAGAACTTTTCCAAACCGATTGGAAATTATGTTTCGGTCAATTACCTACAACATATCCAAAATTCAGCTTCCTAGCATGATCTGGAGGGAGTAGAGGGGGGGAAAATGATTTTTGCTGGATCTACCGGGCCTACAGCCCCCCAGAATTAACGCAGAGGGTTGAAATTTGGTGTGTTGATAAAGTTCGTACCTAGATTGTGCTTTTTGGAGGTTTTAATATTTTACCCCCACCCGCCTCATTTTTAAGCTACAATTTCATGCTTTTTTGACATTTTCGAAGTTTGTACCACTCGCACAGGTCACCCAAATAAACTTAGAGGGCTGAAATTTTGTATTCGGATTGAGTTAGTATCCAGCGTGTGCCTTTTGGGGGCCTCAGCTTTTAACTCTTACCCCCAATATTTTTATACCAAAGAGAACATGATTTTTCTTGTTTTTTAACAGTTTCGTTCGGGTCAAAATCTCCCCAAATAAACCTAGAGGGCTGAAATTTTGTGTACAGGTTAAGCTAATAGCCAGCCACTGCCTTTTGGAGGTTTCAACTTTTAACCCTTACCCCCACGATTTTTACGCTAATATTTCCTTAATTTTTTTGCTTGTTTTCTAACACGTCTAGAGACTCTCTAAGGAAACCTGGAGGGCTGAAATTTTGTACCTGCATTGAGTTAGTATCCAGCTAGTGCCCTTTAGGGAGTCCACATTACTTTTCCGCCCACTTCTCCCATTTTTACATTGGAATTGAATGCTATTGTTAAATGTGTTTTAAATGCATTATTTTTATTCTAAATACAAGTAGGCGAATAGTAACTTTAAAAAATTTAAAGAAAAGTGAACTTACTTTTATAACAAATGAAATACATACATATTAAGTAATTTAAAAATGTTATTAAAGTCACTGTTTATTTATAAATTAAGAATTTTGGATTTTTATTATTTATAAAATAGAAATTTTGGATGGATTTTTTTGAAAAGAAAAAATATCTTCATAAAAGCCTTCCAGTTTACTATTTAAGTTCCTTTTTTAATATTTAAAAATAAAACACAAAGGCAATTGGCGGATAAGCATGGGTAGGAATGCCCTCGTACGAATTGTGTTGGCTTTTTCCCTGCTAACTGCTATTGGCACAAAATTGAAATTTACTGAGATTGAGCCCTTAAAAACTTAAAACCTTTTTTAAAAGCCCCGATCAACCGGACACTCATCATCATTTTTGAAACCACCAAAATAACAAATCGCTTGTGGACTTTCAATTACATTTCGCTTGTAGACATTCAATACCGAAGATGAAAGGAAAAATTCGACTTCCGTGATGGGGCTCCGCTGCTCACGGAGTTTTTTTATGTCACCGAAGGGTGAGATATTAATCTCGTTGTGTGATTATAGTGGGGGGAAAGATTAATAATAATAATAATAAATAATAATAATATATAAAATAATAATTATAGAGTTGTACATGCATATATTGAATAAACGCAAGAGGGTTGCATTCTCACTGTATTATAGAGTTGTACATGCATATATTGAATAAACCTAAGAGGGCTGTATTCTCACTGTACTTAAAAAACGAGCCAAAAAATTATAAATTAGCACTTTCACTGAGGTGACATTACTTAGCGCGTGTCAAAGACACGGACTTGACGAATTTTTTTCTTTTGCTACTTCGCGACTAAAGTATGTATATACTTTAGTTCCTCATAATAGGGAGTGAAGTGTCACTTTTAGTCGGAAGGGCCCAAATATGTAGTATATATTATACATCAAGGGGTTAAGTGTGACTTTTGGTGTCAGAGTACTTGTAAAGGCTCGAGAACAACAATTCATACGAGAGATAAACAAACACTTTAGTCCTGTGGTGTGTATATTATTATCTTTTGTAATTTCAGGTAATTCAAAATTATAAAATATAAGGAAATATTTATTTAAATGTCATACAGTACACTCCTGATTATCTGAGGTTGTCGGGACCGATGCTACCTCAGATACTCGGAATCTCAGATAATACGGAGGCTTAATGTATTTTGAGGTTATAAATAACCATATACATGTACATATCGCACATTGAGAATAAAACTG
This sequence comes from Brachynemurus nebulosus, assembly GCA_035578155.1. Taxonomy (NCBI): domain Eukaryota; kingdom Metazoa; phylum Arthropoda; class Insecta; order Neuroptera; family Myrmeleontidae; genus Brachynemurus; species Brachynemurus nebulosus. Next base: position 8,632,528 of record JAPWDM010000016.1, read on the forward strand.
TTACAACTGCAAATTTTTCGTTTTTGAGATTTTTATATCATTGGATTCAGCTACATTTAAGCTATCGTTTGGTGAAATTTTCATCCTAAAATTCTAGAAAATAAAAAAGTTATAGTCCATAAACTTTTTTTAAATTTTAACAACCTAAGAATAAATGGTTTAAGAAATTTTTGTTGCATGTGCAGTTGTAACAAAGAGAAAACAAAAAATTAACTTTTTATTTAGATTAAAAAAGGTATATGTATATGATTTCTTTTATTAAGTGGCTACATGTTAGTTAGAGTGGATTGTAAGTACATACAGAACTACAGTAACTACACGCATTTTGGTATTCCTTCTTCTGTTATCATTTTACAATGTAAGTGTAATGATGTTCACAATTTTAGACATATTTAATGTTTATTGAGTTTAGACGAATCCTTCCGTAGCATTATTGTTATTAAAATATAATTATAATTTATATATATATATATATATATATATATATATATATATATATATATATATATATATATATATACCTATATATAACTTTTTAGTTTGTTTGGAATATGAACACCATATTTCCTTCTCTGTTTTGCAGAACAGATTCATATTTCAAACACAATAAACAAAATATATATAAGGTACGTACCTATCTATTTAATTTATAGAGAAAATTACAGTCCTTAAGGCATTACATCACTCGGGAAAATTCTTTTTTTACTTTTTTTTTATTGAGATAAATTATGTATTAAGATCTACAAAATGATATTTAAAATTTCAAAAGGATTATAACTGAAAAAATTTTAAAAATAGTTTTGAACCCGATTTTTAAAACGATTTCGAGCGATGAAAAACGTTCAAATGCAGCTTCGCTACGCATAGTATTTTAGAATCTCTCAGCTTGGTCAGTAACTTTTTTACCTTACTTTATTCCATTATGTAAATACTTTATTTTGTTAATTTTGCTATATTTCCATAAACTCAGACATGATAAACACACAAAACGATAAAACCGTTTTGAAACTTTACAACTTTACATGGATTTTTCTTACAACTACGTTTCCCAAAATGTTGGGGAAGATAATGCCAGCAATTTTCACCCAACTGACTTGAAATTTCACCTGCAGCTTTTTAGATAGATTATCTAGGGAGGTACGTGAGATTTTTGAAATTGGTTTACAAATATATTTTTTATAAACAAATTAAGATTAATTTCTTCGTCGATTTTCAATTTTTTTTTTTTTTTCAAATTGGTGCCATTTAGCGATAAACCAATATTTTTTAATAACAATAATAACTAATAATCTTACAAGTAAAGGTCCCGAGGCCGGACCTATCGATTTCGATGAAACTTAAATATATTGTAGAACACTAAAAACTAAGGGACACGTATTTTTTTTTATCTGCGGAAAAACAATTTGAAGGGGTGAAATCGCCCTCCAAAAATTGGGGTAAAAATTTAATTTTTCAAATATCTCGAAAACAGTAAGAGATAAAGCAAAAGTTTAAATTGGCGATATTGCTCTTTTTTAAAGAGCTATCTATTGATATGCAATTTGTTCAAATTACATCAACAGGGGTGGTTGGGGGTTAAAATTTGGGGGTTAATTTTGCAAAAAGGGGATGAAAAATAAACAATATAAAAATTTTGTTTACAGATTTGAAATCTACGTCAAAAAATCTAATTGACCTGTTTTTGCTCAATATCCTAATATTAAGTCTAGGGGTAGTGAACTAGAGGGTGACTATGTCGAATAATCGTACTATTTGGGTATTTCGAGAAGTTCTTCTTCATGGAAAATAGCTTAAGACAATTAGAATAACGTAGAAATGAAATTCTCGAATTCAAAATTGAGTTCGAGCAACATTGGAGAGGGGGTGAGTCACCCTCTTAAATTACATACTAGTTTATATACACTAATTTTTGCTATTAACACACTGATAGTGGGTAAAATAATGTCACAATAAGTGGTTCTGAAGTTGGACTATCATATGTAAGGTCTTTATTAGGTTTGTTTTTTAATGGATATTATAGTTTTCCTTATCGAAAATTATCGATACCGAAAATTACATAACCTAACCTAAAATAACGAAACCTAATAAAAACCTTACATACGATAGTCTAACTTCAGAACCATCTATTGTGACATTATTACCCCCTGTCAGTGTGTTAATTGCAAAAATTAGTGTATGTAAACTAGTATGTAATTTAAGAGGGTAATATCCAATGTTACCCCCTCTCCAATGTTGCTCAAACTCAATTTTGAATTCGAGAATTTCATTTTAGTCCAACTTCAGAACCACTTATTTTGACATTATTTTACCCACTATCAGTGTGTTAATAGCAAAAATTAGTGTATATAAACTAGTATGTAATTTAAGAGGGTGACTCACCCCCCCCTCCAATGTTGCTCAAACTCAATTTTTAATTCGAGAATTTCATTTCTACGTTATTCTAATTGTCTTAAGCTATTTTCCATGAAGAAGAACTTCTTGAAATACCCAAATAGTACGATTATTCGACATAGTCACCCTCTAGTTAACTACCCCTAGACTTAATATTAGGATATTGAGCAAAAACAGGTCAATTAGCTTTTTTGACGTAGATTTCAAATCTGTAAACAATATTTTTATATTGTTTATTTTTCACCCCCTTTTTGCAAAATTAACCCCCAAATTTTAACCCCCAACCACCCCTGTTGATGTAATATGAACAAATTGCATATCAATAGATAGCTCTTTAAAAAAGAGCAATATCCCCAATTTAAACTTTTGCTGTATCTCTTACTGTTTTCGAGATATTTGAAAAATTAAATTTTTACCCCAATTTTTGGAGGGCGATTTCACCCCTTCAAACTGTTTTTCCGCAGATAAAAAAAAATACGTGTCCCTTAGTTTTTAGTGTTCTACAACATATTTAAGTTTCATCAAAATCGATAGGTCCGGCCTCGGGACCTTTACTTGTTAGTACTGCTTTAGTAAAACTAATAAATTAATATAAATAATGAAAAAAAATTATTTTCTGACTGCTGCTTGAAAATTGTTATGCTGTCCATCATAAACTTCTTAAAAAAAGCGTCTCTTTCCGCGCCGCCACCTTGTTTTGTAAATTGGGGGAAAATTTTTTTTGTATACCCCAGATCAAGTATAACACAAAAAAGTTTCATATTAATTGCATTATTTATTACGGGAAAAAAAATCTCAAATAAAACCTTTCTGACATTTCAAAGTAATGTAATGCCTTAACACTCAATTATAATTTGCAATACCTTTAAATGGACCACTTCAGATAATCCGGAGGCTCGGATAACCGCGAATGTACTGTATGTATTATATTAACAGGGTGTCCACAGCCCATCATAAAAAAAATCCCTGACTTTTCCCTGACTTTCCATGACTTTAGGTTCGATTTTCCCTGACCACTACTTTTTTTGTTTCCCATTAATGGTTAGAAATATAAATGTCCAAACACACGATTTTTATTTAAATTTTAATACATACCTACATAATTTTTTAATACATACCTATTTACCTATTTTTAATGAGGGGATTGGGTAAAGCTTAATTAACTACATAAAAAACTATTTAAACAAAATTATTATTTACGTATTGGCCCCGAATGCGGTAGTTGACACTATCAAAAACAAATTGCAAAATTATTTAAGGTACTATTAATTAACGAGTGAAGTTAAAAAAAAGACTTAAAATAATTTTTTTTTTAAGTGAAAAATTTTTTTTTAGGGAAATTTTTTTTTTACATATGATAACTTAGGATCTATATTTTATAAAAAAAATTTTCCCTTTAATTATAATTTTTTCACTAGTACAGAGGGCGTTGAAGTTGACGTAAAAAAAAATGACGTCACAAAAATGAAGGCTAATGTTTTCGCATTCAAATAAACAATTAAAAATTAAAATACAATTTTATATTACTTATTGAATTAATTCAAAGAAAATAAAAATATCCGTGAGTCTTTATTATAATTTACGTAATATATTTTCGTGAACATAATTGTGAACATAAACATTTTTCTTCATTTACAATCAAGATATATATTATCATCTATTTTCCCTGACTTTCCAGAACATTTCGTGAAATCCCTGATTTTCCCTGACGCCTAAGAGCTTCCCTGACTTTTCCCTGACCTTCCCTGACTTTCCAGAATGTGGACACCCTGAATTTAAATATACTTTGGATAAATCAAGCACACTGAACAATATAACTGTCTTTATCTACAATTTTGAATTTGTTTATTATTTTAAATTATCTAGTAACACTATTTCAATTTCGCTTGCTAATTGGTGATGCTCTGTAAATTTTATTTGTTGATTGGCTTAAAAGCGGGAGTAAAAGTATTTTTACTTTTTAGTCCCTTGGGACCAAAAATGATACCTTACTTCCACAGTCCAATGAACATATATATATATATATATATATATATATATATATATATATATATTCTATAGACTGGATTGTATCAATGAATAAATGAAGCATTTACATACGTTCAAAATACGACTAAATGCTATTTTGTAATATCTTAATCAGTGCAATAACCGTGGTATCCGTAGTAACTTTTCCAAATAATTATTGACAAAATATAATACTGATAATAAAATTTAACTTTTTTGAGAAAAAACTGCAAAATTTTGAAAGAAAATAAGTGGTATTCGTTTTATTTTCAAAATACGTACGTATACAATTTATGTCCTGTAATAAATATAGTCCTGTTTATTGAAAAATAGATAACACATTATTCTCCATATATCTTACCCCTTTTAAAGATAGGAAAAAATCTATAGAATTCCATGAACTATTTTTAAACAGTTGAATCATTGGGGAAGGATCTCAAAATGGCAACCAAAGAAGGCCAAAAGCGGTTTTTTTCATTTTTTAAAAAGACTGAATTTCGTACAAAAAAAACTTTCGTACAAAAGTTGTAGAACTATTTAATATCAACAGTATGAGACCGATTTCATGCAAATTACTGCATAAACAAATTAGTTATCGTAAAAAACCGCCAAAAAACGCGATTTTTTCAATTGCTTATACCTTAATGGGAGAAAAATATTTTTTTATGAAACTTGGCGAAGGTATAGTCCTTGGCAAGTAGAATTGGAGCGTTTTTGAAAAATTGCAAAATATTTGGTAGTTTTTGCAAAAATCAACTTCTTCGAAAAAAAAGACGTTTCCGCAGAATTCGATTTAACCAGGTTCTGGACTACCTGCAAGTACGTTTACGGACTTAAAATTTTCTTAAAGATTTGTACTCCTCACTTGTAAAATTCCCACCCACTTTTTACAAAAATTTACAAAATTCCCGCTCTTAAAATTTGCCGCCCCGGGCAAATGCCCGGGTTGCCCCACCTTGGAGCGGGCCCTGGTATTACTAATGATTCTCCAGATCCATTTTTTGGGATAAAGGTATTTTCAATGGCTAAAGTGAAAAACCTCATAAATCAATTTTTTCCAGTTTTGATTTTTTACTCTTAAGAGCTTTACAATAATGCTATAGGCACTAATCCACCAATTGTATGAAATACAACATAATTAGTAATTATGTATCTATACATATACGTGTACACTTGTATCGAATGTTTTGGAACAACAAAGAATCTGGCCTGAAAATCGACAGTTCAAGTTTAAAATCTTATAAGTGTATTTTTTAAATTTTCTGGGACACGAAAAAAACGTCTCTTGGTGCCGCCTTTATTATTAATATTTGAAGCCATAAATGTGGTCTATCGCTTACAAAGTTTTGTGGGTTGATGCCTAGCATAACAGTGAAGCCCTTAAGAGAAAATCCTTAAAACTAAAAAAAACAACGCCTACGAAGTTTTTCACTTTAGCCATTGAAAATAACTGAATCCCAAAAATGGGGCTGGAGAATCATTAGTAATACTTTTCAACCTATTTACAGTATTTACCTACAATTAAATAACCAATGAAATGTTTCGTACCATTTTTTGCCCTATAAAAATCTGTCCTAACTTTTTTTCATGGTAAAAGTGAAAAAACAACAATATTCTTATGGGACTTGATCCATATGAGTTAAATTGTCAGAATTATTATCTGTGTGCGTCATAGTTACAAAAAATTAAATGTATGAAAATATTTTTTTAGGTATGGGATTCCAGGTACTCAGTCGATCGGAAATCATTTGCGAATTTGGAGTATGTTCATAAAAACATTTGTGACTGCCTAGTTTTCCAAAAAAAGAAACTAATCGACTAAAACCTTCAAATTTCTCGAACACAATGACAATCCGTCTATAGCCTTTTAATTACATTTGATTTCTTGAAAACATCGAAGATGAAGGGAAAAATTCGACTCCCGTGATGGCGCACTGCTGCTCACGGCATTTTATGAAAATGTAAATTTTTATTTTCCGATAATGATTCGTATTTTTCAGTACTTACTTAATTGGTATGTGTAATTTAACCATTCGTATTTTTGGTTACTCCTATTCTTTATTCTTTTACACCTATTCCTGTCAAAATTCTCTGGTCTGCCAGTGTTAATGAATGCTCCACGAGAAGCAATAATCTCTTCCGCTTACTGTTCAGGTACTTTGTAATAAATCTTGTGATTTGGGAGATGTGATATGATATTCCTTTATAAAATTTATAAACTACAATCGCCGGCAGTGAGGATTTAAAGCTAGCGATTTTTTTTTTGTTTCTATGGGTCATCTACGGAAATCGATGAATTATTCCACCACACTTCTATTAAATGTTTCTTTAAACTGATGAATAGCTAGTTCCTTTATGAAACGAATTTTCCGTGCCAATCTCCTTCTTCCTCAATCTGTTTTGCCTAGATCAAATTTCAGGGTAAAAACGGAGAAAGTGGGGGGCAGAGGAATGTGGAATCGCTAAAAGGCACACCCTGGATACTAACTCAATACATATACAAAATTTTACCATTGTAGGTTTATTCAGAAAGTCTCTAGGTTTGTTAGATCCATCAAAAAGGACGAAAAACCATGAAATTTTGACGCAAAAATCATGGGGGTAAGGGTTAAAAATTGAAATCTCCAAAAGACACACCCTAGAGGCCTAGATATTAACTTAATTCATATATAAAATTTCATACGGGTTTACGTAAAACGTAGGGGTAAGGGTTAAAAATTGAAATTCCCAAAAAGCAAACTTTGGCTACTAACTCAATCCGAATACAAATTTTCAGCTGTCTAGGTTTATTTGGAGGCCTGCAGGTGTGACACAAAAAACGAACACGAGGAAAACCTATGAAATTTTGACGTAAAAATGGTGGGGATTAGGATTAAACATTAAAGCCCACAAAAAGCATATCCATAGACGGGATTTCAAGAAAAATATTGTGAGGGAGGGGCAAGAAATATATTTAATATAAAAACTAACTTGAGAGATTCTTAGAATAGCAAACCAGTTCAGATCGACAAATGACTTAATTTCTGCATCCCAACTCCTTTTCTTCTGCCATATCATTTTAATAAATCCTATTCAAGTTTTTAATTTCTTATTCGCACGAATATTGGGGGGAGGCAGTTGCTTTATGTATAGATTCGCTACTAATAAAACATAATAATAAACCTACATCGTCTTCTAATTTTTTGATTAAAATCTATTTTTAGTCGAATTTTTCCTTGAAAAAATTAGACTTATACAGTCTATACGACAAGAACGGCGAGAGGCGAGAGTAGGGGCGCTATCCATTTTCGGACCCGTAGAACACGAATATGTAGGAAAAAAATGTCTGATATATATATATATATATATATATATATATATATATATATATATATATATATATATATATATATATATATATATTCCCGCCACCTTTTAATTTGCGTAGGGCTCTCCTATGGAAGTTAAGAGATAAAATTTGGTAAGTGGGGCTCATTTTCGAGGCACCTCATACTATTAAAGTGGGGTCAAATTTTGGGAAAATTTTTGATCCGACGCAACTTTTAAGAGGGTGGTGGGGGGCGGTAAAACAATAAACCTTTTCCAAACCGGTTGGAAATAATGTTTCGGTGAATTTTCTACAACATATCCAAAATTCAGCTTCCTAAGATGATTTGGAGGGAGTACAGGGAGAAAAAACGATTTTAGCTGGATCTAACAGGCCTCCAGCCCCCCAGAATTAACGTAGAGGGTTGAAATTTGGTGTGTTGATAAAGTTCGTACCTAGGCTGTGCTTTTTGGAGGTTTTAATATTTTACCCCCACCCCCCTCATTTTTAAGCTACAATTTCATGCTTTTTCGACGTTTTCGAAGTTTTTACCACTCGCACAGGTCACCCAAATAAACCTAGAGGGCTGAAATTTTGTATTCGGATTGAGTTAGTATCAAGGGGGTGCCTTTTGGGGGTCTCGACTTTTAACCCCTACCCCCACCATTTTTATACCAAAAAGAACATGATTTTTCTTGTTTTTTAACAGTTTCGTTCGGGTCAAAATCTCCCCAAATAAACCTAGAGGGCTGAAATTTTGTGTACAGGTTAAGCTAATAGCCAGACACTACTTTTTGGACGTTTCAACTTTTAACCCTTACCCCCACGATTTTTACGCCAATATTTCCTTAATTTTTTTGCTTATTTTCTAACACGTCTAGAGACTCTCTAAGGAAACCTAGAGGGCTGAAATTTTGTACGTGTATTCAGTTAGTATCCAGCTAGTACCTTTTAGGGAGTCCACATTTTTTTTTCCCCCCACTTCTCCCATTTTTACATCGGAATTGAATGCTATTGTTAAATGTATTTTAAATGCACTATTTTTATTCTAAATACAAGTAGGCGAATAGTAATTTTAAAAAATTTAAAAAAAAGTGAACTTACTTTTGTGACAAATGAAATACATACATATTAAGTAATTTAAAAATGTTATTAAAGTCACTGTTTATTTATAAATTAGGAATTTTGGATTTTTATTATTTATAAAATAGAAATTTTGGATTTTTTTGGAAAGAAAAAATATCTTCATAATGGCCTTCCAGTTTACTCTTTAAGTTCCTTTTTTTAATATTTAAAAATAAAGCACAAAGGCAATTGGCGGATAAGTATGGGTAGGAATGCCCTCGTACGAATTGTGTTGGCTTTTTCCCTGCTAACTGTTATCGGCACAAAATTGAAATTTACTAAGATTCAACCCTTAAAAAATTAAAACCTTTTTTTAAAACCCCGATCAACCGGACCCTCATCATCAGTTTTGAAGCCACCAAAATGACAAATCGCTTGTGGACTTTCAATTACATTTCGCTTGTAGACATTCAATACCGAAGATGAAAGGAAAAATTCGACTTCCGTGATGGGGCTCCGCTGCTCACGGCGTTTTTTTAAAATATTATACCAATGATGTAGAATTTGTGAAGTGCAGTTTTCTGCACTTCACAGTCTGTTTTACACTCAATAAATTAATTACAACTCAAAAAGCGCCTCTTCGATTTTGATGAAATTTGGTGTGTTGTAAGTAGACAAAGCAAACAATATTCAGTATTTTTTTTGAAAGGTGTAAGTATACTAGAACTATACTAAAAAATTAGGGAAAAATGTCAAAAAAATATATAATATTGTCCCAAGTATTACCTAAATTTTTGCGTCGGTTTTGTTTTCCTAGCTGTTATAGTTTTTGAGAAAATTGAGCTTGAAAAATTACAGCACACACACATATTTTGGTTAATATATTAAGGATAAGTTAAAGTTAAGGGTCAATTACATATATTATTACAGACATCGGCTATGGGGGCCATTTCCCTATGCTTATCTTGCTATACCCTTTGGAGCTTAGTATTTCACAAACGAGGTTTAACATTAGAAAGCAGTAAATGGGAAGTAAATTTTATTTTAAAATTACTTTCGAATGATACCCCACTAGCATTTTATAGCCACGTTCACAGCATTTGTAAATAGCGATAACAACCGTAGAGGCCGATCGCGATCAGTGATCACATATGTGTGCAACATATATGTACCACAAGCAGATATTGACCACAACAACCACACTCTCTGTCGGTTTTTGTTAACATTTATAGAAGAATAACGTAACACTATTAAATTTGAAATTTCTTTGTCTGATGTTTGGGCGTGGTATTTTCGTATTTTCTTTGTGTTTAAACCTCTCTAAAAATTTAAAAAGTTAAAGCGTAATTTAATTCTAACTTTAATTAACCATAGAATTTCGCAACGATGTGGATATTTTTTGTTTTTTCACACCATATACAAAAATTTTTACCTTTGACAATTTCCAAACGTTTTCTTAAATGTTACGTTTTCTGACTACGATTTACGGTCTGCTGTTTTTGAAAATGACTGTTAATACGGTTAAAACTAGTCAAACTTAAGCTTTATTGATTCTTTAATTTCATTTTTTTGTTTTTGAATTTTATGTGGTGATTCTTTTTTTGTCACTTGATTTTGCGGACTTGTCATTTTTGAACTTTTGTTTCTTATCATAACACTTGAAAATATGTATAATTTTATATTATCATTTATTTATTTGCTTTATTTTTTGTGACTATATTGAAATGCGTATTTTAATAAAATCACAGAAATCAGTGTTTGTCTGTTATTATTTTTATAAAAAATCATATACATATAATTATAGACCGGATGAAATAATTTTTCACAGGACCGGCTTAACGATTTCAGTGTAATACTGTTAGACTGTTTGTATTTATGTATGAGTCTGCTGCAACAGAAATAACAGAATCCTGAAAATTTATTGAAATTCAACATAGAGAAGCAAAAACTTTTTAGAAAAATTTTATTATGTGAGATTTATATCAAAAATAAAAAGGGACCCCAAATTTTATTGAATTAAAGTTTTGCAATATTTATTTGTCTAACTAGCTCGCAGTTACATATAAAACAAAATTTATTACTTCCGTTCCCACCGACAGCTTTCTTTGAGTATCAATTGACAAACAAACTCCTTATCTCTTTTTAACTTTTTAAAATTTAATATATGTACCTTGTTTACAATTTTTTAAAATTTTTAGTTTTCTACATAGGTACATACACATGCAATGTAAATCAAGCAATATTTAATCTAGTTGTCCATTTCATTCAAACACATAAACAAAACATCATTTTGATGACATCGTACGTGTCGTACGTATAAATATGTACGTATGCATTATTTGTATTTAACCACAGATACTATTGATATTAGAATATTTGTATGGACCATACAATAGAAGTTTTTTAGATATTATTTTTTTGAAGCAAAATCGTCATATTGATTAACACCTTTTATAATCTACAAACACAGAATACCTACAAACTATCGATGGTAATGAATATTTTTTAATTTTTATGTGATTTTTGTTGTAATTGGAGAGTATTTATTAATAAATGTTCTAAAAATATTTATACTAACAAATATAACATCAGTTAATCTAGAAAAATTTTAAATCCCCTCTTGTTTAACCATCCATATTCGTCAACACTTTTAGTCACTTTTCATTTTCATATAGATTGTGTATATAAGTGTATTCCCACTATTTATTCAATGCTCAAAAGTATATACAAAAAAAATATTAGCAAAAATGAAATAAATACCTACATAATATTTTATTAGATAACACATTATTAACGTTACATTTTTTTTTCTTAATATGTATACTTTTATTTGTGTATAGTTTGTTGGCAAGATATACTAGTTTTGTATGAACATTTTTTAAGGAAAAATTAGTAATATTTTCTAAAACATATTATGTTAATTCGATTTAAGTTAATCAGTTTATGTATGTATGTATGTAAAGGAACATTATTTGCTCTAGCAGTCTCATACATAAATACAAACAGTCTAACAGTATTACACTGAAATCGTTAAGCCGGTCCTGTGAAAAATTATTTTATCCGGACTATACATATAATTATACTTTTGACTCGTTGTAAGCAACAATAAAAAAGATTGAAATAGAATCATACACCTTATTACCTTACTCTTTTTAGATAATAAAATTCGCATATACGTAAAAAGAGTAAGGCGTATAATTCTATTTCAGTTTTTGACGTTGCTTATAACGAGTCAAAAGTGTATTCAAAATTTTTTGTTCATGAGTACAAAGGTATAGAAATTATAAAGGTATTACGGACTGGCAAAACTGACAAAATTATAAGAATTACATGATTTTGATTACAAAACCCTAAAAACAAGCAATTGTGTTTAAGATCGCTGTCACAAAATATAGTTATAATTTCACTCATTGTCAATCAAAATTCAAGTTTTTCAAATTTTTTTCACACCATGTAAAGAGCGGAATAAAACATATAAGATACGTTTTTAAACCATGATTTTATGCAAGTTTTCAAGAAAAAGTAATTTTTTTAATAGATTTGAGCGTTACTTTATGGTATTCCATTTCAAAATAAAAAGACAATTTTTACTTTACGAATATCACTTTATTTAAAGTTTTAAATGTCTGTGACATGTTTCGTATGGCTATTAACGAACTATTCGTTAGTTCTCCAAAAGCGGCAAAGATTACACAACAGGTTTTGAAAATACTTTCACTGTTAGAAAGCTAAAATATCCTAAATGAATATATAGGTTATATTACATAAGGTCCTCCCAGAATATACGGCCGAGCTGATTTCTGATGAGGTCCACCAGGATCTTGCGGATCCAGAAACGCCAGAAATAAGGTATCGAACCAATTCTGAAAATTTTCTCATTGCTAGAGAACTAAATTATTTTAGATGGATAGCAACTATGCCGTATAAAGTCCGTCCGGCTTTTACGGTCCCAAAAATACCAAAAATAAATTACCTTGCTGATTTTGAAACTTCTTTTACTCTTAGAAAGCTAAATTATTTTAGATGGGTATAAAAACGAACTATATCCAATTGATTTTGAAAATTTTTTCACCATCAAAAAAATAAATTATTTTAAATGAATATACGCTACACTATATGAGTTCCACTAGGGTCCTGGGGACCCAAAAGGGCCAAAAATTAGCTGTTCAACTGATTTTGAAAATGTTTTCACTGAAGGCTAAACTATTTTAAATGGGTACAGGTCTTAAGTGAGATCCACCAGTGCCCAATATTTAGAAATTCGTTATGTTATTCAGATGCTGCGACAGGGGTATTTTCTTATTTCATTACCTTATTTCGTTACTTTTGCTATATTTTCATAAATAACTCAAAAATGGTAAGTATAGACAAACAAAACGATAAACGCGTTTTGAAACTACAACTTTATTACGTTTTCTAAAACGGTGGGTAAGATAACTCCAATAACAAGATATATATATATATATATATATATATATATATATATATATATATATATATATATATATATATATATATATGATTATTTATGAATTCATATATGATTATGGCTATTTTGTACATCTTCATGTCTGATTTGATCTCGAATATTGTAAAATTGTATAGCAATCCGTACATGATTAGGTCTGATTATGCGTTGCTAATATGAATTAACATGTGAGTCCATGCTTAGTGACACATAAAGTCATATTGCTCATATCAACTCATTACACATAAGTCCATGCTTAGTGACACATAAAGTTATATTGCTCATATCAACTCATACCTGTCCGTAAATATACTTATATCCAACCTAATACAGTATACATATGATTAGATCTGATCATATTTATCTGCCATTAATTCACCGATCAATAGACATGATATGTATATGAATTAATATAAATTTTTGTAACATATAGCCAAATAATAGAAGACATGCTGGGCTAAAATCCAACCTCACGTCCCCGTCGGGCAACTGTTAGCTTCGGCTAGCAGGCTAACGAGGCTAGGGTATTTTTTTCGACAAGGATGATTGTCGTAGGATCGACAGTGTGGCATTCTCGTATTGAGCGAAACTTCACCGATAGTCTAGATTGTGCGTAGTTGGAAATTGGGGCTGACGCTGCTCAACTGACTGACGAAAGTGAATGCAGTAGCTGGTATGGGCATGTTTACCAGTCTCGTGAATCGCGTCAGACGAGTCGAAAAGTGATATTTTATCTGTGATTTTGTTTTAACCAAGCTGTGACGAATCTGTGATCCTTGTTATGCCACCCTGGGTTTTCATGCCTGCGGTGGTATTTTTCAAATATTGCTCTTCCTGTGATATTTCCCTGGCCTTGTTCTTGTCATTTCGATGGGTAGGAATGCGGCTCCCGACGCACTCGTTCTCATCGGCCACACGTACGAGTCGACGTCTGCCCGAACAGCTTGAGCGAGCTCGCCCAGTAAGGAGACGTCGTCGTCCCTCGTACGGATGCGTTCGTGGGCGTTGATATGGCGGCTTCCGCCCCGTCGAAGTGATACGAACACAGGTCAGATGTTGACTTTGTGATACTCTGTGGCATTGTCCCGTTCTCTGTAGCCTCGACTCGGACGAACGTGGCCTAGTCATCGTACCGGTCTCCCGTGTAGGTTGATCCCGACATCTGACAGAACGGCACATGTACCCAGTAATCAGTTATCTGACAGAACAGTACATGTTGCTCAGTAATCAGATGTCACTGTCCCTACACGTGTGAGTTCCTAGGTGTTGACGAAGCCATTTCGGAATTGTTGAGACTATGGGGAGCGGAATCGTGCACCAGAGCAAGAAATTTTTTTTTTTTTTTAATTCTGTGATATTGTTGTTTTTATTTTTTAATAAGATTGTTTTAATCTGTTTTGTTTTAACGATGTACCACCGAGGGCCTTTTCCACCCGAGGTGGTACATCAGTTCTTTCTATTCTTATCTGTGATATTTTATTGTGCCGCTGTGGGCTTGCCGTTGTGGCCTCTCAGCGATTTTGTTTTTAACTACTTATTGCGGCACTGGTCGGCCTGTGGCTTCCCAGTGACGTAATAAGATTTTCCTCTTATTTTCTTTTTTTGTGATATTATTGTGATGTTGTTTTATTGTGATATTTTTACCCAGATTTCTCCACTCCGAGGCCCTTTACACCTCGGAGTTTCATCGTTAGTTTTCAGTCCTTGGTGAGCGGACGTTCTGGCTAGTACTTAGCGTACCACCACCAAGGACTGTCCGCTCGTTATGAAGGCCTGGGATGGCAGGGCTCATCGGTGAATTTTATCATGTGTATGTTTGTCCGTTGTCTAATGCATTTATGTGTTCCTGTCTGTTTTGTGTTTTATTTTTACCGTGTATGGTGGCGCATGCCCTTAGTAGGCGATGCCGCCGGGTGCTGCTGACCGCGCCATCCACTGGCAGCAGTACCCCAATTTTAATTTAAAAAAAAAAATAAAAAAAAAAAATAGAAGACATGAGTGGATGAAGGTTTTTTATGTAACATTTTTTTATAATTTTAGAGTACAAGGGTTTGAAAGTTTTTGTTTATATATACTTCCCATGCAATAGCACATGTTTATTATTGAATTTCTGCAAAACCATTGGACCTAATGGAACTAAATTTTAATATATGATACTTCAGCATAGAGTATTTCAATATTTGGCAAAAAATGAATTTTTGACAAAAATGTTACATAACACCTTCATCCACTATACTGTATACTATATCGTCAGCTGAGTATTGGTTTGTACCAAGTACACTTTTTAAAATTTTTTCCTAGATATCTAGTTGTTTTGTTAGTTTTGGGCATTGAGGGAGCCGAAACAAATATCAATTTTTTTTTTTTTTTTTTTTTTAAATGGACTTGCTATAAACTATGTTATTGGTAGTACAAACTAATATTCAGCTGACTTATTATGTATTAATTTTTAAATATTTATTTTTTATTTTATTTTTCCCTACGTGTGTTTTATCACTCTTACTTACATGTAATTTTTAAATATTTCGCTGATATTTATCTACATTTGAAATTATTAATAAAACCTTCTCTTTTCCATATGTAAACTTTTGAACCCACAAATCCCTACCTTGATTGTGAGAGACGAGAAAATATAAGCTTTCCGTGATGTCAATTTCAAATTAATACTTATATTTTGCCTTTTTTGGATATCAATTCCTATTTGTAATAATTCTACTAATTCCTGATATATAATAATTTATAATTCCTGATATCTAACTGATAGAAAAATTCTTATTTTACTTTTCAAGTGTAATAATAATGGTTACATCTAAAAAATTTTAGTAATTTTTTCTAAAATAAATTTTTAGCGAATTTCCAAAACTGGAAATTCAGCTTTTACAGCAGGTGTCATGATGCGACCTAAGCCCGGGACCATAACATAAATATGTTTTGAGGTCCCTAGAATACGAAAATGATATTCACTAAAATTTATATATATATATATATATATATATATATATATATATATATATATATATATATATATATATATATATATATATATATATATATATATATATATATATATATATATATATATGTATCCGCGCGATAACTCTCGAACGAAACGTTTATTGCTTATGAAATTTTGTGTGCAAATTCGATTTTCCAAATCGTTGGATGAGTTCGTTAGCCAGACACGTCGGATGCCCAGAAGTAGGTTATCCGGGCATTTTTTGTCAACAAAATGAGTTTTTTGCCAGAATTAAGCAATTATTCAAATTTTTTTTTACACCAATCGGAAGAAAAAGCCAAATTACGTAAAAAATGTTTTTAAACCGTTACTCTAAATTACTTACTTTTCGAGAAAAACTAGGAAATATGCCGTTCTCCATTTCACTCGCACTCGCATTCTTTTTTTTCTGTCTCATTTTTTGCGAACTAAATTCGAAAAAAACCGCTTTATAAGTAGCGTGTCATGATTTTTTTAATCCAATTTAACGATTCGGCTATATTCTATTTCTCTGTCAGTTAAATGTTTTTATAATGTATCTCTGTTCCATTTTTTTTTTTTTGAGAAAAAAACTCACTACTTCTGTTATGTGATATGATCAGAATTTAGATTATGTTTATACCTTCCTAAAATTAATAAGAGTTTGCTTTAATCGCATAAAAATTACGTTAAATCATATTCAAACAATAATATTTTTACGTAATTTTCTATCCAGTTGACAATACAGCTATGATTAGAATTGTATAAACAGAGTATTCTAGTATTAAATAATTTTGCACATTCAATTTTTTTTTTTTTTAACAAAAAAAAAAATTTTAAATTTTGACACATTCTTTTATGAAATTTTGATTAAGAAATATTAAAAAATTTTAAGGTGAATCATTTAAAAAGAGTTAAAAATAAATTAAAAGGAAACATTTATCTATTTTAACATATTTGTAAAGAAAATTTTAGTTTACTTACAGCTTTTTGAAAAAATGTAATAACATTTTTACATACAACAAAGATTATATTTGAAAGGTAGGAAATCCACAATTTTAGAAGAAAATATTCGTCTAATTCGCACTAAGCCGAAAGTATAGCCACTAATAAGGACATTCCACTATTAAAATGAATGGAAAATATATTGAAATTTATTTAATGAAAGCCGTTCATACACATTTTTAAAATATCCTTTTGAATTATATAACAAATAAAATCTGTGTAAAAAAATCTAATTGACGTGTTTTTTCTCAATTTTCTAATATTAAGTCCAAGGCTAGTTAACTAGGGAGTGATTGTGTCAACATTTTAATGTAAAATATGGTAATTTTAACCCTATTTAGAAGAACATTTCGATTTTAACAATAAAAAAATTTTAAAAAGTGTTTTCGTTTTTCCCGGATTACCAAAAACTTTTCATAGGTATATCTGTGACTAAAGTTGCCTCCCTTTCTTAAGAAAATAAAGTATTTTTAAAATTTTGTGCAAAAAAATAAAACACAATTAACGAAAAAAAAGTACGCGTTTCCATATTTTTAAGATTTTGTAGTACAAGAAAATCCTTATAAATTCATTATATCTGTTATTGCATTTACTAGCTTACTCCCACTTGACCACTTTTAAATAGTCGGTGTCAGATCTTACGCAATTTAATAAACAGTATCGTTTTGATTTTTTAAACTCATTTAAGACATTTATTGTTAGTGATACATATTTTAATTATTTTCCTAACTAATAAATTGAATTCTGTAGACTGATGTTTTTGTAGATAAAAAAAATTCTAGGTGGCGTCTGTATTAGACAAAAGTCTGAAAAACGGACGTAGAATCTCACTGTTATTAATTATTATGTCTTGTAGTCTTTTGAAAAATTATTTTTTGAACTAAAATAAGAATAGGAGGAAATTCGCTATGTTATGCAGATGCTGCGACAGGGGTATTTTTGTTAATATTAACGGTAATTTTTTTATTAGGTATTAATTTAAAAATAGAAAGGTTATGAAAATTCTAACAACAATTTATGTTTACTATTTTTATCTAATGTCTTAATATACATAGCATATAATGACAAGTATAAACAAAGATAGCGTGGTCTAGTGGTTAACGGCTGTGATAATTTAAAAGATGACAGCACATTCTTCATCTTCAGCATTAACAGTGATCGAATCCCGCAGAAGTCAACTTTTAAATAATAAAAATGGTTCACGTATGTCCATGCATAATCGGTTCATGCATAATTATATCTGACTATAATAACCTCATGCTTCATCATTCATGAGCATGCATGATTAGGACTGGTCATTTTTTCATATATAATTATGCATGGATCTGTTAGATATGATTATATATGATTAGCCAAAATAATTTTTATTAGGGGATTTTCAAATTTTTTTGTCAAGCTGGTGCCATTTAGCGATAAATCAGTATTTTTTAATAATCCTGTGTACCGCTTTAGTAAAACTACATAGTCTAAATGTCTAAAAGATGAAAAAAATTATTTTCTGGCTGCTATTTGAAAACTGTTATACTGTCCACCATGAACCTGTTTGGAAAAAGCGTCTGTATTCGACCTGTAACTGCACCGTCATTTTGTTTTGTAAATTGTGGGGTACGTTTTTTTGTGTTCCTCAGATCACGTATAATACACTCTAAAAAAATTTATACTATGTTATTCGTTACAGAGAAAAATTCTCAAATAAAACTTTCTTTTCTGACTTTTCAAAGTGATTTAATGACTTAAAACATTATGTAATATTGAAATTCCGGTGCGAATAATTACTTTTCTGGCCATTTTAAACTGGTAAGTGGACTTGACTAGTAGGGTCTTTAGTGGATTTCACTAAAATATCTTAGCGTGATCCGGATTATAGACAGACACTCACTTGTATATTAGTGTGTTTAAATAAGAAATATATTATCGTTTACTAGCGAAGAGTCAATAAAAATCAAGTATACCAAGAATATAAGTATTATGAATTTAATAATAAAAAATTTCCATTTATTTAATTATGGAACTCGAGGGACAATATGTACAGTGCTAATAAAATTTGTTTTATCAAAGTCAGATACAACTGACTACAGCTGGTTGACATTTTTTATATTTGAGCAATTCCATGCACATATATTGAAGTAATCGCAACTTTTATTTTTTTCTTTAATCGCTTATACTGAAAATACCTTATCTTCGATTTCCGATTTTCTTTTAGCGAATTTCCAGAATGGAAATTCAGCTATTACAGTAGGTCTCATGACGCGACTTGAGCCCGGGACTATGGCAGAAATTTGTTTTGAGGTCCCTAGAAACCGAAAATAATATTCACTAAAATTTATATATATATATATATATATGTATATATGTATTTATGTATTTATGTATCAGCACGATAACTCTCGAACGAAATGTCCTAGGGTTACGAAATTTGGTGACAACGTTGGAAGTCCAAAAATCTTGGATGAGTTCTTCAGCCAGACACGTCGGATGCCAGGAACATGGTTTTTGTTCTTGCAAAAAATTAGTTTTTTGCCAAAATTTCCACTTATTCAAAAATTTTTGCCAAATTTTTTTACACCATTTAAAAGAGGAGAAAAAGTTACATAAAAAAGCTCTTTAAACTATTATTCTATGTCAACTAGTTTCCGAGAAAAACTAATTTTTATAAACGGAAATTCGCTATGTTATGCAGGATGCTGCGACAGGGGTATTTTTAAATGAAAGTAATCAGTCCCCTCTATAACACGGTACTCGATTTTCTTAGTTTTTTGAGCTTTACGGATTTTACGGCGCTTAGTTTTAAAAAAATACGTGATTTTTTAACTAAATTATAAAATAAAGTATTAATTATGATATTACCGTACTTTTGATATTCGATTTTCTTTTTTCAAATGAAAGTACTCAGTCCTCTCTACAACGTGGTACTCGATTTTCTTTTTCTTTTTTTTTTTTGGTTTTTTGTTTTAGGGATTACGGATTTTACGGGGCTTAGTTTCAAAAAATACGTGAATTTTTTACCTAAATGATAAAATAAAATATTATAGTTATAATATGACCTCATTTTTGATTTTCGATTTTCTTTTTTTTAATGAAAGTACTCAGTCCCCTCTACAACGTGGTACTTGATTTTCTTGGTTTTTTATTTTTTTTATTTTTTGAGTTTTACGGATTTTACGGGGCTTAGTTTTAAAAAATACGTGAATTTTTTACCTAAATGATAAAATATTATAGTTATAATATTACCTCATCTTTGATTTTCGATTTTCCTTTTTAAATTGTAATTTTTTTTTTTTTTTTTTTTTTTGAGTTTACCTCATTGATAAAATAAAGTATTAATTTCAATATTAATAATCCAACTTGGATTTTCGTCCCCCTATAATGGAACACTGAATTATTTTATTATTATTATTATTATTATTATTATGATTTTTTTATTTATAAGAATTTTTGCTAGTTTTTTTTTTGATATACAATGGATATTTTTATTGCACTGTGTGTATAATAAACGTCTAAGTTAATCAAATAGTTATTTTATTTGCATGTTTATTGATGATAAGAGTTTGGTTTTCGATTGTTAGAAAAGTATCTTTTTTGCTAGTCTCTAGCCCTGATTTTGTTAGTAGATTATTAAGATAATTAACTGCGGATATTATTTCTTCGTCAAGTACGGACAAAATTGAGGCTTGCTTCTATGTAGGTATAGAATCAAAAAATTAGTATCGTAAAATTCATAAAACTCATAAAAACTAAGAAACTCGAGTACCATGGTATAACGGGGCTCCATACTTAAAAAAGAAATATCGAAAATTAAAATTGAGGTAATATTGGAACTGATACTTTATTTTATCATTTGTTAAAAAGTTCAAGTATTTTTTAAAAACTGAGCCCCGTAAAATCCGCAAAACTTAAAAAAACGAAGAAAATCGAGTACCACGTTATAGTGGGGACTGAGTACTTTCATTAAAAAAAAGAAAATCGAAAATCAAAGGTGAGGTAATATTATAATTATAATATTTTATCATTTAGGTAAAAAATTCACGTATTTTTTAAGGCCGCTATTACATTGTCATAGATATATGTCAAAGATCCTTGATCAAATCTATGATCAAATATTAAGAAGTATCTTTAACTATGGTTACAGAAATTTATATTATAAAAGTTGACTTTTACACTATAATATTTCTTTGATTAAATAAAACTTTGACATATATCTATGACAGTGTAATAGCGGCCTAAAACTAAGCCCCGTACAATCCGTAAAACTCAAAAAAAACCAAGAAAATCGAGCACCACTTTGTAGAGGGGACTGAGTACTTTCATATGAAAGAAGAAAATCGAAAATCAAAAGTGCGGTAATATCATAATTAATAATTCATTTTATCATTAAGTTAAAAAATCATAAATTTTTTAAAACTAAGCCCCGTAAAATCCATAAAACTAAAAAAAACCAAGAAAATCGAATACCACGTTGTAGAGGGGGCTCAGTACTTTCATTTGAAAAAAGAAAATCGAAAAACAAAAGTGCGGTAATATTATAATTAATATCATACTTTAATATCATACTTTATTTTATCATTTAGTTAAAAAATGACGTATTTTTTAAAACTAAGCCCCGTAAAATCCGTAAAGCTCAAAAAAACCAAAAAAATCGAGTACCATATTATAGAGGGGACTGAGTACTTTCATTTAAAAAACGAAAATCGAAAATCGAAGATAAGGTATTTTCAGTATAAGAGAATAAAGAAAAAAATATAAAAGTTGCGATTATTTCAATATATGTGCATATATTGGGACGGAAATCGGTCTGATTGAAAGTGTATGTAAAGTATATTCAATGGCACATGTAATCATTTTTTAATTATTCTTAGACTCTGAAAAAATTGATAAAATATTTTGGGGAATCCCCATTTTGTGACCTTGAACGCAACTTTCAATAATTATAACTCCGACAAAATAAAAGATAATTCAATAATATTCGAGTTCATAGCTCAACACATCTTAAACTTATTATATACAAAGGGAAATTAAATTTGGCGAACATTCCACTTTTGAGTGATCAACTTATACATGTAATTGCTCATTTCCTTTTTTTTATTCTGATTTCTGAATGACTTACCACATCGCATCTTCTCTCTCTTTTATAGCCCACACTTTCCACCCGCGTGGTGATATACCAAGCAAAATCGTGCTTACTAAAAAACACGAGATCAGTAACTGCAGGAAAAGAACAATGTTTTGCTTGCCGAATGCTATAAATGCTGTCGCTAGGTTGTTTTGAGTTGCAATAATACATGAATGCAACAAGCATGCTCAATCGAAGTGGAACACAATCGTAAGAGAGTACAATAATAATGCTTGTGTCATACGTAACATATTTTTTGCACGATCGTGTATTTTCATTTATTTACCGATGCTGTTGACAATACTGGTAAGTTACATTTCCCGAACGTTTGTTTATATCTATGGAAACCAAAAAATAACAGTGCGGTAAGTGAAGTAGATGCGTGGTAAGTGAAGAGGAGTGTGGTAAGTGAAATTAGCTCAGAAAAGATTGTAATTATTTATTTATATTGAAATTAAAAGTACAATTTGAACAATTAGGAAAATAAATCGATTAATATGAAGATTTTCACTAGTTTGCACAGTATTATTATTATTGTTACCATTAGTCTTTATATTTTATTGACATTTCAAAAGGACGTTCAATCATTAAAATTTTCTGTGGTTTTCATAATCTTACTTTCATTTTACGAGAATAAATTTGCAGCCAAAAATAAAATGCTTCATAAATTTCATTATTCTCACTAATATTATAGTTTAACAAACTATTTTCCTCAATTTTTTTAATAGAAAATTTAAAAAAAATATTTACGCCAATGAAATATTGACACTTAATTTTTTATTTACAAATATAGTTGTTATTTACAATTGTCACTACAAAGATTCGTATTAGTTGCTATAAATATTTATAATATTTATTCATGGCATTCTATGTCATAACATAGAAATTTCATCTATATTATTCGAATTGTATTTTTTATTTAATATATTTTTATTCTTTAATTATTTTAAATCGATCGTGAAAAAAAAAATATTATACAACACACGATGAGTTAAATGCATTTACTGATCTCGAAAATTGCAAAAACTCGACCCTACGGGTCTCGTTTTCGCAACATTTTCTCGATCAGTAAAAGCAACTTACCGAACTTATATTGTAAAATACTATCTTATCTCCATGACAAAGACACACGTTAACTAATATAGAAAACAGGAAATTTTCAAAATTTGTTCGTTTTATAATGAAAAATTTTAAAAGAAAATTTTTTAATTATATAAGGCCATATCTTATTTATATTAATATAACAAAGAGAGAAAATTTGTTTGTATGTCCAAAGTAAACTCAAAAAGTACTGGAACGACTTGAAAAATTTTTCACTATTAGAAAGCTAAACTATTCCAAATTAACATAGGATATGCTGTATGAGGTCCACTGAATCCTAGGGGCCCCAAAAGCATCTAAATGAGCTACTCAATCGGTCTTGAAGATTTTTTCACCGTTAAATACTTAAACTGTTCCAAATTGATATCGACTCTGTTGTATTATTTGGCCAGATTGCCCAGGATTCTGGAGAAATTTCTTCTCAAATACTACTGAATTATATGAGAAGTTAACGTGAAGTCAAAATTGTCCGTCAGGGTATTAAAGGCTCAAAAAGAACTTAAAATAAGCAGTTAGGGGGAATTTGGACAGTAAGATTATAGTGATTATGGGGCACTGGGTGGTAAGGTCATAGTGATTGTGGATTACTGTGTAGTATAATTAGTGATTATGGGCCACTTGGTAGAAGGTCATAATGATTATGGACTATTGGGTAGTAAAGTCATAGTAATTAAGGATCACTAAAATCACTAAAACTTTGATTCTTTGTAAGTTTTGAGCGGAATGGTATTATTCATTGCGTTTTTTTTTTGTTGCTATTATTTATAAATTCAGTAAAACTTCGCTAATTCGACCTAATGAGAACCACGATCGGTGCGAATTAGCGAAAATTCTGAATTACGGAATACTTCTAAAATCACATGTAATTCTGAATTTTACGGACATTGTGTAATTAATTTAGGTAAATTTCAAAGCGTAAATTTATGTAATAATTTAAGTCGATGCATTCAGTAGTAAATAAGAAGTATAAATACCCCTGTCGCAGCATCTGCATAACATAGCGAATTTCCAAATCTTGGGCACTGGCGGATCTCATCTAAGACCTGTACCTATTTAAAATAGTTTAGCTTTCTAAGAATAAAATAATTTTTAAAATCGGCTGGGTAATTAGTTTTGGTATTTTTGGGGACCCAAGAACCCGAACGAATTTTGTGCAGCGTAGTTGTATCCATCTAAAATAATTTAGTTCTCTAGCAGTGAGAAATTTTTTAGCACCGGTTCGATAGCTTATTACTGGCGTTTTCGGATCTGCAAGATCCCGGTGGACCTCATTAAAAAGTCAGCTCGACCGTATATTCTAGGCGGACTTTATGTAATATATATGTAATATGTATATATGTAATATATATATATATATATATATATATATATATATATATATATATATATATATATATATATATATATATATATATATTTTCAAAACCCGTTGTGTAGCATTCTACGCTGCATTTGCATCCGCAGGACAGTTGTGGATCTCAGATAACACAACCTGTACCTATCTAAAATAGTTTACCTCGGTAATAGTAAAAAAGTTTCAAAATCGGTCAGTTATTTTATTTTTGACACTTTTAGGTCCTACTGACACTGTCAGACCTTACATAACGTAATCTATATGTATCTAAAATAGCTTAGCTCCCCAACAGTGTAGTTTATTTTTGACACTTTTGGATCCCATTGACCCTGGCAGACCTTACATAACGTAATCTATATTTATCTAAAATAGTTTAGCTCTGTAACAGTGAAAAAATTTTCAAAATCGGTCAGTTAGTTTATTTTTGACACTTTTGGGTTCTATGGACCTTGGTGGACCTTACATAACGTAATTTATATTTATCTAAAATAGTTTAGCTCTGTAGCAGTGAAAAAATTTTCAAAATCGGTCAGTTAGTTTATTTTTGACACTTCTGGATCCTATGGACCCAGGCGGATCTTACATAACGTAATCGATATTTATCTAAAATAGTTTACCTCTGTAACAGTGAAAAAAATTTCAAAATCGGTCAGTTAGTTTATTTTTGATACTTTTGGGTCCTGTGGACCCTGGCGGATCTTACATAATGTATTCTAAATCTATCTAAAATAGTTTAGCTCTGTAACAGTGAAGAAATTTTTAAAATTGGTCGTTTAGTTTATTTTTTACAATTATGGGATCAGTAAATCCTGGCGAAACTCATACAAGTCTAGTACTCTTACAGTAAGAAAAGGGTTCTAAGGATCTCATATAACTTATGGCAGTCCGTAAGCTTCTTGCGGACATCATTTAATTAATTAATTTAAATACTTTAACTTACTAACTGTGAAAAAATTTTTAAAATCGATTGGTTAATTAATTTCTGGCCTTTTTAGGTCCCGAAAACCTTGACCTCACATAAAATACCTTAAATCCATTTGAAATGGTTTAATTTTTTAACATTATTAATTATTAGTGAAAAAAAATTTTCAAAATCGATTCAAAATATTTTTCCGTGCATACATATGTACATTGTACATATTTTGTTTTGTTTCATATTTAATAATATTATATCATAACATAATCTTCAATTTCTTGTTTACTTAAAAATTCAATAAAAAAAAAATTCTTCATTACATTAGCTGAGAAAATCTGTTTAATTTTCATTTTTCAACTTGAGATAGAACCATGCTAATTATAATGCAATAAATGAGAAACAAAACTCTATACATGTATGTGTGTTATAACACATGTATGTGAATAGACCACTTGTTCTCACAAAATTCTTTAATAAAAAAAGTGAAATATTTTTATACTTCATAAAGAACTGAGATATAAATATAAATTACTTATTAGACTAACAAAGAAAGAAAACTAATATAATGGTGAAAATTTACATTTTCTCGAAAAATACTTAAAATAGAAAGAAAATTATAAGAATATTTTCTTCATAATTTTTTTTTTCCTTTTCAACGATGTAAAAATCGAACTGTCTTATGATAGGATCGAATGATAAAAAATAGCCAGAAAACCTACTTCTGGGCATCCGACGTGTCTGGCTAACGAACTTAGCCGAGCCAATTCAGAATCCAGTCCGCACACAAAAATTCATAAGCATTAGACGTTTCGTTCGAGAGTTATCGTGGCGACACATATATATATATATACATATATATATATATATATATATATATATATATATATATATATATATATATATATATATATATATATATATATATATAAATTTTAGTGAATATCATTTTCGTATTCTAGGGACCTCAAAACACATTTCTGTTATGATCCCGGGCTTAGGTCCCGTCATGACACCTACTGTAATAGCGTATTTCCAGTTTCACTTTTGGAAATTCACTAAAATGAAAAATTTTAATTACTTTATGTTTAATTTTAATAAAAATTGCCGACAAAATGTATACTACACAATAATTTACTATATATATTATATTTTTGTCAGTCCAAATTGTTATGGCAATTTATTCCCTTTCGTAAAATAAATAAATAAATAAATAAATAGCAGACTGTAAATTAAGACGAAATTAAAATATTCATATACCTGATTTCGTGATATGAGTGCTGGAATTATTCCAGAATTTAGGTCGGGATTGGGTTCAAAGGAGTTTACCTTCTTTCTGGAACCTTCTTTCTAGTACTTCTGTCATTCAGGTGTCTTAATAAATATTTTATTCACAAATTCGTTAAAATTGGCACAAAGGTATTTCAATTAACTTGGAAAAGGTTCGAAAATTATTAGCACAACAATAATTGCGGAAAAAATTACTTAAAGATTCTATTAAAACAGCACAGAAAGTTTCAAACCTTTCTATTCAACGGTTATACAACGACTATATATTATTGCTTCCGAGACTACTAAAGTAGCGGAAGCATTGTGATCACTTTTGAAAAATAAAAAATTTTTCCTCTTCAAAATCAAATTTTTTACGCACATTTTACGTTTTAGAGCTTCCTGAACAATTTTGGTTTGGGCCGTCCGTCTGTCTGTCCGTCTGTGTGTCTCCAATTTTGCACCAAGTGGCATAACTTCCGAATTATTCGATTGTTTTTAATGAAATTTTCAAAAAATTATGCCGTTTGGCTCCGCGATGGTCCCCTATGAATTTAATCAAAATCGGAGTAACGGTAGCAGCGCCGCTACCATGTCATTCCAAAATTGCACCAAGTGGCATAACTTCTGAACTACTCAATTCTTTCTTATGAAATTTTCAGAAATTATGTAGTTTGGTTCCTATATGGTCCCCTATGAATTTAATCGAAATCGGAGTAACGGTAGCCACGCCGCTACCATGAAATCCCATTAAATGTCAATATCTTATTTACTGCTAGTCCTATCTCGCTCAAATTTTTAGGGTATATTGGGGGTTAGTTTCTAAAATATTTTTGCTATTATTTTATAATTTAGCCTTTAAGTCTTTTGAGTTACAACAGTTTTTTATAAACTTCAAGGCGAAAATATAATTTCACGGTATATAATATGTATATTTGGTAGAATACTGTTTTAAAGCCTTTTACGATTACGAGGAAGCTGTGTGCCCACCCTATTGGCAGCGTATTTTTAACTGCAATAACTTGTGGTAAATAAATTTTTTGTTTTTTAGTAAATCTAATTAACAACGCCAGGGTGCGCTTATATTATAATTAATTAAAGGTAATGGAAAGGCGCGTAAACATCTTGGGCCGGGGCCGTTATGAATGTAATTCATAGCAAAATTTAATAAATTAAATCATTCCAAAGAAAAATTAAACGGTAATTCAAGAGAAATAAATATACATATATATAATAAGGAAGATAACATTGAATTCTAAAATTAAATTCCAAATTCGTTAGTGGAATTAGGAAGAAAAAAAAAGAAAAATATTATTGATTAGGTAATGGGCATAATTTTACAGTCGGTCTAAGATACGACCCATTTTTTGTTTTTATGGTCGCTACCCGAACAGTTCCGTCAGAACCCGGATGAAGTTTTTCAATAATGGCCATGGGCCATTGTAACGGAGGAATATTTGGTTGAATGACAAGGACTACTGTTCCTACCTTTGCAGGATTGCTGGGTGTGTTCCAATTTTGTCTAACTTGAAGAATGGAAAGGTATTCTAAACTCCACCGATTCCAAAAATGAGTAACCATCATGTCTAACAACTTATACCGAGATAAGTTATTATAAGACCCGTTTGCTAAATCGGTGGTGGGAAACGTATTTATCGGTGAACTACAAATAAAGTGAGCCGGGGTTTACGGCTTTAAATCATTTGGGTCGTTGCTTAAATAACACAATGGTCGTGAATTCAGCAGAGCTTCGACTTGGATTAAAACTGTGCTCAATTCTTCGTAGGTAAAAATCTGATTACGAACAACTTTATTTAAATGTGATTTCAAACTTTTAATATTGGCCTCCCAAATACCCCCCCCCCCCCATATTAGAAGATAATGGTGGATTAAATTTCCATTCGATTTTGCGGATATTGAGTTCTCTTTGAAAGGCATCTTTATACTCGCGGTTAAGGACAAATTTATGGACTTCATCTAATTTGGCTTTCGCTCCGAGAAAGTTTTTCGCTCGGTCGAAAAAAATGGTCGAACAATTCCCTCGTTGAGAGAGGAATCTTTTCAGTGCGGCTAAAAAAGCGTCAGTGGATAAATCTGAGGCCAATCCGATATGAACGGCCAAACAAACAAAAATACATATATACGCTTTCTGGCTTTTGATTCCTCTCCTACGACCTCAAGTTATTGGATAAGCTTCTGTATAATCTATTCCGGTATTCAGAAAAGCTTTAGCCTGATTCACCCTTTCCATTGGTAAATCAGACATCATTGGGTATGTAGGTTTAGGACGAAAACGGAAATATACGTTGCAGCGCCAAACTCTCTTGCGAATAACATCCCTAGCGGACAAAATCCAATACTGCTGACACAGTAACGATTGCAATAAGTGTGGCAATATAAT
The DNA here is from genome assembly GCA_035578155.1 of Brachynemurus nebulosus. Lineage (NCBI taxonomy): Eukaryota > Metazoa > Arthropoda > Insecta > Neuroptera > Myrmeleontidae > Brachynemurus > Brachynemurus nebulosus. The sequence continues at coordinate 8,661,893 of JAPWDM010000016.1, forward strand.
TTATGGTAATAATCAATAAGTAAATTAACAAATTTATCTGTTTTTGGTAGTAAGATTGGATGTTTTTGATCAAAATTTATATTGGCTCTAGATATTGGCCGCCAACACGAATTATTCCATCTTTAATAAAATGGGTTTAAACGACGAATATTTGACGAAACTATTTTGTTTTCGATAAGTTGTTTATATTCGTTTCGAAAATATCTTTGTTGTACGGCACGAATCAAGTATTTTTCAGCTTCAACTAAATCAGATTTATTTATCTGTCCTTTAATGGGTAATATTCAACAAAATCAAAGTACGTAAATAACCGAATGGAGTAACTTACTCCATGAAGAGAAATATTCTATTAAATGAAAAAGGGGTGAAACAACATTTTGAACTATGATATGTACGACTATTTCATTAGAAACGGAGTCATTATTAAAGTTATCATTAATTGGTTTAACAGGCCATTCCGAAGGGGGTAAAAGTAACCAACTTGGGCCCCAACTTGCACACTCGGCTATGTTTAATTTGCTAGGTACGAAAAACCAATGGGATGAGGGCAAACTATTATGGATTTTGGATATTCGATTGGAAATAAAGGTTTTCCACGTTTTGAGTTTTGAATTAGTTCAACTCAATGTTATCATTGAATCACAAAAGGCATATACGTTGTCAACAGGTTTTCTATTGGCATATGTATTTCGAATATGTACAATCAATTGGGCTAGCTGTGTGGTGGCACATAATTCTAAACGAGGTAAAGTAATTTTTGACATAGGAGCTACTCGAGCCCGGGCACAAAGAAATGCTACACTTACTTGACCGGTGACGTCAAATGCTCTAATATAAACTACAGATGCATAACCCGCTTGGCTAGCATCGGAAAATCCAATAATAATACTATAGGATGAGTTTTCAAAAACCAAAACATGTCTCGGAATTTTCAATTTATTTAACAAATGAAATTCATTTCGAATTTTCTGCCAAACCACCTGAATGCTTTTTGGTGCGGGTTCGTCCCAGTCGGATTCTAAGTTCCACAATTTTTTGATCAACAATTTAATTTGTAGGGTGAGTGGGGACAAAAATCCCAGAGGGTCAAATATTCGACTGACTAAACTCAAAAGAGATATTTTCGTACAAAGACTAGACATTTCATGTGCTTTAAAAGTAAATGAGTCGTTAACGGGGGTAAATTGTAAACCTAATACTTTATAGTAACCTTTATATATATATATATATATATATATATATATATATATATATATATATATATATATATATATATATATGTAATTTATTGATAACAATAAATTTATTAAAATTGTAGTTTGCTCATAGTTTGCCCATTAATTTGGTCGGCCTCAGTTATCTGACAATAAATCATATGGCCGACAAATTGATTTCATTTATACTCATTGAGCTCTACAAAATTAAAAAGAAAAAAACTGTAACTCTATCACGTAATAGTACAGTTCCGGAAGCCACCGGAATTCGATTCTCACGTATTACCCGACAGGATGTACCGCGGCCGACAATTACTTCGTAGAAGTACTAAATATGAAACAAATCAACATAATCAATTCAACTCGAAACTCGATGACGACGATTTTTTTACGTCGGCGCCCGGTCTAAGAGGACGTGACGGACCAACACCTAAATATCCTAGCAGAGTTTCGATTGCAATTGGGTTTCCCCCTTCTCCCACAATTTTTCGAGAGCCCAAAATTTTAGCAAAAATCGTGGCTCCCAAAATTCCATCAATTCTATCCGGAATATTAAATTTAGGATCGGCTAGTTGCAAATTTTTCAAATAATCTAGAGACGTTATATCAACTGGCACCTCAGGCAGCAAATTAGTAATACGATCAATTAACAACGCTTCAATTGAAAGTTTAACATTTTGATTTACTTTGGAATATATATTTAAATTGGTACGCCCTTTAAGTGTTTTTATCATACTTCCAACACCTACAACGTTTGTTGACAATTTGATGTAAGATAAACCTAATTTTTTAGAACAATCAACAGTTAAAAGATTTAACATTGAGGCACTGTCGACTAACATTCGAAGAGTGTTATCGTTTCCCATCGATCATAAGTTTTAACCAACGTAGTGCTAAGTAATATATTTTGCTTAGTGGTTTGCGAACACAGTGTTTGGATAGCCTCTGGGTTATTTGATATTTGAGAAAATTCCGACTGAGCATTTTCGAAAACTGTATTATTACATTCTTAATGCAAATAGGTGTGATGTTTACTTTTACATTTTTTAAATGAAATTTGGACGGACAACATTTACTTTATGTTTTGCAGAGAAACAATTTAAACACAAATTTTTATCTTTTACAAATTTAAATTTTGTATCAAAAATACTAGATTTATATAAAAAACAATCCTTTAATAAGTGGTTACCCTTATTACAAAAGGGACAACTTTTCTCTATAAATGACGAATTGTGGGTAACGAATGATTTTGTATTTTTGGCATAGTTATCTGTTTTAACCCGACTGGCGGTAGGGATAGGTTTTTCCGGTTTATACAATATTTTACTTTGATTCTGAATAAAACGAATGAGATCTTCATATTTAGGAAGATCGGAAGAATTTCGAATTAATTGATTGTTGTGGCAGGCACTTTCGACATAGCTAGGTAAGTTAAAATATATAGTCGTCCAAATTTTCAATATTTAAACGTTTCAATGCATTCACATTTGTATTGAATTTTTCCAGAAATAATTGCAAACTAGTTGTATTATGATTAGTCATCGCTCGAAAATTGAACACACGATCTAAATACATATTTGCCAAAAATTTTTTTATCTTGATAGGTATCTTCCAATAATTTAAAAATGGTGTCATAATTATTAGGGATTGGTTCAATCGACGAGCAAGTTTACAATGCTTTTCCTGTCAGACTACTCAACAAATATTGCAGTTTATCCGCAGAAGAAAATTCAGATTTTGAGTGAACTAAGTGTTTGAAGTTTTCATAGAACAAAGGCAAGACCATATTGATAAGTTTTCTCCATTGAATTTCATGAACTCGATCTTTGGCATAGAAATCCGCGGCTTATTTGACTCACTACCATTACCAATATTACTATTTGTTCCGACATTAGTTTGGTTTTCTAAGTATTTTAAAGCTAAATATTGTATATTATCTTAATATCTTCAAAGGCATCTAAAATATCGTAGGAAGGTGGTAAATCTGGCTCAATAATTTGTTTCAAACTAACGATGTCGTGAACAACATCGCGATAATCAGTAATAGTTTTATTTAAAGTTCCCTAACGAATTTTAAATTGTTTCAATTTATCTTCATTAATAGGATCTCTATCTAGGGCCTGACCAGCATCAAGGCATAACTGGGCACGACGAAAGATGTTTTCGCGACGAGCCAAGGCTCTATCTAATTTTATTTTATCAGCTGATTTTGGCATTTTTATTTTAAAATAAATTTTAATTTTATAAATACAACAAATTGGCAATAAACAAATAAAGTTTTTAATTAAAAGATTATTATATAATTATGAAATATAACAATAAGTACAAAAATACTTAAACTTGTTTACCACAGCTGTTTACTACAAGAACAGTTATAATTTTATATCAAACACAAAAAAAATTAATTAACGGTATTCAATAAATTTTATTTTTGGTTAAAGGTGGTTCTACAGGATAAAAATATATTATCCTGGCTCAAAGCGACCAAAAAAGAAATGGATGTTATGGCAACTTATTTCCTTTCGTAAAATAAATAAATAAATAAATAAATAGCAGACTGTAAATTAAGACGAAATTAAAATATTCACATACCTGATTTCGTGATGTGAGTGCTGGAATTATTCCAGAATTTAGGTCGGGATTGGATTCAAAGGAATTTACCTTGTTTCTGGAACCTTCCTTCCAGTACTTCTGTCATTCAGGTGTCTTAATAAATATTTTATTCACAAATTCATTAAAATTAGCACAAAGGTATTTCAATTAACTTGGAAAAAGTTCGAAAATTATTAGCACAACAATAATTGCGGGAAAAATTACCTAAAGATTCTATTAAAACGGCACAGAAAGTTCCAAACCTTTCTATTCAACGGTTATACAACGACTATATATTATTTTTAACTGCAATAACTTGTGGTAAACAAATTTTTTGTTTTTTAGTAAATCTAATTAACAACGCCAGGGCGCGCTTATATTATAATTAATTAAAGGTAATGAAATGCGCGTAGACACGAATTATAAAAGTTCCGAATTATTGAAGTCCGAAATAGCGAGTTACTGTACTTATATATCAGTCTCTTACCGGCTACTGATTCCAACCTCTCCCTTTCGAAATGGAAAATGCCGTTTCCCGCAACATCTCTATTTTAGTGTCGTTTAGCGAGCGAAACCAGGCACTAAAGTAACATTTCGTACAGAATTTCGGGATATCTGATCTAAAAAATTGAACCCCTACTTCAGATATTTTTCATAGATGAAACTGGGCCACAGCTATAAAATATTAGTTTTAAAATATAAAATATACATGCAGGAAATTATATACAACACCAAAATGAAAACAAAATAGACACCTAAACAAAGCCAGGATGGGTTGCTTGTATATTATACAGTGAAAAGAAGGAAAAGTGAATTTTCTTTTAGGGATGTCTTGTTCAGTCCAAACTTGTAGTTTTAAAATCGTCCCGAAAAAATGTCAATTTTTGTTTTTGTATTAGATTATGAAATTTTAAATTACCCCTAATTCTAATATTTTACGAATTACACATATGGGCTAACCAGACATGAAATTGGAAGCTTCACGGGTGGTCTCTTAAAACAGAAAATTTAAAAAAAATTTTAATCTCGTTTTTCAGAAGGTCAATTTTATTATTTTATTATTATGTAGATACATTAGGGTAAGAGACCCGATGACCGATCACTATTTTTAGCTGTATCATTAAATTAGCTTAAAAAAATTAAAAAATAAATAAAACACCCATTTTTTTTTTCTTAGTAAGTATGAAACCAAGTTTTTTTAATCCAATGGATATGTTTTTAAGAAAATATAACCCAAAAATTTTGATTTATTAATGTTTTTGTTTTATAATTTGTTGACGTCTATTTAAAAGCGGACAGAAAATATTAACCTCCTTTGAAAGATCAATACACTGACCCCTATGAAAAATCGCGCATTAATGTACATGAAGTACCTTCTACTATCGAATATTTGAACCATTCTCTTCCAGCCACTTTGACACTCTATCCACTACTAGGTAAGGCTATATGTCATAGAGTATTATCATAGAGTGACATCTAGTGAAACATAGAACGTCAAAGCAAAAGCCAAGAACGGTTTAAATATTCGATAAAATAAACCATTAAAATCACAATTTCGTTTCGCTCTCTGCTGATCTTTTAAAAAAACATTGTATAAGATCTGACTTAGCCGTTAACCATTGTGAATTTTTAAACAGTTAAATTTAGTTTATATTGTATCTGTATGTGTCGTTTCAGATGTAATACATACATATCATACATATTATGTTTGACGTTTTTATTTGAAAATACCTATATAAATAACAATTTGGAAGTTTTAATTCAATATTAATTATTTTTCAATTGATTTTACGTTCTGAAATAAATAAAATATTAAAGTAAAATTATAAAAACGGTTAGTTAAGTGTTTTAAACCCAAAAATTAATTAAAAATGTTTATAAAATAGGTATGCAATATATAATTCTCAAAATGCGGTACCTAACTGTAAAACTCAGATCCCAAGAAGAATCAGTCATACAAATAATATTTAACGCATATAAAATTTAATTTAGCTATCCTAATCTCTTAAGTGGACTAATAACAATTATTTGTATACTTTTATTATGCTAATAACTTTAAAAATTCGGTGAAAAATGTTACAATTTATAACTCATGTGTTTTAAATAATGATCATCCATCATACTAAAAATTCACGAATTCAACAAAAATTTTTCGATATATATATATATATGTATTTCTTAAATTAAGTGAGGAGGCATTAAATGTGAGGTGAATTTAAATTGAAAAATAATCATTCTATTAATAATAATTTTTTTTTATCAAAGGTTTCTTTCAGAAATAACTTCATTAAGATATAAATGTCAAAACTGATCGGACTTATAACCCCGATCGACAATGGGGTCTTTTACCCTATATGTACTCGTATATTTTCAAATAAATCTAATATTTTTGCTATTATAAAGCCAGAGACACGCTACCTGTGCAAACTATATATATATATATATATATATATATATATATATATATATATATATATATATATATATATATATATGGATGTATATAAAAAAAACGCCATGAGCAGAGGAGCCCCATCACGGAAGTCGAATTTTTCCTTTCATCTTCGGTATTGAATGTCTACAGGCGAAATGTAATTGAAAGTCCACAAGCGATTTGCCATTTTGATGGTTTCAAAACTGATGATGAGTCTCCGGTTGATCGGGGCTTTAAAAAAAGGTTTTAAGTTTTTAAGGGCTGAATCTCAGTAGAGGAGAGCGGGGCTATACCGTACACTTAAGGGAGAGCTGTTATTGTTCAGCTAATATCGAGTATCAAATTATAAGAAAATTAGCAATATATAATTTGGACCATTGGCTATTAATTTCACACAAAGAAATTTGAATTATTCCACTGTTTACATATTTAAATTAAATTACAAAAAGAGTGTCTCTGTACGAAATAGCCCCAGGGGTCGGGGCTATTTCGTACAGTAGGACGGGCTATACCGTACAGTAAAAAAATCATCTTGTTAAGGAAGTAAATAACAGTAATACAATAAATTATTGTACAAAACACATTTTATTACTTATTGTTTTGTCAACTCAACTATGAAACATCATAACGTAACTTGTATTATCGGTATACTTAGTTCAGCTTATAAAAGTATAAAAAGTGTTAGGTTAACTTTTATCAAAAAAAGTGATAAAGTTTATAGAACGAAAGTATTTTATTTAAAGTTTATATATTTAAACAAAAATCACAAGTAAAATTATCTGCAGACTCGGCGGCACTAAAACTATAATGTTTATGGTATTTCCTGCATCAACTAAAATTTATTAATGTTGCCATATTAAACCAATTGGGGCTAAGTCGTACACTTCTGTACGGTTTAGCCCCATCCTGTTCCTTGTGGGAGTTCCATAACCTAATCTCAAATTCTGTCGCCTAACTAGTCTTCACTAGTGATCAAGAGAGAGCTTGAGAAAAGTAGTTTCTCATGATCTTATCGCTATTAGCTCATAAGTAAAGGTTCTCCACCCAACTCTTATTTGGCAGTGCCCGAAAATTATAAGAGAAATAATAAAAACAAGTTTTTTCACCGTCATATTGGCATTTATACGCACAGCGGAACGAGCTCAATCCTGTGATTTTCCGCGGTCAGGCGCTAGGTTGCGACAACGATTGGACTTGTCTAGCCTGAAATCTAGACACGAAAAATGGTGTACGGTTTAGCCTCGCTGTACGGTATAGCCCCGCTCTCCCCTAAATTTCAATTTTATACCGATAGCAGTTAGCAGGAAAAAAGCCAACACAATTCGTACGAAAGCATTCCTACCCATGCTTATCCGCCAACTGCCTTTGTGTTTTATTTTTAAATATTAAAAAAGGACCTTAAATAGTAAACTGGAAGGCCTCTATGAAGGTATTTTTTCTTTCCAAAAAAATCCAAAATTTCTATTTTATAAATAATAAAAAATCCAAAATTCCTAATTTATAAATAAACAGTGACTTATAGCCCCCTAGGTTTATTTGGGTGACCTGTGCGAGTGGTACAAACTTCGAAAACGTCGAAAAAGCATGAAATTGTAGCTTAAAACTGAGGGGGGTGGGGGTAAAATATTAAAACCTTCAAAAAGCACAACCTAGGTATGAGCTCTATCAACACACCAAATTTCAACCCTCTACGTTAATTCTGGGGGGCTGGGGGCATGTTAGATTCTGCGAAAATCGTTTTTTCCCCCCTACTCCCTCCAAATCATCCTAGGAAACTGAATTTTGGATATGTTGTAGATAATTGACCAAAACATTATTTCCAACCGGTTTGGAAAATTTTTATTGCTTTTCCGCCCCTCACCAGCCCCTTAAAGGTTGGGTCGGATCCAAAATTTGCCCAAAATTTGACACCACTTTGATAGTATTGTTGTGCATTGGAATGAGCAATTTACCAAATTTGAGCTCTTAACTTCCATGGGGGGGGGGCCGACACATATTAAAAGGTAGCGGGAATATATATATATATATATATATATATATATATATATATATATATATATATATATATATATATATATATATATATATATGACATTTTTTTCTACAGAATCGTGTTCTACGGGTCCGAAAACGGATAGCGCCCCTACTCTCGTCTCTCGCCGTTCTTGTCGTATAGACTGTATAAGTCTAATTTTTTGAAGGAAAAATTCGACTAAAAATTAAAATAAAACAATACCTACTAGTTTAATTTGATGTTAACTGAAAATTAATTGTAAGCTAAATAATATTAATTTTATATCAAGATAATAATGTTAGATATACTCCAATTATGTAAGGTTCATGAACTTCATGAAGTACATACAATTTTGTTTCCATGAACCAAATTAACTCAAATGTCAGCTCAAAGAATCTTGTCCTGTAAGAAAAGACATGAAAATGATAAAAATAGTCAACTTATTTCGTAAAAATACTCGTAGTATTTTCTTTGTGTCCAAAAACGTGCAATGATACACAAATACTATTTTGATTTTGTGAATCAGATTAATGTAGTTAGCGGCTCAGAGAGAGTTGTCTTTTAAGTACAATAAAAAATATACAAATTCAAAGGTACACTGGATAAAAGTAGTTAACTGCTTGTATAAAATTTCTGAATAATTCTTATTATGAAGACTCCTCCTCCATATGTATTCAGTAAGTATCAATATTCTTAGGACTCGCCTTACCAATTTTTCAGTACAAATCCCTTTTCAGTTGAGATCAATGAGACTTAATACTCTATGTTTCTTTATAAGTGCACTATATAAATAAGTAGGGCACAACGCCTATCAGATATACAAAAATCCCAAATGTAATTCAATTTTTTTTTTTTTGCCGACAAAATACTCCATTAGAACTGGAAAATTTTTAAAGTTGCGGAAGTTCCATTCCATAAAATGATATAAGTTTTAGTACTATAATGTAAAAATTAAGTTTTCTTATTATTATTCAGAAATTGATTTATTTATTTATTTTTTTTGTAATATTTTGTCACTAATTGTAAGTTTTTTTGTAATGAATTAGTAAAATGTATTTATAATGGCAGTTTAAATCTTATTTCATATTTGGTTCAATGCCGCCCTTTGGTAAGTTCTTTGTTTAAAATCTATTTATTTGTACTTTTTCTGGCGTGTCCATATTTTACGTAACGATTTTAGATTTTTTTTAATAACATAATGCTATTTTTTTCATTTGTCATAAATCTGTACAATTGGTTTGGTTTTCATATATTAAAAGTATTTAATTTTTATGAAAGCATTTAATTTTTAATTAGATGTATTCCGTTGTTTGTAATATTCTTTATTCAAATGCATGTGTTCACAATTGAAGAATTATACCGTGTGTTTCGTGTGAAAACCGTACCAATTATTTTATTGTATATTATCAGTATTTTTTTTATATTAATTTTTTGTAAAAGATTAAGAACGACTTGCTTGGATAGTTTTCGCTTTGCTAACGGCTTTCTTATTATTTAGGTTTTTTTTCCTTCCCTTCTTAATTTCTTTCTTTGGATTTTCTTCATTTGTTCGAATTGTCACATAACTGGTTCGGCAATATGCTACTAATGGAATTGTTTGTGTAACGATCGATTTTGCTAATATAGTATGGATTTTTTCCTTTTTTTGCTGCGGGTGTTGCACAATGGACGCACCAACCTGTGTTCCTGCCTGCACAAACCTGCCACAGCCAATATGGTTCGTTTATGACGGATTAGTAGTGTATCATCGCGTTTGCTAGGAGTTTTAATTTTATTTAAGTGGACATTAGAATAATATTCATATTTTTCTCGTTTTGTATCATTTGCAGTAAACTTAGAGACAGGGCGTATCCCCTGAGCTTTACCACCGAGTAACATGTAATAAACTTATTTGAGCTAGTCGATTCGATGGAACAATTGTCAGTATAACACCTTAATGTAACTTTGTAATGTAACAACTATATAAATAAACTGTACATTTTAATTCAACATGCAACAAATAATTTTTATTTTATCATATCCATCATTATAAAAATTTGCCGCCCTGAACGTGGGGCTGTCTTTTAGGCTGGCTATTAGTTCATCTTTTAAACAATCTTTTAAATAGTTTTGCAGGCCATCTGTTACTGAAATAATATGGAAATTTATCTGAAACTCACTGCTTTGTGCTAGTGCAAACGAAACACCTGGTACTTATTTACTTATAAATAAATTTTTGTTGATTATGTAATTTAGTTACGATAGTCAATTTAAACTGTTTTGATATATAAATTTAAAATGTTTCATATTTGTTTGTATTTACTTAATTAATATTTTAATGTGGTCAATTTTTTTTTGATAAAATTTTTGTGAAATTATTTTGCAATAGCGTGTTGATTTCTGATTTTATTTTTGCCGGGAAAAACTGAGATATCTTAATTTAACTTCTCAAATCAGAGGTCACACCTTGATTTCTTTTGTTTCATAAACTTTGTTAAATTTGTACAAGATTGTGAATTTACTTTTATAATTAAATTCTGTTTTATGATCACAATTTTGTACACATTTTATTTTGTTTCGATCACAGAAATTAACATATTATTGTATCATTTTAGATAATTTATGAAGAATTAGTTTACTTATGGGAGGAAACCAAGGGAGCGAATCGAACCAAATGCTATATAATTTTGGAAATTTTGGTAATTTTTCTACTTATGAATTGAGGTATTATATTTTATATGTTATATTTATTGCAAAGGTTTTGTACTCTAGCAAAACATTTTTTTTGGTGTGTCCACAATAATTTCGTATGTCCGAAATAATATTTCGTACTTCGTACTTTATTTATTTAATTTAATTTATTTAACTCGTCGAGGGATTTTTAATATTTTTGGTGTGTCCACATTACTTGTCCCTTTGGCGTATTCTTGGTGTGTCCACAATATTTTTTCCTTTTACATTTTGTTTATATCAGTTACACTCTTCAACTTACAAGGAAAGGTTCCCACGTGTCCGCCTCCGATTCCAATGCCGCTGAAATATGTTATTCTACGTCGAAATCTAAGAGACACGTATTTTTTTTATCGGCGGAAAAGTCGATTGAAGGGGTGAAATCGCCCTTCAAAAATTGGGACAAAAATTTAATTTTTAAAATATCTCGAAAATAGTAAGAGATAGAGCAAAAGTTTAAATTGGCGATATTGCTCTTTTTTAAAGAGCTATCTATTGATATGCAATTTGTTCAATTTACGTCAATAGGGGTGGTTGGGGGTTAAATTTGGGGGTTAACTTTGCAAAAAGGGGATGAAAATTAAACAATATAAAAATTTTGTTTACAGATTTGAAATCTACGTCAAAAAATCTAATTGACCTGTTTTCGCTCAATGTCTTAATATTAAGTCTAGGGGTAGTTAACTAGGGGATGACTGTGTCGAATAGTCGTACTACTTGGGTAGATCAAGAAGTTCTTCTTGATGGAAAATAATTGAGGACAATTATAATAACGTAGAAATGAAATTTTCGATTTCAAAATTCAGTTTGAGCAACACTAGAGAGGGGGTAACTCACCCTCTTAAATTACATACTAGTTTACTAACACTCATTTTTACTATTAACACACTGACAGTGGGTAATAATGTCACAGTAAGTGGTTCTGAAGTTGGACTATCGTATGTAAGGTTTTTATTAGGTTTCCATTCATTTTGAAAATATCGTTACCTATTTTCGGTATCGATAATTTTCGATAACGAAAACTATAACATCCATTAAAAAACAAACCTTATAAAAACCTTACATACGATAGTCCAACTTTAGAACCACTTATTGTGACATTATTACCCACTGTCAGTGTGTTAATAGTAAAAATGAGTGTTAGTAAACTAGTATGTAATTTAAGAGAGTGACTCATCCCCTCTCTAGTGTTGCTCAAACTGAATTTTGAAATCGAAAATTTCATTTTACGTTATTCTAATTGTCTTAAACTATTTTCCATCAAGAAGAACTTCTTGATCTACCCAAGTAGTACGACTATTCGATACAGTCACCCCCTAGTTAATTACCCCTAGACTTAATATTAAGACATTGAACGAAAACAGGTCAATTAGATTTTTTGATGTAGGTTTCAAATCTGTAAAAAAATTTTTATATTGTTTAATTGTTAAATTTTAACCCCCAACCACCCCTGTTGATGTAAATTGAACATATTGCATATCAATAGATAGCTCTTTAAAAAAGAGCAATATCGCCAATTTAAACTTTTGCTCTATCTCTTACTATTTTCGAGATATTTTTAAAATTAAATTTTTATCCCAATTTTTGAAGGGCGATTTCACCCCTTCAAACCGTTTTTCCGCCGATAAAAAAAAATACGTGTCTCTTAGATTTCGACGTACAATAACATATTTCAGCGGCATTGAAATCGGAAGCGGACACCTGGGAACCTTTCCTTGTTAGTGTGGGTAAATCGAATTTGTTAGTTTACAATTATTTATTCTTGTGTATTTTTATTTAATCATTATTTAATATGGCAGAAAGTAATTTTGTAGGTCTGTCCATTGACGAATTATCTTTCGAGATAATGGCTCGTGGTGTCACCGACATACCTCGAATGTCTATTCGTCAGGCTTTACTTAAACTTCAGGAATTAGTTAACGTCCCTCTAGTAGATAGGATTGAACTTAACGTTTTGGGTGAAATAGCTACTTTAAATGATAAATTAGACCATTTAGAATCTGACGTTGAGACAATTACTCCTTCTAGTACCTCGTTATATGCAGCTTTGTCAAATCGTCTATATCATTATTACTTGAGACTTAATATCGTAAAATCTAGTACTGAAGTTGATGATGAGATACAACAACTTGATCGTTTACTAGCTAAATGTACAATTTTAGATTCCCGTCTAAATTTCCTTTATCAATTAAGGCCACCAAACGTACAGAACGTTCCCCTACCTGTAACCCAAGTTAGTCCGTATGTGTCAAAGTCGAAAGTACCCATCCATAAGTGGAACTTAAAATTTTCTGGCAAAGGTTCAGTTGATGAGTTTTTGCTTCAATTAGACGAATTTAGTGTTTCTCGTAATATTACAGAGTGCGAGCTTTTAAATAGCGTTTCAGAATTGCTTACTGATTCTGCTTAACTTGGTATAGAACTATTAAAGACCAAATTCATACTTGGTCAGATTTTACGAAAAAGTTACGAGCACATTACTCTTTGTCGAATACTGATAATATGATTAGGAGGCAAATCTTTAATCGTCGACAACTCGTCAACGAAATACCTATTGACTATTTAGTTATTATGGGGAATCGTTATTTCAAAAATTGTCACATCCTGTCCCGGACGAACAAAAACTTGAAATTTTAATTGACGGCCTTACTTCACAATTAGCATATACGGCTGCTGTAGGATCGTCTGTCACGCTCTATGTTTAATCCAAAACCGATCCACCATTCTAGTCCTGAGTGGTTATTGTGGATACAAAAAGTAAAAACATTTTGTTCTTCCTCCAAGAACAACGATCAAATTAATCTTATGCGTTATCACCTTGAGTATTTACCACAAAGTACTTGTCCGTATGTCCGTGTACCTATCGAAAACGAACATTACTTAGGTCTTTTGGATAGTGGAGCTTCAATTTCGGTTCTCAGCTCGTCAGTTTGGAATAAACTTTGTCACATTTATCCTCCGTTGAAACGTGGTCCGTTGACCAAGGTATCTATTGTCGATGGTACGTCCACAAACATACTTGGTAGCGTTAAAATTCTAGTAAAGTTACATGATTATGAGAAATATATCAATTTTTACGTAGTAGAAAATTTGTTAACTGACATCATTCTAGTTACAGATTTTATTCAAACATTTCGAATAAATATTGATATTCCATCCCGAACTTTTATGTACCATGAATGAAGGTCATCATCAGGTCTGCTCCATAAATGAATCATCAGATATTACATCATCACAACGCGAATTGATTAATCAATTAGTTGACAAATATGCTAAAATCATGCCAGCGTTTGGCTGTACTAATGTAATCTCTCACAAGATTGATACAGGTGAGGCTTTGCCAATCAAACAACGTTGTTACGCATATTCTAAACCTATAGAAGAATGTTGTCTTTAGGAGTTATACAGCCATCTAATTCACCCTGGTCGTCTCCAGTGGTTGTTGTCCGCAAGGCTTCTGGTGACTTTAGATTTTGCCTTGACCTGCGCAAAGTCAATTCAGTAACGAAACCAGACGCCTATCCGTTACCGCGCATGCAATCTATATTAGATCGTCTCCATAATGCCCGCGTAATGTCTAGTTTAGATCCTTGTTCAGCTTTTTGGCAAATTCCCTTAGAAGCTTCTAGTCGTGAGAAAACCAGTTTTAATGTTCCTGGCAACTCTGTAGAATACCGTTCGGCCGCGTTAACAGTCCTGCAACTATGCAACGTTTAGTTGATACCATCCCCGGATTAGATCAATACGTTTTTGTTTACCTGGATGATATCATTATAGTTACACCTGATTTTACTACACATTTATAAGTTCTCGAACAAGTATTTCAACGACTTGTCCGAGCTAACTTATCGCTAAATTCGAGAAATGTAAACTTGCTAGATCGGAATTAAAATATCTCGGATTCATTGTTGACGAAGATGGTTTACGACCAGATAAAGATAAAACAGCTGCTGTGGAAAATTTTCCCGAACCCAAATGTCCGAAAGATGTAAGACGCTTTTTAGGCCTTTGCTCTTGGTATCGCCGTTTCGTTCCCCATTTCGCGGATAACGCAAATCTACTTACTAAATTAACACGCAAACGTACTAAATGGACTTGGACGTTTGTTGAACAATGTTCATTTGATGAACTTAAGAAAATTTTAATTTCAGCACGTGTCATTAGTCATCCTAATTTTACAATGTGACGCTTTAATTTTACGTTACAATATGATGCTTCAAATATAGGATTAGGTTGTGTTTTGAGCCAAAATTTCCCCGATGGAGAACGTGTCATCGCTTACGGTAGTCGTAGTCTTACTCCGTTACCGAACGTGAATGTTTAAGTGTCCTATGGGCTATTGAAAAATTTCGATGTTATGTAGAAGCTACACACTTTACCGTCATAACTGATCACTCCTCACTTCGTTGGTTACATAATTTAAAAAAACCCGGTAGGTCGGTTAGCTCGTTGGGCAATTAGGCTCCAACAATTTAACTTTAAAATTGTACATCGTAAAGGTTCTCAACATGTTGGCCCCGATGCTCTCTCTAGAATAGTCTGTAATGTGCAGTTATTACCCACCGATCACGATCGCTGGTATTCAAAAATGATTAGGCGTGTCACGAACAACCTTCTTAATTATACGTATTGGCGAGTGGAAAATAACACATTATTTAAGCTTTGCAAACCTGTAAATCGCTTCGATGTAGACGAAGACCCTTGGAAATACTGTCGAATCTAAATCACGTAGAAAAGAAATTATGTCCCTTTGTCACGACGATCCCATTAGCGGACATTTCGGTATACATGAAACATTGTACCGAGTAGCTGCTAAGTACTATTGGCCAAAAATGGCTATTGATGTCGTTAATTTCGTCCGTACTTGTGACACTTGTGGTGTTCAGAAAGTTGAACAGCAATTACCCACTGGTTTTTTAGGTAACCGTAAAATTTCTCGTCCATGACAGTACCTAAGCTTAGATGTTTGTGGTCCTTTTCCAATGACTCCCCGCCATAAAAATCGCTATTTAATCGTTATAAATGAGCTTTTCACCAAATTTACACTATTCTTCCCACTAAAATCTATCAGTGCTAACGAAATAATTACTCACTTAGAGAATAGCGCATTCCTAATATTCGGCGCGCCCGACTAAATAATTACTGATAACGCGACGAACTTTGTTTCTAACGAATTCCGCACATTTCTACAAACATATTCTGTCACTTTACAACTATGTCCGAAATACCACCCTTCATCGAATCCTACCGAACGTAAAAACCGAATCATAGGAACCTTAATTCGCTAGTATATTGAAGATAATCACTGTCTCTGGGACGTCAATATTCCCAAATTGCGCTTTGCACTTAATTCCGCAGTACACTCTATTACTGGTTTCACACCGTCTTATTTATTATTTGGGCGTGAAATTCACTTAAAAGGGGCTGGAGATGAAGTAGGTAACTTTTTGCCTGATGAACCTAATGTAAACATAGATAAATCACGCTGGTTAGCTCTCAAAGAAGCCCATAAACTCGTTAACGAACGACTTAAATTAGCTTTTGAACAATCCAGTCACCGTTACAACTTAAGGCGTCGTGAATTAACCTTTAACGTAGGAGATATCGTTTGGAGGAAAAACTATATTCTCTCCGATGCGAGTAATTATTTTTCAGCAAAGCTGGCACCTAAATTTGTAAAAGCAAAAATTAAACTGTCGAATAACCGTTATGAACTTGCTGACTTTAACGATCGGTCTCTAGGTATCTACCACATATCAGCCCTCAAAAGTATCATGCCCGTTCAAATGATTAAATTAATGTCATGTAAATGCTATATAAATTCAATTTTATTTATTTAAGTTCATTATTTAGTGTCAGTTTTTATTAATTATCATCTACGTCATTTGTTATAGCTTTTTGTACCTAATACCTGCCGTGCTATCTCCGGCATAGAATAAGATAGAAGGCCTGCACTGCGCATGCCTGAACGGTAAAAATCCGTCAAAAAGAGCAGCTGATTTGACGTATCACCATAGTCAAATTACTTAGCTGCCGTGCTATCTCCGGCATAGAATAAAATAGCAGGCCCGCACTGCGCATGCCTGAACGGTAAAAATCCGTCGTAAAGAGCGTTTGATTGACGCACATCATAGTCAAATTTATCAAAATTGCCGTACTTAAACTTTATTATTTGTTAAAATTCATATTTTTGTGTCCGAATTTGTTATTACTGCATAAGCTCATTTTGACTCATTGCACAACTACTTTTATTCATATATGTCACTTCAATATAGTCGAATAGGTACATATTATTGTCACCTAAACTTATGATTTTGCATCAGTACATTTTATTTGAATATTACGTCAGTCCATCTATCGTTCATGTACCACGAATTTGTATTCATGACTAAGTTTTACGACCTTTTGTTCGTAACTTTTCACTAATATTAAGTCGCCCTATTTCTTTTACAATAAATGGGTTCTGATCAAGCTTTGTCTAAATTTTATTACTAAGAATATTTATTACCGAGGTGACGTGCTCTTTAAGAAAATTAAGGGTGATCGTAAATTTTTTACGCAAAGTAATTCCGCCCAGAGGTCTCGCTTGTCTGCATTTTTGAAAAAATGTGTTAGCAAATATATTTGAAACAAAAGCTGTCAACCACATATTACATATTCCAACTACGTATCTCTATACTAGCAAGATTTTTGTGGAAGAAAAGTGACGTAAAATTTTTCTCCCACTCTAAACGCACAACATGTTACTACATAAGTCTCGTATCTATGTATGTGTAATATGCGCTGGTATGTGTGTCATGCGTCACATTCTATCTGTAGAAAGTGGGGATTGTATGTATGCGTACAGCTCCTGCATATATTATATATGTATTCGCTTATATTGTTGGGAAGTAGTTGATAACAATGCAAACAATCGATCTTTACACAGCTACAGTTGCTGTGTGACTAATCAGCTTAAACGGTATCAAGTACACACCGGCACACAGCTATCCACAGTTTTGTAGAGAAACGCTTAGGGCTTGCTGTCAACAGTTACTTATCTGACAAATATATTGGAGATACATATACATATACATTCATACACATGTATTATCTCAAAGATCTATTTTTCTTAAATTGGCTAAATATTGTCAATGATGGAAAGAATATATTTAAACAAAGTTGAAGTGACCCCTACATACTCAATAATATTGCATCAAATCTGATCTTATACAATGTTATAGTAGTTTATATTGAAGAGTTGTACGATATATAAGGGTCTCCACATTCTCGCCGAGGTTGGACGAGGTTCCTGATCGAGTTCCTCGCTGAGGTTGGCTCAGCTATATGAATAGCATTAAAACACCAACCACGAGACACAACGAAATGACCCTCTACATTCTCGTTTCGTCCAACCTCGGCGAGAATATGGAGACTCCTTGTGACTATTTGTTTACAAATTTCAGTTTGTTTATTGTGTCATCTATTGTGTCTATTGCTTGAACCAATTTAAATTATTAATTTGTAAAAAGTAGTTGTCGATTGCATCGCAGCATCTTTACCAGTTTATCACTTAGTATTTTGATTTAAAAAACAATTAAGGTATCATCTAGAGAAGAATTTAATAAATTACACATGCTGATTGTATAATATTAATGAGCGTAGAGGGACAGCTTATACCATATAAGGTGTTGGAAACTTTACATATATACATTATACATACACACGCATATGTAGACGCATGTGTAAAACACTGTACATATAACATACTTAAATGCAATTCCAAAATCCAAATAAATATTTCAACACCAGATAACCAGATCTTCCGTAGACAATTTTGTAAGTATGGATAGGCTGGATGTACCTAAACTCGGCCTGTGCTAAATATATTTATATTTTTTTTTTAAATATGTAATAACAAATTTATTTTCAATTTGATTCTTATTTAATATTTGCTATTGCACAATTAATGTTTAAGTGTCTGAAAGTGTATACATGTTTGAAAGCAGTTGAATTTATTAAAAAATCCTTAGTTTAGTATTTTTTTTTTAAGTTTACGTGATTATTTTAGTACCGTCGTCCCTCAACTTATTGACAATTTAACTTATTGACAATGATCGTAGTTTACCTCAAGTTATAGACAAACCATCTATATGTACGCACTGTCACACTACGACACAGCACGTATGACCTTGGGTACATACATATGATTTGTCTATAACTTAAGGTAAACTACGATCATCGTCAATAACTTAAATTGTCAATAAGTTGAGGCACGACTGTAATTTGTAACGGGCCGACATAACTACTAAAACAAAATTAGTTCTTAACGTCTTACCAGAATTCTCACCATTATCGCATATAGTTTTGTATACCCCGTTTCAAATACAACTGAGCATGGGTCAAAGTTAAAAAATTAAATAATTCCTATATTCAAAACAAATCAATTTTCTTTTCTAAAAACAAACTGTAATTTAAAAATTTACGTAAATGAAATAATGAAAGAGATAAAGCTAAGAAAACGGAAATTATTTAAATTCATAAGTGATGAAGCATTGTTTTTAAGTGAAATGGACCATATCTGGAAACAGTTCTACAATAAAATTGATAAATGATAAGTAATCCTTAGGTCTTCTATTAATTCATATATAATTATTTATATCGTCAATACAGTATTTTAAAAGTACAAAGATGCTATATTGGCCAACTTTTGGTACATTCATCCTATCAAGACTCTGTTTCAGTGGTTTCCCATATACAGTCCACGAAATGAATTTAAAGGCATAAAAATTTTACAAATAAATGATTACAAGACTTTTTTATTTTGAATGTCTTAATTCAAATATTTTATCAGCTAAAATTACTGACATACACAAATAAATATATACATATTTAATCTTACTTGAGCACTTATTAAAAAAGATCTATGTACGTATCTATTTAGATATAAAGAAATTCTGTAGTGTAAATGCGAAATGAAATTAAAGGCAGTGTTTATTTTCAACTGTAAATGCAAACATATCAACAATTAATTAAAGAAACATAGTATATAAATAATCTTCTTTTTGTTGCGTTAAGTTAATAATTTTTTATTACTCATGCGGGAGAAGTACTAACTTGGCGCACACATTTCTGTACGCAAAATAGCTATTTGCCCACTGTACTCTTCCCGCATACTTTTTTGCGTGTGGAAAGTAACTTTCCACACGCAAATTGACAATAAAACACGCAAAATTTAATCAAAATACGCAAAGCCGCCTCTTAATTTTTCATTTAATAAATATTTCATAATTATTTCTATAGAAACCACCAACAAAGTAATTTAAACGATAATTAATTCAGAAAAAAAAGACGAACACTTAAAAATATTATTTTAAAAAGTAATAAAAATGTCAAAAATAGTCATAATAATAGAAAAAAGTATGTGAAATTCGTAATAAAAAATAGTATGTGCAACTCGTGCGGGATTGTCGATTGCTTCACTCAAGCGAATGAGCGCACTCACTACGTTCGTGCGCTCAACTTCGCTTTCGTGGGCAATCGACAATTTCCCGCACTTATTGCACAATATACTATTTATAATTTCGTATTAAGTTTTTAAATACTAATTTTCAATATGGGTCACGGAAAGAAATTAACTCAAGAAGAAAAAATAAAAATTACCACTTATAAGGAGTTTGGTATGTCCAACAGGCAAATTGCGAAGAAAATTGGTCGCTCCCCTACAGTAGTTGACAACTTCATAAAACTTGGCGACTCTTACGGTTCTAAAAAAGCAAAAGGTGGCCCAGCCGAATTAACAGCGCGCCAGAAACGACTGGTTCTTTTGGAAGCACGCAAGAATAATTTGTCAGCTTCACAAATTAAAAGAAAATTAGAGCTTCCTGTAAGTGTACGAAGAGTACAGCAGCTTTTACATAACGACGAATTTCTAATTTATTCAAAAAGATTAAAAAAAACCGGCTCTTACGGCAACTCATAAAGCCGAAAGATTAAAATTTGCTCGAGAACACATGTCATGGACAGACGAGTGGCAGAAAGTCATATTTAGTGACGAAAAAAAATTCAATCTAGATGGCCCTGATGGCTGTCAATATTATTGGCATGATTTACGTCATGAGAAGCAAGTAAGGATGAGCCGAAATTTTGGAGGAGGGAGTTTGATGGTTTGGGGCGCATTTAGTTATGGAGGAAAATGCCGTTATTGCCTTTAAAGACGAAACTGAACTCGAATTTGTACATAGAATTATTAGAATATGTTCTTGATGAATTCGCTGAACCCATAGCTGGACCAGATTTCATTTTTCAGCAGGATAACGCTGCTGTACACTCTGCTAAAATTGTAAAGGAATGGTTCGAGAGGGTAAATGTTAATGTTTTAGAGTGGCCGTCAAGAAGTCCCGATCTAAATCCGATCGAAAATCTCTGGGGAATTTTGGTTCGGCAAGTTTATGCTAATGGCCGTCAGTATCAAAATGTTAAAGAACTTAAAACTAGTGTTGAAAAGTGTTGGGAAGAAATTAATTCAGAGTGCCTAAAAAACTTAGTGAATTCAATGCCAAATAGAGTATTTGAAGTAATTAAAAATCATGGTGATAACACATCATATTAATTCCATAATGTGTGTTTCAATTCAAAATTATGACAATTTTTATTTAACTGCCTTTAAATTCATTTCGTACTTTTTTTGTGGATTTTTTTTTTTTAATGTTGATACTAAAAGAAGCTATAGAAGAAAATAAATTATTGTTAAATAAATTTGTAATTAACTGACAAATAAAACATATTAATTTAAAAAGAATAAGTTAAATTCTTTCACTTTAAACTTGAAAAATTCTGTCTGCCTTTAAATTCATTTCGTGGACTGTACATACATATACATGCAGAAACCTTTCATACGGATACCAACAGTTATAACTGAAGCTTTTTTTGTTAGTACGGTAAGGACAGAAATAAAAAAATCTAATTTCCACTCCACCGCAGCTATTTTCCAAAAGGTTTTTCTTAGAAGAGACTCATTCGCTAGAACAAATGTTACTTGACGTCCTGACGTTGAGTTTTTTTTTTTTTTTTTAATTTTACATCGTATGCTTGTAAATTGCGAAAAAGAAGCTAGACAAAAATGGAAATTTTTAACAGCTTCTAGCACTGACATCAAACAAAAAATTGAAAAAAGGGCTTCGTCAGGACGCAGACCACACTTTCAATTTTCATATATGAAAATTTCATTTCTTAATTTCCAATAGTTTATGCAGTGGAATGGAAGAAAACAAGACATATTTTTGATCTTCTTGTGTATTTTCCGGCCAAATAAATTTTCTTAGAATTTTTTTGAAATTTTTTAATAATTTTAAATATAATGTGGAATCTTAATAAAAAAAGAAAAAATCTAAAGAAAAAATGTGTAAAATTTTTTAAGGTCACCCTTAATCGACTTTAAAATATTGTCATAAATTTGTTTATTGTTTAGCTAATAATTATCTAGCAATGAGTGGAATTGGTATTATGTTCGAATTTTGTGTAGTATTTTGATTATATTTCAATTTTTGAAGAAGTACGAGCGATTTTCTTTATTTGTTATTAAATACACTTTATGTTTACTAATAAAATATAGCATTTATTTTTATCAACACTAAACTATATATTTGTGTAACTACATTTTTGATATTAATATTTCAAAATCTATTCGGACATGCATTTATAGTTTACGACTTACGTCTTTTTATTTTTTATTTTTGGTTTGTTAGAGTTCTCGTGTGAGCAACGAACCAATATTTTCTTTGTTTTTGTGTTGGTCTGGCGCTTGTTAGAACATTTGAGGTGTTCGTGACTGTTTAGGATTTTTCAGGGGTCAGGTTACTCTTGCTATTTTCGAATGCCAGCGAGTGTGAATTGAGTGATTGGTGTGAGTGAGTGATTGTGTGACTTGTATTGGTGTGTGTGAGTTTATGGGATCGATGTCGCTACGTTTCTCTGTTGAGGATGTTTGGACTACGACTAGTTTCTCTATTGCGTACCATCTCGTCGCCCATAGTTATTTATTTTGGTCAATCACATTTTATTAACTTATCCTGTTTAGATTCGTTATTTACTGTCTAGAATTTTTTTTACCTTTATGTAGCCAGGCGCCCTTATACAAATTTACTTTGGGCTACGATCGACTTCGTGACAGCTGTAACCGGGACAACCCTCCTTAATATTTTTATTTTAAACTACAACGTGGTTATTGAACGGTTTATAATAGGTTTGTTTAAGCAGCAGTTTTGGATAGTACCAAATTGTCAGGATTGTGCGCAAAGCGTTTTTACTCATTAGTAAGACCGCTCTGCGCATGCGAAAATTGCTTTGCGCATAATCCTGACAGTTTGGTACAATCCAAAACTGCTGCTTAAACAAACCTAATGTTTCATTGGGACAAAATTTTGTATTAGATATTTTTTTTATGTAAATTTAGTTTTCTTACCTTTAGTCATTTAATTTCTTTCGTATGGCCGAATTAATTTTTGCGTTTATGTCGGAAAAATGTTACGGTATTTCAAGTTACGTTTAAATATGGTGGACCGCCTTCTAACATTATTTCTTAATTTTGAATTCATAGTATCGTACCAGAAGTCAAAGAAATTAACTTTCTCTTCGTTAACATGAGCATTCTTGCAGTCTAGGTGGAAGTCATTGGTAAAATTGAAAATTATAGTTCCTACAATTTTCAATTTTAACCGGGTTGGTGGCGTGTAATGTAAAAATTAAATTTTCTTATTATTTATTCAGAAATTGGTACTGTACATTAATGATTAGCCTTTCTGTTGCCTATTAACCTAGAGTACATGTGAGTATACCGTATCGTTTGTTCTATTTGTTCAGCGAGTGGCGAGTTACTACGAGTCGCACATGCGCCTAATAAGGTTCCTCGTTATCGAAGCTTTGATTCAACGTAACAGTTGAAGAAAGGATCATTTTTTTTATGTCCGTTGCTGGAGTACAAAAACCTAAAGATGTGATTTCTATTAAAATTGCAAGTGCTTTACTTATTTATTCTTTTTTTGTAATATTTTGTCACTAAGTTTTTAGCGAATTTCGAAAACTCGAAATTCAGCTATTACAGCCGTTCGCATGACGCAATCCAGGGCCGAGACTATAACAGAAATATATATATATATATATATATATATATATATATATATATATATATATATATATATGTTCCCACGATTACTCTCGAACGAAACGTCTAATGCTCATGAAATTTTGTGTGCGAACTGGATTCTGAATTGGCTTGGCTAAGTTCGTTAGCCAGACACATTGGATGCCCAGAAGTAGGTTTTCTGGCCATTTTTTATCATTCGATCCTATCATAAGACAGTTCGATTTTTACATCGTTGAAAAGGAAAAAAAAATTATGAAGAAAATGTTCTTATAATTTTCTTTCTATGTTAAGTAGTTTTCGAGAAAATCGTAATTTTTCACTTTTGCCTTATTTTGCTCTCTTTGTCATTGTAATCATAATCAGTAATTTATATTTCTGTCTCAGTTCCTTATCAAATAGAGAAAAATATCATTTTTTTTACGTGAAACAAACGCTAGTTATTCAAAATCTATGTATTATAAATACCATATCTCTGTCTCATTTTTTTAAATTAAAATTAGCCAGATATTTTAAGCATATATAACGAAGATTTTTTTTTTATTGAATTTTAAATGAACAAGATAATGAAGATAATGTCATGATCTAATATTATTAAATATTATAGAAAAATAACATAATAATAATGTTTTGTATTCCAGGAAAAAAATTTTAAAGAACTGGATCAATTTTGAAAATTTTTTCACCATTAATCATTAATGTTTGAAAGCTAAACAATTTTAAATGGACTTAAGGTATCTTATATGAGATCCGTTAGGCTATTGGAAACCTAAAAATGCCAAAAATTAACTACTCAATCGATTTTAAAAATTTTTTCACCGTTAGTAAGCTAAAATATTTGAATTAGTTAAATTATTAAATGATGTCCGCAAGACCCTCACGGACTGCCATAAGTTATATGACCCGACAGGGTCCATTGACCCCATAATTGTAAAAAATAAACTAGCCGACCAGTTTTGAAAATTTTTTCACTGTCAAAGATCTAAGCTATTTTAGATAGATATAGATTACGTAATGTAAGGTCCGCCAGGGTCTATGGGACCCAAAAGTGTCAAAAATAAACTAACCGACCGATTTTAAAAATTTTTTCACTGTTAGAGAGCTAAACTATTTTAGAAAGATATAGATTACCTTATGCAAGGTCCGCTAAGGTCCACTGGATCTAGAAGTGTCAAAAATAAAATAAGCGACCGATTTTGAAAATTTTTTCATTGTCAAAGAGCTAAGCTATTTTAGGCAGATATAGAATACGTAATGTAAGATCCGCCAGGGTCCACTGGGCCCAAAAGTGTCAACAATAAACTAACCGACCGATTTTGGAAATTTTTCACTGTTAGAGAGCTAAACTATTTTAGACAGATATAGATTAGCTTATGTAAGGTTCGCTAGGGTCCATTGGATCTAAAAGTGTCAAAAATACAATAACCGACTGATTTTGAAAATTTTTTCACTATTACAGAGGTAAACTATTTTAGATGGATTTAGTTTATATGTTGTATGAGGTCGGCCAGAGTCCTCGGATCTTTTAAGCGCCAAAAATAAACTAACCGACCGATTTTTAAAATTTTTTCGCTGTTAGAGAGCTAAACTATTTTAGATAGTTATAGATTACGTTATGTAAGGTCCGTCAAAGTCCATGGGACCCAGAAGTGTCAAAAATAAAATAACTGACCGATTTTGAAAATTTTTTCACTGTTGCAGAGGTAAACTATTTTAGATAAGTACAGTATGTTATCTGAGATCCACAACTGTCCTGCGGATGCAAATGCGGCATAGAAAACTGCACAACGGGTTTTAAAAATACTTTTACTGTTAGTAAGTTAAAATATCCTATATATATATATATATATATATATATATATATATATATATATATATATATATATATATATATATATATATAAATGAGGTCCACCGCGATCTTGTCGATCCGGAAACACCAGAAATAAGCTACCGAACCGATTATCAAAATTTTCTCATTGCTAGAGAACGAACTTATTTTAGGTGGATAGCACTATGTTGTACAAAATCCGTTCGGGGTCTTGGGTCCTAAACATACCAAAAATAAATCTGAAAATTCTTTTACTCTTAGAAAGCTGAACTATTTTAGATGGGTATAAATATGAACTACCCAATCGATTTTGAAAATTTTTTCACCATCAGAAAGTTAAACCATTTTAAATGGATATATGCGCCAAGCGCCTTATGCGAAAAAGCGCCAAAAATTAACTACTCAACTGATTTTGAAAATCTTTTCACTCTTAGAAACCTGAATTATTTTAAATGGGTACAGGTCTTAGATGAGATCCACCAGTGCCCAATATTTGGAAATTCGCTATATTATGCAGATGCTGCGACAGGGGTATTTTGTAATGAATTAGTAAAATGTGTTTATAATGGCAGCTTAAATATTATTTCATATTTGGTTCAATGTCGCCCTTTGGTAAGTTCTTTGTTTTAAAATCTATTTATTTGTACTTTTTCTGATGTGTCCATATTTTACGTAACGATTTTAGATTTTTTTGAATAACATAATTTAATGCTATTTTTCATTTGTCACAAATCTGTAAAATTGGTTTGATTTTCATATATTAAAAGTATTTAATTTTTATGAAAGTATTTAATTTTTAATTAGATGTATTCCGTTGTTTGTAATATTCTTTATTCAAATGCATGTGTTCACAATTGAAGAATTATACCGTGTGTTTCGTGTGAAAACCGTACCAATTATTTTATTGTATATTATCAGTATTTTTTTTATATTAATTTTTTGTAAAAGATTAAGAACGACTTGCTTGGATAGTTTTCGCTTTGCTAACGGCTTTCTTATTATTTAGGTTTTTTTCCTTCCCTTTTTAATTTCTTTCTTTGGATTTTTTCATTTATTCGAATTGTCACATAACTGGTTTGGCAATATGCTACTAATGGAATTGTTCGTGTAACGATCGATTTTGCTAATATAGTATGGATTTTTTCCTTTTTTTGCTGCGGGTGTTGCACAATGGACGCACCAACCTGTGTTTCTGCCTGCACAAACCTGCCACAGCCAATATGGTTCGTTTATGACGGATTAGTAGTGTATCATCGCGTTTGCCAGGAGTTTTAATTTTATTTAAGTGAACATTGGAATAATATTCATATTTTTCTCGTTTTGTATCGCTTGCACTAAACTTACAGACAGGGCGTATCCTCTGAGCTTTACCAGTAGCGGCGCTAAGGCCTTCGGGGCCCTCCCGCAAGATTTTCGTAGGGGCCCTTTTTTAGGAGTGAAAAAATGTTTGTAATCAGCAGAATGAGTCGGCAGGAAGGGAGAGCGGTAAAAGAAGGGGCAAAATGCGATAGACCGTTAGGTGAGCCGTGGGGGTAGCTAACGGTACACATCAAATATACATATACCATGATTCACGTAAATAAAATCTATCATGACCAATCTATTTATGCGACAAACTGATTAAAGTTGGGTTAATAAAACGTTTCAAAAAATATGTATATTTAGGGTAATAAAACTTTGAAGTACTGAGACAAATAATTATATACTGTTTGATTTTCTTGGCAAGTAAGATTTTCAAAATTTTACATCTGGTGCATTGATATTTAATTTCTAAAATTCTAACCTATCGTTTTTTTTATAGTTATGTATTGTTAATATTATTTTTATTGTTTTATGACCTACTGGCTGCAAATAGCATATTTTACCAAAAACGTGTCAAACAAACTTTTTTAGTATCTATTATAGATATACTTATAAATAATAAAATCAAAAAGATCTGGAATTTTTATTCAAGGGTATAATAGTCCTTTGAAATTAACCCATATGCTTGTCATGAGTTTTCTTTTTCAAAACTGTAAAATTTGTAAGTGAAATGAATATTTCAACTGGTACACCCCATTGTAGCATTAATGCAATATTTTCATTTGCAACTGTTAACTGAAACCGTATAAACACTGCTGGACGTCTCTAAATGACAACTTTTTTATGTACTTATGCCGCAGTTACGTTTGTTCGAAGAACTGGAATCTTAATATAAAAAATTATTTTTTCTGCTGTCTTGGGGGCCCCAATATGCCCGGGGCCCACCCGCAACGCGGGCTCTGCGGGCCCGCTATCGCCGCGACTGAGCTTTACCACCGAGTAACATGTAATAAACTTATCTGAGCTAGTCGATTCGATGGAACAATTGTCAGTATAACACCTTAATGTAACTTTGTAATGTAACAACTATGTAAATAAACTATAAATTTTAATTCAACATGCAACAAATAATTTTTATTTTATCATATCCATCATTATAGTACATTCGTTAAAAGATATTGATCAACTTTTGATAAATCGTTTCCAAAAAAGAGTAAAAAATAGGTTAGAAAAATAACACAAAAGAAAAATGAATCTCAACATATTATGGGTACGTAAGTAGTACATAATTATACAAAACTACAATAAAAGTGACCCTTTTTAAAGAAAAAAAAAAAAGATTAAAATTTTTGATGAAACCTTGCGAAGCTCCCAATTTCATGTCTGTTTATGCTGTGATATTTTGTTGACATTCGTTCGCAACGGACGCATTTCGATTTAGTTATATTTGGCAATGTTATATCTTCAAAATCATTTTCAAGTTATGGATTATTTAAATTTTAAAATTATATTAAATTTCTAATTATAGGGACCGAGCTTGACGACATTATTGCTATCTGGTGTCAGATTTAGCGATGCATTTCGGGTGTGACATAGATATACATAACTATTCTTAGATTTTTGGATATCTTGTCTATAATGTTATTAAATGTCAAATTTTGTTAATATTTAAAATGCACTTTCTGATAATTAGATTATTTATCAATGGCTATGATTTAAACGGTCAGTAGAAAATTACAGTTTTGATCAGTAAGAAAATATAAACGGTAAGTTTAATAACAGATTTAGCGGTAAAATGTAAGCAGTAAAAAAAATAGAAACGGACAGTAGAATATTTTGAAATGAGCAGTTCAATATATACTTGGCTTGTTAAAAATCCAATTGGTCAGTAAAATTAATAATTGGTCAGTAACTTGTGAGCAGTTATTAAATCGAAATCAGTCAGTTAAAAACTCTTGAAATAAGTGGTTCGATAAATACTAAAGCAGTAAAAAAATACCCCTGTCGCAGCATCTGCATAACATAGCGAATTTCCAAATCTTGGGCACTGGCGGATCTCATCTAAGACCTGTACCTATTTAAAATAGTTTAGCTTTCTAAGAGTAAAATAATTTTTAAAATCGGCTGGGTAATTAGTTTTGGTATTTTTGGGGACCCAAGAACCCGAACGAATTTTGTGCAGCATAGTTGTATCCATCTTAAATAATTTAGTTCTCTAGCAGTGAGAAATTTTTTAGCATCGGTTCGATAGCTTATTACTGGCGTTTTCGGATCTGCAAGATCCCGGTGGACCTCATTAAAAAATCAGCTCGACCGTATGTTCTAGGCGGACTTTAATATATAATATATATATATATATATATATATATATATATATATATATATATATATATATATATATATATATATATATATATATATATATATATATATATATATATATTCAAAACCCGTTGTGTAGCATTCTACGCCGCATTTGCATCCGCAGGACAGTTGTGGATCTCAGATAACACAACCTGTACCTATCTAAAATAGTTTACCTCGGTAATAGTAAAAAAGTTTCAAAATCGGTCAGTTATTTTATTTTTGACACTTTTAGGTCCTACTGACACTGTCAGACCTTACATAACGTAATCTATATGTATCTAAAATAGCTTAGCTCCCTAACAGTGAAAAAATTTTCAAAATCGGTCGGTTAGTTTATTTTTGACACTTTTGGATCCGATGGACCCTGGCAGACCTTACATAACGTAATCTATATTTATCTAAAATAGTTTAGCTCTGTAACAGTGAAAAAATTTTCAAAATCGGTCGGTTAGTTTATTTTTGACACTTTTGGATCCCACGGACCCTGGCAGACCTTACTTAACGTAATCTATATTTATCTAAAATAGTTTAGCTCTGTAACAGTGAAAAAATTTTCAAAATCGGTCAGTTAGTTTATTTTTGACACTTTTGGGTTCTATGGACCTTGGTGGACCTTACATAACGTAATTTATATTTATCTAAAATAGTTTAGTTCTGTAACAGTGAAAAAATTTTCAAAATCGGTCAGTTAGTTTATTTTTGACACTTCTGGATCCTATGGACCCTGGCAGACCTTACATAACGGAATCTATATTTATCTACAACAGTTTAGCTCTGTAACAGTGAAAAAATTTTCAAAATCGATCAGGCAGTTTATTTTTGACACTTTTGGGTCCTATGGACCCAGGCGGACGTTACATAACGTAATCGATATTTATCTAAAATAGTTTAGCTCTGTAACAGTGAAAAAATTTTCAAAATCGGTCAGTTAGTTTATTTTTGACACTTTTGGGTCCTGTGGACCCTGGCGGACCTTACATAATGTATTCTAAATCTATCTAAAATAGTTTAGCTCTGTAAGAGTGAAGAAATTTTTAAAATTGGTCGTTTAGTTTATTTTTTACAATTATGGGATCAGTAAATCCTGGCGAAACTCATACAAGTCTAGTACTCTAACAGTAAGAAAAGGGTTCTAAGGATCTCATATAACTTATGGCAGTCCGTAAGCTTCTTGCGGACATCATTTAATTAATTAATTCAAATACTTTAACTTACTAACTGTGAAAAAATTTTTAAAATCGATTGGTTAATTAATTTCTGGCCTTTTTAGGTCCCGAAAACCTTGACCTCACATAAAATTCCTTAAATCCAGTTGAAATGGTTTAATTTTTTAACATTATTAATTATTAGTGAAAAAATTTTCAAAATCGATTCAAAATATTTTTCCGTGCATACATATGTACATTTTACATATTTTGTTTTGTTTCATATATTTAATAATATTATATCATAACATAATCTTCAATTTCTTGTTTACTTAAAAATTCAATAAAAAAAAAAAAAAATTCTTCATTACATTAGCTTAGAAAATCTGTTTAATTTACATTTTTTAACATGAGATAAAACCATGCTAATTATAATGCAATAAATGAGAAACAAAACTCTATACATGTATGTGTGTTATAACACATGTATGTGAATATACTTCATTTGTTCTCACAAAATTCTTTAATAAAAAAGTGAAATATTTTTATACTTCATAAAGAACTGAGATAGAAATATAAATTACTTATTACAATGACAAAGAGAGCAAAATAAGGCAATAGTGAAATTACGATTTTCTCGAAAACTACTTAACATAGAAAGAAAATTATAAGAACATTTTCTTCATAATTTTTTTTTCCTTTTCAACGATGTAAAAAGCGAACTGTCTTATGATAGGATCGAATGATAAAAAATGGCCAGAAAACCTACTTCTGGGCATCCGACGTGTCTGGCTAACGAACTTAGCCAAGCCAATTCAGAATCCAGTCCGCACACAAAATTTCATAAGTGTTAGACGTTTCGTTCGAGAGTTATCGTGGGAACACATAAATATATATATATATATATATATATATATATATATATATATATATATATATATATATAAATTTTAGTGAATATCATTTTCGTATTCTAGGGACCTCAAAGCAGATTTCTGCCATAGTCCCGGACTCAGATTGCGTCATGAGACCTACTGTAATAGCTGAATTTCGAGTTTTCGAAATTCGCTAAAATGATCGGTCTGTTAAATAATTTTTATTATTAAAATAGAAGCTAACAATTATAGATTTTAAGAAAAAAAATATAAACTTTTATAAATATAAAGAGTTGTTTCCAAGTAATTTATCAAAAAATAAATAATTAACCATCTTCGTTTTCTTCTAGATTTTGGGTGAAATAAAGAAAGCAACAAAATGATTTATTTAAATAATTTAAAATCAAAATATAGTTTTAACTGGAAACAAACTTTTATTTAAATCAAAATAAAAAATTTACGAAAATACTATTAAATAAATAATTACTGTGTAGGTTTTGTTCAAAACTTATTGTATAATAAGAGCAGGCGTTGCTTTAGAAAGTTTACCCCTTTTCCTTTTTTTGTCCGAGAGGAATATTTTTGGCCTCAACAGTTGGAACAGTGTACTTTAAGCGAATTGCTAGTCCAATAATATGTTTACACATATACATTTGGAAGAACGTTGGACATGTACAATTACCTTGAGTTCATTCGCCTTTATTTATGGCCAACTTAACATTCCATGTACTAAAGAATTGTTCTCGAAAATCGTCAAAGATTTCGGGCGGATTTTCAAAGACATTGCATTTTTCAGCTTTTGCCGCTGGTACTGGGCTGAATTTTTCATCATCGCAAGGTGCAATTACAATTTCCTTCAGCAGTTTAGACCAGTTTTTCCACTTTCTTAAGCTTATTATGGGAGATTTTGCAATAAAATTTTTATGGGGATTTGTAGTATATTTTGAAGACCAATCATTAATCATTTCTTTGGCCAAAACCAGAAATCGAGAGAGCTGTAAACGCTCTCGAAAGGTGTCACTGTTTTTTATGACTTTATTGAAAGCCTCTAGTGCATTATTACTCGAAGGCGAAATCGGTGCTGTACCCAGATAACAATTTTGGTTCTGTTCGAGCCATTGTTCTTTGAAGTATGCCGTGAATTGACTTTCATTAGCATATTTTGCAAAACGCTACGCTGGATTACATGTAGAAAGGGGAGAGTTAGAATCAAGCAAAAGTCACCTGTAGTCTACATGGAAGGGGGAGGGGTTCAAAATTGACCAAAATGGTACTTTATGGACGCTCCCTAAGTAGTATTATTTATTAATAAATATTTGTTTATTATTTACAAATATGGAATACCATAAAGTAACGCTCAAATCTATTAACAAAATATTTCAATATTAGATTAAGATTCATTTATAATTATTTCAATAAATTTACTGTTATTGGTTTTAAATTATTTTTAAACATTATTTTGTCGTAATATTATTTAGTTTGAGCACTCCTTGATCATAAAAAGTTTTACCTATGTTAAGTACGAAAACATGAATTTTCGCGCTGCGCTTTCGCAAAATATTCATCATTTTTGGCTTAAATTTTACACTATTTTCAATCAAAATAACGTTTGACTTTTATTGTATTCTTGGAACTGGCAAATTATTTATTTAACTGCCAGTTTAGATATTTTATTGACCATTTATTTATTTTACTGACCATTTAGTTATTTTACTGACCATTTAGTTATTTTACTGACCATTTATTTATTTTACTGACCATTGTAGGACAAAATAACTGACCAAATTAATTTTTATTACTGACCACGTTTTACTGCTAAAATTGATTTAATACTGCTAAAAAAATATAATACTGACCCCTTGAATTTTTAACTGACCAAGGTAACTGACCAAATGTATAAAAAACTGCTCAAATAATTATTTCCATTTATCAATTAAGTAATATTATTTGTAGGATTAATATCAGCATGAATTTCATAATAAGATATTGTTGTATTAAAAGTTGTTCGAATTTTCTTGGTAAAAGTAAGTATAAAAAACGTACAGTAAACGTTTTGCTGATGTGATTGATATTGATGTTAGTATTGCAAAACTGCGTACAACAACTGCCCATAACGGAATCAGAGAATTAAGTGCTTAACATGCTTAACATACTTAACATAGCAGATACTATCCCAGTAATAAAATTAGTCATAATAGTAGATGTCATACAGAAGAATGTTTCGAAGAATGTGTCAATCCAAATTATGTGTAATTTAAACATAGATGGGATAAGATATACGGAAATGCAAGTTAATATTAACGTGAAGAAAACTTTAAATACAATCTGTGAGCCTAACATTAAAATCACCTCAAAAAATAAAATGAGAAATGGAAGTTATGACCCGTATGTTATTAATTCCGAAACGACGCTTTGTTCAGGTTTTTAAGGGCTAGAGGCCATAAAAAATGAAGAAAAATATAATAGTATAATGGGCGTTACCAGTGAGGTATTTAAATCAAATGCCGCTCCCCACTATCAGCATTTCTTCACACGTTTGCTCTAAAATATGTTATAAAAAGCGTTTCTTGAGAATAGGCATTTATTTAGACCCATACTCTTACTTTCTTAAGAATTTTTATTTTTTGTGATGCAACTCGGAATAGTCTGTTTTCCATCAAGTTGCTTTCTATTGAAGAATTCAATCGCATTTGGGTGATAGTATTACGGAGGTATTTAAAAAACCTAAAGAATTTTTTTAAAAATACTTGTAGCCACTACAATTCTACCTCCCTAGGCTGTAACTCAGTCAGTCCATACGTAATATGCCCCTAGGTGTTACATACAATGTGCAGGGTTGTTTTTAAATGCTATTACAGAAAGTGAAAAGTTAAGTTTCCAAAAAAAACAAGATTGTTCATTATACTCATAAAATTAAAAAAAAAAAAAAAAAAAAAAAAAAAACAGGATTGTATTATTCAGCTTTAACTGTATTACATATTCCAAATTCATCGTATTTTTATATAGTATAGTCATTTGGTTCAAATAAAAGGGGTTACCTGGAAAGTTTTCCGGGAGTTTTGAAAATGGGTGATTTTATAGATTTTAAGGTACTCTTTTCGAATTTCCATTTTGCCACCTCGTATCTTTGCCGCTCGCGCCGCCATATTGGAAAAATGGCGTCGAAAAGCAGTTTTTTGACGATATCTCCTTTCCGAGTCATTTTACGAGGAAAATATCTATACACAAAATTAAACTAGAGAAAATTTCCTACAATTTATGTCTTAACAATTTTTTTCGTAAAATCAATAGTTTCGGCGTACGAGCGCCGCAAAGTGTTAATTAATACGCGTTTTCGCAGAATAACTCGTTTCCGCACCACCTTGAGATATAGTGAGCGTAGCACACTATTAAGCTGCTCATCCATTGGTTGCGGCAACTGCGATATTTGATTCAGACGATTACGCACGTTTGTGGTTCGTCCGAAATAATGTCTACTGTCCGTCTATTAGCTCAATACTCGTCAATATTTTTCTCAGTTCTTCGCGCGAAAAAATCGAAACAAAATTGGATTTGTTCGCACGTTGTAATTATACCTACGGAAACGGACGAATGAGACGCTTTCAATGGACGAGGATGTATAGCTTCACAGCTGTTTGGATCGTTCGTTCGTTTTCACACGTATTCGTCCTAATTCAATATTACACAATATTAATAGATTTGAGCGTTACTTTATGGTATTCCATATTTGTAAATAGTAAACAAATATTTTACTTTGCAAAATACCACTTTTATTTTTGAAACTGTAACAGTTTCATAAATATCACACGTTTCTGCATCCAAAGGGCGACCAGCCTTATTGGTCTACGCTAACACATATTTTTCTTATATTTACGAAATACATACTATGAGTTGTAGGTATAAGATTACTAGAATGGTAACCTTGGTAGGTATTGTTGAAAACGATGAACCTGTAACACCTGACCCATTAAGAAAATTTAAACGAAGAAGATTACGCTAAATTTCCGAACTATACATGACAAGGGGATTAGGCCTACTGGGCAAACCACATTAAAAAAACATGTAGCTTACTCTACCTCAAGGTTGTGTGGAAACGAGTTACTCCGCAAAAACGCGTATTTAGCAACATTTTGCGGCGCTCGTACGCTGAAACTATTGATTTTACAAAAAAAATTGTTAAGACATAAATTGTAGGAAATTTTCTCTAGTTTAATTTTATATGTAGATATTTGGTCGTAAAATGACTCGGAAAGGAGATATCGTCAAAAAATTGCTTTTCGACGCCATTTTTCCAATATGGCGGCGCGAGCAGCAAAGATACGAGGTGGCAAAATGGAAATTTGAAAAGAGTACCTCAAAATCTATAAAATCACCCATTTTCAAAACTCCCGGAAAACTTTCCAGGTAAAACTACCAGATGACTGTACTAATATGTATATACAAAAAAAAAATATTTATAGTTACTATTTCAACGTTACGTATCTTGCCAGAAAAATTCATTGTGTGACCGTTAAAGGCAACTATAAAGACTTGTAGGCCTGAAATATTTAAACAAAATTTTCTGGACACATGTATAATCATAGACTGTAAAAGGTATTAATGTACTCAGAGTACAAAAATGAGTACACAATCAAATTTTTAGTTGGATGCTCACCAGAAGGGTTCATAAGTTTGACATCAATTGTTATCGAGGTCATAATAGTGATTGAAAAAAATTTTTTAACGACAGCCTGCATATAAATTATTAAGAACGAACTAAAAGAAAAAAAATTGTTCTACATGTTTCAGTCATTTAAATGACCATCTTCAGGAAAATCAATAATTCAGTTGTGAAAACAACTGAGAAAAATAATATCAAAAGGACATAACCTCCAAATGTCAAATGAATGTCAAAATGACAGACGAAATTAAAAAAAAAAAAAAAAAAATTAAAAATCAAAGAATCAAAAAATTAACGGACCCCATACTAAATAGGGAAAGTCAAAATCATGATAAAATATTAGAAGACGAGATGCGACCAAATACTTACCGTATCAGGAAACATCAAGAATATAAAATTCCAACGAAGTTGTAGGAAAAACAGGTATGTCACAAAGAAATTATGTAACATCACAAAAAATTATTAAAAATTAGAAAATAAAATAAAAGTAAAACCCAGAAATTATTACACTTAAAACACTCAATATTAAGTTGAACATATTTTAGTAGAAAAATTAAATTGTTGAGGTTAGACAAGAAATTAAAAAGTAATTATTAATTAATTATTAAAACAATAGTTAAGTAGGATCATGTGTAGTGTTTGAAGTTTTGTAATTAAATGGCTGTTCAAATTGCATAGATATTGTTTTCATGAGAGAACGACACTGATCATAAGACAAAAGTTGCGCAGTCTCATTAAGAATTGATTGATTCAAATTATGATGGTGAGCGATATATAATTTTTCCAGCATGTCTAGGAGTGCCCCCTTTTTAGCAAAATGTAACGGTCCAAAATTATCATCGATCACAAATTTGTGATCCGTTTCCAAAATATGTTCAGCTATTGCAGAATAATTTTTTAAATTAGAAGCCTTAATTGCTGCTAAATGTTCAGAAAATCTAGTACAGAGACGTCGGCCAGACTGACCAACGTAAAGAGCCCCACATTGACATTCGAATTTATAAACGCCTGATCTGTGTAAAGGATTAATAGTATCTTTGTTTTTAGTGAGAAGACTTGCGATGGTATTACAAGATGAAAAAGTTAGTTTAACGCCATTTTCATGAAAAAATTTGCGGAACCCGTTCACTTGTGAGGATATATATGGAATAGAAGCATATCTCAAATTAGGTGATTTTATAGATTTAGTTAAATTCGGAAACAGCGATGTGTCAAAGTGCTTATTTAAATGTTTAGAAAAAATTTTTGATCGATGATAATTTTGAACCGTTACATTTTGCTAAAAAGGGGGCACTCCTAGACATGCTGGAAAAATTATATATCGCTCACCATCATAATTTGAATCAATCAATTCTTAATGAGACTGCGCAACTTTTGTCTTATGATCAGTGTCGTTCTCTCATGAAAACAATATCTATGCAATTTGAACAGCCATTTAATTACAAAACTTCAAACACTACACATGATCCTACTTAACTATTGTTTTAATAATTAATTAATAATCACTTTTTAATTTCTTGTCTAACCTCAACAATTTAATTTTTCTACTAAAATATGTTCAACTTAATATTGAGTGTTTTAAGTGTAATAATTACTGGGTTTACTTTTATTTTATTTTCTAATTTTTAATGATTTTCGTAATTTTTTGTGATGTTACATAATTTCTTTGTGACATACCTGTTTTTCCTACAACTTCGTTGGAATTTTATATTCTTGATGTTTCCTGATACGGTAAGTATTTGGTCGCATCTCGTCTTCTAATATTTTATCATGATTTTGACTTTCCCTATTTAGTATGAGGTCCGTTAATTTTTTGATTCTTTGATTTTTAATTTTTTTTTTTTTTTTAATTTCGTCTGTCATTTTGACATTCATTTGACATTTGGAGGTTATGTCCTTTTGATATTATTTTTCTCAGTTGTTTTCACAACTGAATTATTGATTTTCCTGAAGATGGTCATTTAAATGACTGAAACATGTAGAACAATTTTCTTTCTTTTAGTTCGTTCTTAATAATTTATATGCAGGCTGTCGTTAAAAAATTTTTTTCATTTCATTTTACCTGCAGTTGGATTCTAATAATTTATAATAGTGATTGTTTTATAACAAATAAAACTGAAGAAATTTATAAAATTGTTTCAGTGTAAGGATACCATGTTGGAAGAAATATACAGAAAAAAAATTACCAATTCTTTACAGAAATTAAATTTTTTTTCTTTTATTTAACGATAACTGAATTTGTTTGAATTTTTTTCCTTTTATTATAGTTGTTTTAAAAGGAGTCATTCTGCCAATATTTTATACAAAAGGTATTCGACAGAATTAAGATTTAAAATTTCACTTTCAAATAATTATTTCTTTACATATTAAAAGAACAATAATAAAAAACTTTCAGAATTATTGCTTTTATTTATTTTAACTATTAAAAAGAACCGTAAACAATTTTCAATTAACACTTCGGTACTAGATTGGGTTCATTTCAATTTTTCCATTTTATATTACTGTTTAATATAAGATTTCATTTTATTTTTGGATTTTCTACCACGCTTCAGTTAATACGACATTATCAAATGTCACCAGATTTTCAGTTAATAATTCATTTACTCCAAGAATTAACTTTTTTTCAACAACGTCGCGCCGGATAGTATAGTATTTTCTAATTATTTATTTTTAAGTTTCGGATACATGTTTAAACAGATTTACTTATTTTCTATGCAAAATTTTAAATTTTTAGAATCATTTTTTATTGAAATATAACAAAAATTCCGTATTTTCCATTAGAGTTTATGTACGTGTAATTTGGTGATATATTGTTTTTTTCTCAACAAGAGTCCTCAGTTTCTTTTAATTTTTATTAACCGACAAGCAAAAAAAAATTCATATCAAGTAACACCATAGTAACACTCATTTTTATTTCCCCCATTTCTCATTCACCATTAATATGTTTCATTTTTAGACATATAAAGGCGCCACTATCGGTGCCAGTGCTGCCGTCTATAGTTCAGGCTCGGTCCCTATAATATCTTTTTCAAAAAAATTTTTTAATTTTTAAAATCTTGATATTGAAAATTAAAAAATTTTAAAAATGATTGTAAATAAACTACAATTCTACTATCAACTACAGTCACTACAATAATTATTATTGGGTGTCGACTATACTACACAATTTATTAAAAAAGAAAATTTCTTAAAAAATTTTCAAAAATACATGGGAAAAGCTTCTTTCTCACTCATATGAATTGTTGCACTCGCCCTGCGGGCTCACGCAACAAACTCATATTCGTGAGAAATAAGCCTCTTTTCCCACTTATTGTACAATATACTATTTTATTTTATTAAAGATTATGAAAGTTTAACAGTAAAAAAATGATCCTTTAATTTTTTTTAAAAATTCAATCGAATGAAACAACTTAACATTAATGGTTTGCTCGATATTTTTAATTAAGCGCTTGATTTTCCAGAATGCCACCAAAAGCTCTTTTTTTCTTGATTTTTCAAATTCATGTAGAGTATGCAAAAAAAAAATTTTCCTAAAAAGCAATGGCTAACCCTTGTAGAGAATTTATTCGAGTTTTTAACACCCATCTTCAATTTTCTGTGTGATCATTAGATGCTAAGATATCGATGGTCAAGGGCGAAATGATCCTCTTCCACTCAAAGTCCGATATCTCAGCGAGAAGTGGTCGTATAAAGGTCTAAAAAAAACCAAATTAAAGCTGAATGAACAAGTTATCCGATCCATATAGTGGTTAAGTCGGAAATTTTTTTCCAAATCCGTGGACCAAAAAAGGAAACCGAAAAAATTTCGAAATTTATTTTTTTTAGTTTATTTAATAGGACTGAGCGATAGACGTTGCTTTAAAAATTTTTTTATGGTAAGATCTCAAAACTAGTAAAAACTTCCAGCTTTAAATTGCTTTGTTTACGACTCCGATATGACCATTTTTCACAAAGATATAGCCATTCGAAAAATCGCTAAAAATTTGGAATTTTTTTTGATCCTTTAATTTTTTCCGCTAGTGTATATCATTATACTAAAATATTATACTTTCTCAGTCCAAAGTCTGGATAAAGTGTGATAGGAATCAGAAAGAAATATCATAGTATGTGTTTAAAATGTGTTGAAAAAATAGAATTTTTAACTATTATCACCGTATCAAGTGGTACGTTTCGTCGCATCCAAAATATGTCGCTGGTTTGTCGTGTATTCATATAAAAATAACAAAAAGGAAAAGACAGAAAATTAAGTACGTCTAATTTTGCTTCATTTGTATTTGATTGATGACATCAAACCATTTGTAGTTGATTTGGTCTATATTAGTAAGTTATATTTCTAGAACGTTTATTTATATCCATGGTAACCAACAGATGACAGTGCGGTAATTAAATAAGAGTGCGGGAAGTAAAATCAACTTGAAAATTAATTGTATATTATTTATTTATATTGAAGGTACAATTTGAACAATTATAAAATTTAATTAATTAATTAATATTAGAATTTTCACTAGTTTACACTAAATATGTCTTTATATTTTACTGACATTTCAAAAAGTTGTTAAATAATTAAGCTGATAAATAATACTCGTATTTTCGCTTTTTACTATATAATCTCCAGCTACCAACATAAGTCGGTCGATATTTGTCTCAAATGAATTTTTAGCGAATTTCCAGAACGAAAATTCAGCTATTACAGCCACTAGTCTGAACTTGATAGTTCAGACTATTTACGAATTATTTAATTAATTAATTTACGAAAACCAAATGTTAATTTTGCAAAAATTGTTAACAGGATAAAAAAATATGTTAATGTATGTAAAAAAAGACAATCTAAGGAAGATAGCGTTTTATTTCTTTAAAATTTTAATAGCTAAAGGAAAAGCAATAATGTTATAGTTCATTCATAGTTTACTAAAAATTATTCAATATGAATAATATTGCAGTATTATTCTCCCAAACTCTAAATTAAGTAACTAAAAAAATTGTAACTTAATAATATCTGGTTTAGTTCAAAACACAAAAAAGAAAAAAATTAAATTAAACCAAAATTGAATGACTAACAGGTGTAGGAGAGTAATACAACTAAACTTGTAATTATAATCTTGACTTGACACTGGCAAAAACAAACTGCTAGTACATTGTTGAGACATAGAGTTTCGTAGATAGTTTTTAGTAAGTTTCAGTAAACTAAACAGATGGAAACAAAAAACAAAAAAAAATAGAAAAACGAATAAAAAAGTAACGCAGTCAAAGGCATACATATTGTATCAAGTTGAACAAAAATATCTGATGCCTTAAGCTGTTTTACTTTTTTATTCATTGTTTTCCTATTTCTTCTTGTTTCCATTTTTTTAGTTCGTTTTCTCCGCATTCGAGTTTTTTAATTTTTAAATTTAATTTTTAAATTTAATTTTTATTGTATTTACAGTAATACGCACCTTGGAACATAAAGCTTTTGAAAAAGTAAAATGCCGCTAAGCGCCACTGTTAACAACAAAGCCTAGT
Organism: Brachynemurus nebulosus; assembly: GCA_035578155.1. NCBI lineage: Eukaryota > Metazoa > Arthropoda > Insecta > Neuroptera > Myrmeleontidae > Brachynemurus > Brachynemurus nebulosus. Next base: position 8,703,658 of record JAPWDM010000016.1, read on the forward strand.
GGATATTGTGGATGAGTTTATTATTTTGTGGGAGGGGGGGAGAGAACTTTGAGTTGTTAATCTGTTGCTACAATTGAGAAGCAGATTTAACAGAAGTCTTTGTGAAAAAAAATTAGGTGATTTAATATTCAAATGGTTTAAGTGATTTAATTCAAAATGTCTATTGTATGTCACAAAAACGTCAGTTAATTTTGGATTTTCTTGCATTTTGTTGGGGGTCCCGTTTGGCTGGGGGCCCCGAGGCAATGTCTCGGTTGCCCCAGTATAGTTACGGGTCTGTCTGTGGACTCAAAACTATCTTCCTCCCTCAACTATCAATATGGGTATCTACACAGAGGTCTGAAGGAATGAAAGTTACGTATGCTACTGAAATATGAATATGGCTACTTTAGAGTTGCTTGGCGAGCGAAACGAAGCACTATAAGGAATTGATTTTGTAAAAAATCCAAGAATATTTGATTTCAAAGTAGCTTTACCCATTTTTGTGTCCATCTGTTTGTCACATGATAATAGTGTTTTGTATGATATTGCGATAGCTATATTTTGAGAGTAAAATGGACTGTAAATGAATATTGAAAGTGAAATTGATCGACACACCTTGTGTCCGCTGTTGTGTGGTGTTTTCCAACGACGCTGAATGTAGGGCAATCGTGAAAAGGTGATGTTTGGGGATGAATAAGATAATATAGCCGTTATGACACAAATTCATTATAATAGTTTTATACGAAAAGATATACTAAATATTATTAAGAATAAATTAGAATAAATTGTACACAGTAGAAATTGGTTACTGAACATAACTATGAGAATACCATTCCAAATTTAGCTATAACACAATTATGAGAATACCAGTCTAATTTAAAAGGAGAATACTACACGTGCATATTGTGCAACCGCCAAAACTACTACTCTACTACTGATAATAATCAAAAGAATGGCGGATTAACCCCTTTAGGACTAATGACGAGCTCAGCTCGTCATGCTAATTTTTAGAAAAAATTCAACTGACGAGTGTGCATTGTTTTATATCGATAACTGGAGGCTGTATAGTAAAGACCGGCCATACTGTAAATAAATTAAACAAAATGTACCACACTTGCAATTAAACTTATAGAGATATTAATTTTTTTATCTAAAAAATTGGAATATATGGCGGTACTAAACGGGTTAATACATATAAAAATGTATTACTCCGCGTGTAAGTCTAAAAGATTCCATCAATATCAAATCGATGGCGGAAGCTCAGACAAATAGAGACATCTGTTGATGCTTGCTATAAATACACTGTATACGACCCAAACATTCCGCCGGTCCTGAACAATTTGTTCAGAACTGTGGGTGATAGTAACAACTAGAAAGAACAATTTAAATTATACCTGTTATTATGTAACTATAATCAAACTAGGTTTGAGCCTATGATTCATAAAAAACTACAAACTATAAATTTTATTGAGAAAATCTATTATGCAAAATATTTGTTAAGTATGACAGGAAACTAAATAGAGAAATTCTTATGAACATTAAACAAATTTGAGAACCTAAAACTAATTAAGCTTAAACTAAGGAAGCAAACCATAATTTACTTTGATAATTTACTGCGTGGGCAGTGGACAAAGTTTAATGATCAGTCTTTGCCAGATACCGTGTTTTGTTTGAATTGAGGCTACTCTAACAATACTATCCCGGTTGGGAAATAATTTTTTTACAACGTCAATAGGCCATTGTAAAGGAGCAACGTTATCTTCCTTTACTAAAACAACCATTCCAGGTTTAACTAGTTGTGCGTAGTTTTGGCTATACTAATGCTCACGAGATTGAAGTGTCGACAAATATTCAAGCCGCCATCTTCGCCAATAATCTTGGACTAATCTATCTATAAGTTGGGATCTATTCAACCTATTAATATTTAAGTTAGTTAAATCTTCTGCAGGAAGATATTGTAAGAGGGTTAAATTCAAAAAGTGAGCAGGAGTGAGCGCAAGTGGCTCGGATGGATCATTACTTAAAACACACAGTGGGCGTGAATTAAGTAATCCCCCGATTTGTACTGTTAAAGTATTGAATTCTTCTAAAGACAGAAGATGACTACCAATTGTTTTATATAAATGAGTTTTTATAGATTTAACTTGCGATTCCCAGATGCCACCTTAAATGAGGGGCACAAGGGGTATTAAACCGAAATTTAATTTTTCGTTGAGCTAACCTCAACCTCTGGCTCTATTAAGTGTAATGTAAATGGGGTCCGCAGTAATCAGTCCCTGTATGTACGAAAGCTTTAGCTTCTCGTACTCTAAAGGCTGGCAAATCAGTCATCAATGGAAAAGAAGATTTAGGTCGAACACGAAAACAAGTGTTACAAGATTGTACACGATTTCTAACAACGCTTCTACTTGAAAGTATCCAGTAGCGCTGCCGTAGTAATGCTAATACTAATAAACTACCAGTACGTAAATTTTTACGATGATAATAATCTATCAATAAGTCAACGAAATGATCCCTTTTTGGTAAAAGGATTGGGTGACAACTGTCAAAATTTAACTCTCAATTAGAAAGTCTTCCCCCTACTCTTAGAATATTATCTTTTAAGAAGGGCCTCCTTTTTCGCAAATTTAAAGGACATTCTTTATCCTTTTCTAATAAAGAAATTGTTTCTAAAAAGTGTTTACGCTGAATGTACTTGATGAGAACAAGCTCAGCCTTTTCTAAATCTAATGAACTAATTTGAGAAGACTTGTTTGGAATTAGTCTACAAAATTTTAGAATGTAAACCATACTACGAAACATTTTCAACCACGAGGAAAATCTACTAATGAAAGTTTCTAAAAAATTGATTTCTAGAGACAAAACTGGAAATGTAACTACTTTTTGTTGTAGATTTGTGAAGTAATTTTCTATAGGAAACGATTTAACGGGCCAGGAGGTCGCATCTAAAGTGAGCCAGGACGGACCACTAAACCACAACGAATGGTTTACTAACTGGGAAGGTAGTAAGCCACGAGGCAAGCAATCAGCGGGATTATCTTGTCCAACTATATGAAACCATTTTGTTGAAGGCAACAATTCTTGAACTTTAGCTACACGGTTAGCTACGAAAACTTTCCATTTGTGAGGAGATGAGTGTATTCAATTTAAAGCGACCATGGAGTCGGAGAAAGCGTACGAATGATCAATTGAAATTTGAGAACTATAACTACCTAAAACAGCACGCATTAATTTGCTCAATAAATGTAGTGCCATTAATTCCAGTAGAGGGACGGAAATTGTGCGTATAGGGGCTACTTTAGATTTAGCACAAAGCAGACTAATATGCACCTCACTACTAAGATAAACTACTATTAAATATAGTACAACGCCGTAGGCTTTTTGAGATGCATCTGCAAAACCAATAAGAGAAATTGAACAATCTTCAATTATCTTTAAATAACGAGAAATTTGAATATTTTCTATGAGAACTAATTCTTCCACAAATTTATTCCACATATTTACTAAATGTAGTGGAGGGGTATCATCTCAGTTTAAATGGAGAATCCAAAATTCTTGTATTAAAACTTTGGCCCATAAAATGACCGGAGCGGTTATACCAAAGGGGTCGAAAATTCGAGCTACAATTGAAAGCACATGTCGTTTCGTGCAAGTAGAATTTTTATCAATTTTAATTTTACAAGAAAATGCATCTCCCGTGGGTTGCCATTGTAAACCAAGAACATTTTGAATGTTATTCTCGAATTCCCTAATTTTATTCAAACGAATATTTTCTGGAATAATTTCTAGTAAATTACTACAATTACTATTCCACTTGACAATAGGAAAGCCACCAGAATTGCAAATTGAAATCATTTCGTGAAATAAATCTTTTGCTCTATCTAAATTTTGAACACTAACAATAAAGTCATCTACATACATATGATCTAGAATTGCTTTCGACGCCAGCGGATATTTTGAAGATTCATCTTTAGCTAATTGATGCATTGTTCGTAATGCAAGATACGGAGACAATGTAACACCAAATGCAACTACTGCTATTTCATAAATTTCAATTGGGTCGTGAACCGAAAACCTCCAAAGTAATCTTTGGTAACAAGTATGATCTTTTCGAATATTTATTTGGCGGTACATTTGCGAAATATCCGCGGTTATAGCAATCGCGAACAAACGAAAATTTAGTAACATTGTGAAAACATCCGAATGTAGTTTCGGACCTACATGTAAAATTTAATTTAATGATGGTGACGTTTCCGTTCTACAACTTGCGTCAACAATGCGAGTTGCAGTTGAACTAGAATCTTTATAAACCGCATGATGTGGAATATAAAATCCCGGATACTGAGGGGTATCTTTAGGAATTTTTCGAATATGGTTTTGCGAAATATAATTTTGCATTGCTTCATTGTATTTATCTCTAACGACTGATGAAGCTTCTAAACGTTTTTGTAACAAAATAAATCTTTTACATGCAATTGAAAATGAATCCCCTAAACACGACGGTTCTTGTTTGAATGAGAGGGCAACTGTATATCTGCCATTCTTTTCTCTTTGGTAAGTTGAAGTAAACAAATTTTCACAATCTAACTCATGTGAACTAAATTTTTTATTAGGAACTTTTTCAATTTCCCAGAATTTTCTGAGAAGAGTTTCTAAACTATTTTCCATTGTAACACAAAACGATTGTGGCTTATCTACAATTGAATTGAAAATTGGAACTTTACCAACGATTATGTATCCTAAACTAGTTTCTAATGCAGTAGGATATCCTGCAGAACCAGCTATTTCTTTATTTCCAACTATTAATGCAAAAATATCTGCACCTAAAATTCCATGAATTTCACCTGGTTGGTAAAACGAACTACCCGCTAAGGATAAATTTTCTAAGTACGATAAGGATTCAAAATCTACTTTAACATGATGGTTTACTAAAACGAGAAACAGACTTTTCCGAACTAATACTACTTAACATTTTGGTTTGAAATTTAATAAATTCCGCAACATCACTATAAGAGGGAAATTCTTTATGCTTGTATGCAACTTCGAAAGCACGCCTGGTGTTGCAATCTAATTTTGATAAAGCAATATAATAGTAGGGCAGCCCCTGATGCTAAATGCGGATATTCTCGAGCGTCGTTGAGACCTATTGATTTTGAAGATTAGATGATATTAAGAAAAAAAGTTATATGATGTATATCCTTTCAGTGGTGGGGGGAGCATCTACAGATGTTCAAAAAGGTAAAAAAAAAAACTGTGGCACTGAAATATTCGAGCGCGTCAGATATTGATAGTGCATATATCCCACGTATTTCTGATAACGGAAGTATGTTAATCGGCCGGTTTGCATTGGGGGGGGGGGGGGGGATGGCCGTATGGAAGGGTAGAAAATAGAAAAAAAATTTATTCGAGCTCGCCAGACATTTATAGGGAATGCTAAGTGACCCCAAAAGAAACTCCGATTCAAAATTCTGACGATTCGGACGTAACGTAAGCTCGCGACGGCTTTTTGAAAATGCAAAAAAATTAGTCATTTTGAAATATTCGAGCGTGTCAGATTTTCATATAGACGATTCAGCTTCATGCCCGAGACGTGCTGACACATAATCTGACGATAAACAGAAGGGATTTTCCAAACCTGACAATTTGTAAAAAAAAATTTTCATTTTACGTGAATTTACTTTTTGGAAATACACTCATTACAGCGGGTGCCATGAAAAGATTTTAGCTCGGGATCATGACAGAAATTTCATCAAAATTGCGAATTGACAGTTCAAATCCTTTCCTTGTAAGTGAACTATCTTTTGAGAAAAATTAAGAAATTTGCTGAATTTCTTTACAATAATTGCTTTGCACCGTTATTATCATTACAATAACAATATTTATATCTGTTTCACTTTTCAAAATAAAAATGCAAGAACCCGTCATCACCGATTTTGAAAATTGGTTCACTGTTAGAGAGCTAAATTATTTCAGATGAATATAAGTTATGTTATATGAGATCTGTCAGTGTCCGGGGGTCCCAAAAACGCTAAAAGTAAAACTACCCAACCGATTTTGAAAATTTTTTCACCTTTTAAAAGTTAAATTAATTAAATGCATATATGCTATAGGTACTATATGAGATCCGTCAGGGTCCTGGGGGTCCAAAAGCGCTAAAAATTAACTATTTAACCGATTTAGTTGCACAGCGTTTTGTCTAATACAAGCTAGTTAGACAAAATTATTTTTTAATAGATATAAGTTTCAAAGCCTACTGTATTTTTGGCTGCAAACATTGCTTCGCTCAAACTTCATGTACTAAACTTTATTTACGATTTTTGTTATTTCGGCTTGTGGAAGTCGTCAGATTATATTTTTCCCATGATCCTTAAATTATTTCCTTCGAAAAGAAAAAAACCTCGACTACGCTTGAGAATGTCGAGATGACGTTTTTTTTCTTCAAGTTAGTAACCCTCCCACTCCCTTACGTCAAGCTAAAATCGTCAGGTTATTTAAATGCACACTTTTAAGCATGTGATTAACTCACCTTACCTTAATCTGACGCGCTCGATTATTTCTAACGATCAACTTTTTTTTAGTATTCTGATCCGTTATCCTAGGCCGTCGGCCATATATATAGGTTTCATATATGGTGGAGGTACTTTTTTCATTTCATTGGAATCGAGAAAGTAATTCAAACTACTACTAGATTCCAATGAAATGGGTTTAAAATTCAGATTTCTTTCTAAATAAGAATTTGCTAATTTTCTTTTATCGTTGTATTTCTCGATCAATGTATGGAGAATAATGGGATAATTATCCGCAGTGGGTGCTAAACTACAAACATTTTTAGCACTACCCGACAAACTACCATTAAGTAATGCGCTTTATCTACATCCGATAATTCAGGATTATTTCCAATTAAAGATTCGAACAATTCATAAAAAGTTACCCATTGGGTTATATCTCCATTAAACGTAGGAAGGGGAATCTGAGGTAAATGAACCGAATGTTTTGGCACTTTACCACTAGTACTGTAGTACTGCAACTTCTAAATCTGTAAATTTTGTAAGAGAGTCTGCAACTGATTGAACATGACAATATGATTCATCAAATGCATCTAATGCTGCCATATCTGGAATGTAATCGGGACTTAATTCACTTAAACAAATGTTTATTTGACGAAAAACATCTTCAAATCTAGCTCTAGTTTGATCGAGCGTTTTTAAACGAATTAGAAAATTTTTTCTATTTACGGGGTTATTTACTTTTTTACTTTCTTCGTAAAGTAACTGCAATCTACGGAATAATTGTTCTTTTTCAGCATTTAAAACTTTTAAATTTGCAGTGGCCATTGTCAAAAAACAAATTAGAAAATACTATAAATGTAAGAAACAATACCAATATTAATTATGACAACAAAAAATTTTAATCTCTATCAAAAGTCAATATTTATTTCAAATAAAACTTGTTCAGTTTGACAGAAGAGCAGCATCAACAATGTATACAAATACATGTAGAACCAATACGCAGCTGTATGAGAACAACTGTGTGTGCTATCTTTCTCTATATTCAAGTTTGAACGAGTTGTTATGTAATTCTATAACCATGTGCAATTAATTCCAATATTTGAATTTTTTAGAATAATTTTTAAATGAATACCGCAAATATTCAACGAAAATTAATATTTTAGTAATATTAAAGAGAATAAACAACTATTTGTGTATTTTTTATGCGCGATTTAACTACAAAATGATATATGAAAATAATTTAAGATTTTAAGGAATTTTACTACGATAACCGAAAAAAATGTATTTTAACCCGATTTAAAACCTAGAATTTAGGACACGAGTCCAATATTTGGGTCGCAGGCCCAAAATATCCGGCTCGAAGGACCAAAATGTTTTGTATGATATTGTGATAGCAATATTTTGAGAGTAAAATGGACTGTAAATGAATACTGAAAGTGAAATTGATCGACTCACCTTGTGTCCGCTGTTGTATGGTGTTTTCCAACGGCGCTGAATGTAGGAAAATCGGTAAAAGGTGATGTTTGGGGATGAATAGGATACTATAGCCGTTATGACACAAATTCACTATTCACTACAATAGTTTCATACGAAAAGATATACTAAATATTATTGAGAATCAATTAGAATAAATTGCACACAGTAGAAATTGGTTACTGAACATAACTATGAGAATACCATTCTAAATTTTAACTATAACACAATTATGAGAATGCCAGTCTAATTTAAAAGGAGAATGTACTACACGTGTATATTGTGCAACCACCAAAACTACTACTCTACTACTGATAATAATCAAAGGGGTGGCGGATTAATACATATAAAAATGTATTACTCCGCGTGTAAAAGTCTAAAAGATTCCATCAATATCAAATCGATGGCGGAAGCTCAGACAGATAGAGACATCTGTTGATGCTTGCTATAAATACACTGTATACGGCCCAAACAAATCGTTTTCACATATTTATAGGTATGAATATGATATTCTGCGTATAATTACTCAAGTCAGAAGTCTCATTTCTTTATTAAAGTCTTTATTAAAGGCGAAAAAAATTTTCCCTTATATTTTTGAAGTGGGGACGAAAATTTTATGCTACATATTCCATCAAGTATAACATTGTTAATTAGTGGTAGGTACTTAATTATTTTTCTGTATGAATGAATCCTGTATGTCGATGATCTTTTAAATAAAAAAATACCCCTGTCGCAGGATCTGCATAACATAGCGAATTTCCAAGTATTGAGCACTGGCGGGTCTCATCTATAACCTGTTAATACAGTTAATTTATGTTCAAAATGCCTCCTATCAGGAAAGTTTTGGGGTAGTTTTGATTTCTTCTATTTTATATGCTTTCTGGTGGGCTGAATCCGAATCTGAGGTTTACTAACAAAATTTCGTGACGCAACATTGTAAAAAATGCAAAAAATGTTAAAAATCTCATTTTTTGGCGGTTTTTTGCTTATAATTCAAAAATTATCAACTTCTCGTAAATAATCTTCCTATACAAAATGAAAGTATATAAAATTTTCTACAAATTTTGTTATTAAAGTTTTTTTCTACGACGAACCGTTGGGGTTCCAGCGCTGATTAAAAATTGGCGTATTTCGGCTGTCTCTGCAAAAACTAAAACTCTCATTTAGTGAATTCCTCCTAGTTTTAAGTTAAATACAGTGTAGACTAGTTTCGAACTATTATGCCACCATTCATTCATACAGGCAGAGTCACAGACGAGTGAAGACCGCCTACGTCCTCGTGTTCTTACGTTCCCATTATTGAAACCCTTTTGTATTGTTCACGAGGTATTTTCCCCCTCCCCACACTTCTGTTTTGTAAGTTTTTGCGGTGCTCAATTTGAATCTGATGTTTGCTAACAAAATTTCACGACGCAATATAAAAAAAAATTCAAAAGAAGCAAAATCTCACTGTTAGGTGGTTTTTTACTTATAACTCAAAAACTTTTCGTAAATAACGTCCCTATACAAAATGAAAGTGCGTGAAATTTGTAGAAAATAGTAAATTCCTCCTAGTTCTCTGCACATACCTTATTTAGATGGTACATGTAAATGTTCATTTTTTAAAAATTACACCATGTCAAGCTATTTAATGCAGTCCGAAATTGTACAAACTCAGTTACAGAAAGGTTGAAATTATAATCGACAATTTTGAAAAATTATTACATATTATAGCCGGTTCACACTATAGATTCCTCAAAAATAGAAATTAAATTAGGTCAACCTCTTTCTGAAAAAAAAATCACGTGAACAACCCCTTAAAATAAAATATAATAAAAAAAGAAAGCACGTTTTTTGAAAACAGTACCTGAACTAATAGTGCATACTCCATCTCCTTTTTTAAGTTATTAATGTATATTTCTTATGAAAACGTGTGACAATAAATTTTATGACCTAGTCCACTGGCGTGCAATATTAGGTATAAAATATTCAATAATATTTAAATTTTAGTTTATTTTCTGACGCCTAAGTTTTGCTATCAAATTCTGATATATTTTTCTTTGTAATTTTTAATAATTTATTTCAATTTTAATATTATTTATAATTCTCTTCGGTTTTAAATTTTTAAATTTTATATTTTTTATTAATCATTTTTAAATTTTAATATTAGTATTATTTTTTATCTTTTGTATATAAGTTTTAATTTCTTGTACATATTTTACGGCCGAAAATTGGCAAAAATGCATTAGCCATGTACTTAAAGAAGAAGAAAATATGTGGAATTTAGATGAAAAAGGGGACAATGTAATAGACCGTTTCATTGTTTCGGTAGATGACACTTCTTCAGAAGAAATTTCAGACAGTGAATAAATTTGTATAAAAAAATTGAAATTACTGTGCATATTTTTGTGATTTTTATAAATTATATAATTTCACCACTTTTGTATATTTTTGTAACTTTCATAAATTATATAATTCCACCACTGTTGTTTATTTTTGTAAATGTTATAAATTATAAAATAAATAAATTCTAAACTATATAAACGTTCACTAAAAAAATCAAAAATATATAAATGAAAATTAATTGCATTTAATAGTATTCATATAATTACACAGTAGCATACATAATGCAATTCAGAAATAAATATTTTTTTCCGTAGTACGCACTCGAGTATACAAGGTAAAGTTGTCATTTTCAAAAACATGTACCAAACGAGTGATTCGTTGACCTAGTTTAATTCCTATTTTTGAGAACACTATACACAAACTTTTGTTTGCACAAACTGTTTGCGTAAACATAAGTTTGTGGAAATGAGACATGTGGACGTGAAATTTGCGCAAACAGTTTGTGCAAACATCACTTCCACATGTCCTGTTTGCAAAAACTTATGTTTTCGCAAACAGTTTGTGCAAACAAAAGTTTGTGTAGTGTAGAACGACTATTATATTATATTACATATAATTATATATTACATTACATAATTACATTACATTACATATGAGTAAGGATTGCAGGAGCTGTTGTCGTTTAAAGGGTCTTGGCTGAGGCTCTTTGAAGACCGCGAGTCGGACTTTGTTTATTTGGAAAATGAAAGAGGTGGCAAGAAAGCAACAACTTGTGATCACATCTCAAGGAGAGATTAATATTTACGAAATAGATTGTGAGATTAGACGTACTCATCTATTTCTTTCTTCAGTCTATTCTCGGTCTCTTCCTACAATTTCTTCTTCGTTTGTATCAATGCTGTCTTCCGGAGCTTGACGTTTGCAGACAACCCATCACACGATGCGCAGATTGGGAAGCAATGGATGCCTGCTTTTCTGTAACCGCAATTACGTTGGCAGCCGTTTTTTATATTTACAAGAAATGTGCTGAAGTATCGAATCCGGTGCAAAACCCAAAGTGGTTAGCACTGGTACGAGACCATTCCTTATTTTTTCAGCACCAACATACGTGCGGTAACATTAAACAACATCGCTTTATTCAAAATAAATCGCAATGGCAATAAATTAGAGTTTTATTTGGATTTTTACAGAGACAGCCGAAATATGCCAATTTTCAATCAGCGCTGGAAGCCGAACGGTTTGTCAGAGAAAAAAACTTAAATAACAAAATTCGTACACAATTTTATGTACTTTCATTTTCTACAGAAAGGTTATTTACAAACAGTTGATAGTTTTCGAGTTATAAGTAAAAAACTGTCAAAAAATGAGATTTTTTACCTTTTTTTGCATTTTTTGCAATGTTGCGTCACGAAATTTTGTTAGCAAACCTCAGACTCGGGTTCAGCACCCCAAAAAATATACCAAATGGAAGAAATCAAAACTACCCCAATACTTTCCCCAAAAAAATACAATATGACTGGATTATGTACCCATTTTAAAAAAAAAGTTTAGCTTTCTAACAGTGAAACAATTTTCAAAATCAGGTCAGTAGTTAATTTTTCGCGCTTATCTTAACGGATCTCATATAGTGTAGCATAATTACATACATTTAACAATATATTTTATTACATTACATAACTATAGTTTTCGATTTTTGTTCTAGGTATGCAAATATATAAAAATTATATTTTCCCTCTAAAAGAGCACATCATACAAAAATTTCCTTTCCATAACGTACTCTTAAAAAATCTGACTAATTTTAATTTAAAAGATGAGACAGGGCTATTGTTATTATAACACATACATACATATTAAGTAAATAACTAGCACGAGTTTTATCTAGAAAATAATTGCTAAAACGATGAAGCATTTATTGTAAAAAAATTCAGCAAATTTGTTAATTTTTTTCAAAAGCTACTTCACTTAGAACAATGTTTTAAAAGCTTGTCTTATGCAATTTTTTACGCTCTTTTCAATGGTGTAAAAAATTTTTTTGACTTCTGGTAAAATTTTGCAAAAAACCACTATATATATAATATATATATATATATATATATATATATATATATATATATATATATATATATATATATATATATATATATATATATATAAATTTTAATGAAGTAGATTTTCGGGTTCTAGAGGCTTCAAAACTTTCTACCATAGTCCCGGACTTAGGTCTTACCGTAAGTGCTGCTGTAATAGCTGAATTTCCAGAATGGAAATTCGCTAATAGATGATATGGCAGGCGTCTGTGTTATAAGTATAAAATATGGAGATAACCTCATTATTATTAGTTATTTTAAGTCTTATAGTAAGTACTTTGAAAATTGTATTCTTATATCCCTTAATTCTTGCTGCTCTTTCTATTTATGATGGTGAAAATTTGATACATTAAATCACTCAAGCTGTACAAGAAAACTTCCATTTTCACCTCTCAAGCCCTCTTTGTGAACTCGACCCTACTTTAAACCATACAGGTGGATAGATCTTTTAAAGAGTAACATTTCGTCAATTTAACGTTTTCCTCTTTCTTTTATAGTTTTCGAGATATTTTAATAAATACTATTTGAACTTTCAACTTTAGGGGCTGCTTTCACTTCGTAAAAGTGGAAGATGACCAATAAAAAATATGAGTCCCTTATTTTTGCCTTTACTACATACAAGCATTCACTCTGGGTGCATCTCCTTGTAAGTAACCTCAAAAATGCTACAAGATCGAAATATGTACAAATAGTATACCAGCTAATTTTGCTTCACATGAATTAAGTATTGTAATCAGAGAACAAGAGAACGAACATTACTATCTCTATACGACGGAAACGAGCGTAACCACAAAGGATAGAAAATAAACCCCCACTATGTTATATATGTGCACGCGGAGTTGTGTGTGTTAGTCCGTTGGATGATGTGTGTATGGGTGTCTTGCATACATATATACATAATATGTACGTGGTGGTGGTACGTATGATGTACGTATACCACGTATATATACCGTGTTAATATGAGAGGTAACAATATGATAACAATTGAAGCATACCCATTGAGTGCTGGCGAATGAATGGGGACTAAGTAGCCTAAGATGCACATAAATGCCCATAAGTGATTGCAGAAAAGAGATAGTTATATTCGTTCTATTTGTTCTGTGATTGTAATAGTATATTAGGGTAAACGCCCCTATACCGGAACGCGATCCAATACTGGAACAGTTTTGACATTTATATATTAATGAAGTTATTTCTGAAAGAAACCTCTGATAACAAAAATTATTAGTAACAGAATGATTATTTTTCAATTTAAATTCACCTCGCATTTAATGTTTCTATACTTAATTAAACAATACATATATATATATATATATATATATATATATATATATATATATATATATATATATATATATATATATATATATATATACTAGCTTTGACCCGCGGCTTCGCCCGCATTGAATTCGATCCCCTCCCTCGTTTTGTATCCCCCTTCTTCTCCCGGGAACCTTCAATCGGGATAAAACTATCCCGACTAAAACTATTTAAAAATTATTACTATATGTGTTCATAATAAATAGTATCTGTATATTAAATTTTATCAAATTCGGTTCAGTCATCCCACAGGAACCTTTAATCGGGATAAGATTATCTTATGTGTTAACTCAGGATAAATAGTGCCTGTGTATCAGATTTCATCGACTTAAGTTTAATTTTGTGGGGCGTGTTTGAATAATTTTCTATCCCTGAGGAACTTACAACTGGGATAAAATTTAGCCCATATGTTAATTCAGTGTATAAAGAGTGTGTATATAAAATTTTATCAAAATCGGTCCAGCCGTTTCAGCGATTTGATTTTGATTTAATTATGGATTCCTATAATAAGGCTATGAAAAAAATTTTATACCTAACATTTTATTGCAATACTCTCGGTGTAAGGTAATACATAAATAAATCATTAAATGGGCGTATACTTAAATTTTATAACTTCAAAAATCCATTGCTTACTTTTATCACCCTTATGCAAATGTCTCTTATGTTTTATTTTTATTGGCTTATGTATGACATTCGTATTTTGAAAATCCATCTTATTTTAAAACTGTTAATCACATGTCCTACAATAGATAGTATTTTCTATACCCAAATAAGGGATTATTACGAAAAGAAATAATTTTAAACATAAGTTCAAGTATCAAGTATAAAAAAAAAATCATTTACATTATTCTCCAAAATTTTAAAATGAGTAGATAATAAAATGTTTATTGCTATGCATCTGATTTAAACAACTGACCTAATTTATATTTACACCTCCATAAATTCAATTATAATAAAACCTTATATTTAATAAATTGAGTGTAACTAAGTAATTTATTCCACATGAATCTTCAGTCAGTAATAGAGATACTCACGGGAGTGATTTTCTTAACCCGTTCTCGCCCACTCATGATTATACCCATCGCTCCCGTTCACTCCCATTCCCGTCGAAAAATTGTCACTTCTGCCCGTTTCCTTCAAATTAGTCCCGTTCCCGATAGAACCCGTTTTATACCCATCGCTCCCGTTCAATCCCATTTCAATAGAAAATTGTCACTTCTGCCCGTTTCCTTCAAATTAGTCCCGTTCCCGGTGAACCTGTTTTATACCCATCGCTCCCGTTCACTCCCATTTCCATAGAAAAATTGTCACTTCTGCACGTTTCCTTCAAATTAGTCCCGAACCCGTTATCTTTATTTCCGGTCCCGCTTTATCAAAAAAATTTTTAATTTTAAATAACGAAAATAAAAATGTAACATTCCCAGCATATTTATCCACCGGTAAGACTCGAGAGGACCTTTAAAACTCTCGGTCCGATTTCTATCTCTAATCGGTAATAAATGATTCTGTATTAATTGAGAGTTAATATCTCTGTACCAAATTCCATCGAAATCGTTTCAGTGATTTTGTCGAGATTGAATGATTGGTTTTGTATCCCATAGAAACCTCCTATCGAAACAAAATCATCCTAGGTGCATATTCAAGGTAAATAGCGTTTGTATACAAAGTTTCATCACATTTAGTTCAGTCATTTTAGTGTAATGGAATAACTAATTTAGTGTCCCACGGGAACTTTCAATCGGGATAACGTTATTCTCTGTGTTAACTCAGCATAAATAGTGTCTGTGTACAAAATTTTATCAAATTCGGTTTTAGCAATACGTGACTGAGTAATTTTGATTGTATCCCCCAGGAACATTCAATTGGGATAAAACTATCCTATGTGTTATTAAAATAATTCCAGTATGTATTCATAGTAAATAGTTTTTATATACTAATTTCACCGAATTCAGTTCAGTCATTTTGCTGTGGTTAAGTAACTGATTTTGTATCCCACAGGAATCCTGAATCGGGATAAGATTATTCTATGTGTTAATTCAGGAAAAATATTGCCTGTACATCAAATTCCATCGGATTCGGTTCAGTTATTTGAGCGGGATTGATTAACTGAATTTTTATCCCTCAGGAACATGAAAACGGGATAAAATTATCCTATGTGTTATTAAAATTACTCCTGTATGTATCCATAGTAAATTGTTTCTATATACCAATTTCATCGAATTCAGTTCAGTCATTTTGCTGTGGTTAAGTAACTGGTTTTGTATCCCACACGAGCCTTGAATCGTGATAAGATTATTCTATGTGTTAATTCAGGATAAATATTGCCTGTAAATCAAATTCCGTCGGATTCGGTTCAGTTATTTGAGCGGGATTGATTAATTGGTTTTGTATCCCCCAGGAACATGAAATCGGGATAAAATTTAGCCTATGTGTTAAGTCAGTGTATAAGAAGTTTGTACGTAAAATTTTATCAAAATTCGTTCAGCCGTTTTGGCGTGATTGAGCAACAAACATCCAAACATCCAAACATTCACATTTATAATATTATTAAGATATATATATATATATATATATATATATATATATATATATATATATATATATATATATATATATATATATATATATATATAGGGTGGTCCAGAATTATGTATCGTAAATGCTGGAGCTGATAGTATGTTCAAAAATAATGGTACCTTTTCATCTACATTTTTTTCCAAAACTCAATATCCCCTAATTAGCGTTTTTTGACCTTTCATCGCTTACGTAGCGAAAACGGTGATAGATACATTAAAAAGTGTTAAGATCTTTTTTGTAGAGAAACGAATTCTCTACAAAAAAGTCTGCGAAAGCACCTGTCTATCTTGTACAGGTGAAAAGATACAGCGCTCCAAACGCGCACTCAAAAATCCACTTTTTCTAGTGTTCCGGCAGGGTGTGCCGTCCGGAACCTTATCGGAACACTAGAAAAAGTGAATTTTTGAGTGCGCGTTTGGAGCGCTGTATCTTTTCACCTGTATAAGATAGACAGGTGCTCTCGCGGACATTTTTGTTGAGAATTCGATTCTCTACAAGAAACGTCTTAACAATTTTTAATGTATCTATCATCACCGTTTTCGCTACGTAAGCGGTGAAAGGTACAAAAACGCTATTCATGATATAAAAAAACATTTCCGGGAGTTTACAGTTTGCACAAATGTTCTCCTTGGCAATCCCTACAAGAATCTCTTTTTAAAAAATTTTTATGTCTATTCTAAAATTAATGTATAGATAAAATTTAGTGCTATTAGACTAGTGGTCGAAATTGTCCATCAGTGACACCAAATAAATTCCAAATTAAAAAGCTGAAGAAATTTTGACAAAATTTTGCTCAAATACTATAGAGATCCCCCAAAAAGATGAAAGAGGGGGTTAAAATTTTCCCCAAGGCCTCGATACCCTGAAAAGCCTACCTACGTGAAGTTTTTCCGATGTGAATATTAGCGACCTTATTAAAATATGAACATAGTTATTATAGAGTCGTTGGACAAGCAGACCCCAGCGCTATAACTGACTTTGCTTAGAATTTCGGAATATCTGATTTATTTTAAGAAGTCTAATTGGACCTATAATTTAGAATATTTAACGTGGGTGAAACCACGAGCCACAGCTAGTTTGTATAAAAGTATTGGGCCACAGCTAGTTTGTTATAAATGTATTAAGTTCATTTTTTTTTTTTAAATTTTTAAAATTACTATACGCCTGCTTGTATTAGAACAAAAATAAACATTTAAAACACATTTAACAATACCATTGAATTCCGATGTAAAAATGGGAGAAGTGAGGGGAAAAGTAATGTCGAATCCCTAAAAGGTACTAGCTGGGTACTAACACAATACATGTACAAAATTTCAGCACTCTACAGGTAGGTTTCCTTAGAGAGCCTCTAGACGCGTTAGAAAAAGAGCAAAAAATCAAGGAAATATTGGCGTAAAAATCGTGGGGGTAAGGGTTAAAAGTTGAAACCTCCAAAAAGCAGTGGCTGGCTATTAACTTAAACTATACACAAAATTTCAGCCCTCTAGGTTTATTTGGGGAGATTTTGACCCGAACGAAACTATTAAAAAAACAAGAAAAATCATGTTCTTTTTGATATAAAAATGGTGGGGGTAAGGGTTTAAAGCTGAGACCTCCCAAAAGGCACCCCCTTGATGCTAACTCAATCCGAATACAAAATTTCAGCTCTCTAGGTTTATTTGGGTGACTTGTGCGAGTGGTACAAACTTCGAAAACGTCGAAAAAGCATGAAATTGTAGCTTAAAGACGAGGGGGGCGGGGGAAAAATATTAAAACCTCCAAAAAGCACAACCTTGGTACGAACTTTATTAACACACCAAATTTCAACCCTCCGCGTTAATTCTGGGGGGCTGGGAGCGTGTTAGATCCAGCCAAAATCGTTTTTCCTCTCTCCAAACCACCCTAGAATGCTGAATTTTGGATATGTTGTAGATAATTGATCGAAACATTATTTCAAACCGGTTTGGAAAAGTTTTATTGTTTTGTTGCTCCCCACCACCCCCTTAAAGGTTGGGTCGGATCTAAAATTTGACTCCACTTTGATAGTATTGTTGTGCATCGGAATGAGCCCCACTTACCAAATTTCAGCTCTTAACTTCCATAGGGGGGTCCTACACATATTAAAAGGTAGCGGGAATATATATATATATATATAAATATATATATATATATATATATATATATATATATATATATATATATATATATATATATATATCAGACATTTTTTTCTACATAATCGTGTTCTGCGAGTCCGAAAACGGATAGCGCCCCTACTCTCGCCTCTCGTCGTTCTTATCATATAGGCTGTATAAGTCTAATTTTGTCAGTTGAAAATTTGGACTAAAAATGCGGCTCCCTGGATCCGACAGTTAACGTTGAAAACGTTTTGGAAATGTTTAAAGTTTACAGTTAACATTTTGTGTATAGGTTTCTTTATTATTTCTTATTCTACTTAGTGGTAGCACTAGTGATAGCCCTAACAATATGATTACATTTGAAATTTAAAATAAATCCCCATAAACATTTTCAACGTTAATATTTCGAACATCTGATAATATTTTTCTAAAAAATAAATAAATAAATAATATAAACAATACACTACATGGCATGGTGTTTTTTAAAAGTTGCTATTTTTATTACGGCCAAATCGTTGATTTAATAAAAAAAATTATCAAATAAGAGTTGTAGATACCGGTTGTCGACAACCTATCTCTATAGTCAAGAGCTTTGTAGCTCTTATGGTTTTCGAGCTACAGTTTTTTACAGCTAGAGTTTCTTAAATGGGATTTTATATTAATTTGCCGATAAAAATGATCTAATGAATCAACTAAAAATATAAATAAAAAAATTTACATATAGTACGGTGCAATTAGACCCAAACCTCAACATCCAAAGTAACAGTTTCACTCCAACTCCAAATTGTTCTATACAGTCCACATATTGTTTTATAAGAAGACCATTTTGAGCGTCGGGTTTTGGGGGGGAGGAGGGTAGAAGTAGGCAAATTAACGGTTTTCGTCAGTTTTTTTAAATATTTCGAAAACTATGCGGTTTAACGCAAAAAGTGCCTATACAAAAATAATCTACATTAAATTGCGAACAAAAATAGTCCTATGCATAATTTTGCTGAAGTAAAGAGTTCCAGAGTTATGGAAGGTGTAAAAGTAGCAATTTTTAATATTTTTAAATTTTTTGGAAAAAATATAACACATTATCACTAAGGAAACTAATTTTTTTATACAGGATTGTGTTTTGTAAAAGGAAATTGCGATTAGTCCTCTTCAAACATAGCGCCTTCCTCTTCTAAATCTTCGTTTATGATGTTCGTATCCCTGTTATCACATCCTAGCCCTGAGCAATTACCGCATATGCTTGAGCAGTTTAGACCACTCTTTCTGCATTCGCAGTTACCGACGCATTCGTTTTTGCAAGCGCACACTATGAGGGAAAGTAATTCCTCGGGAGCTGCAGGATGTGCTGTTGTAGGTAATTGGTCTCAGGTGTTCGTCAATCTTCTTTCACCCCCCACTCGAGCGAATTCTTCTTCTTATTCAACCACTGCTACACCTGGTGATAGGTGCAGCAGTGGCTAAAAATAGTGGTTAAAAATACTAAAAATTGCAACTTTTACACCCTCCGTAACTCTGGAACTGTTCACTTTAGCAAGATTATGCACAGGACCATTTTTGTTCGCAATTTAATGTAGATTATTTTTGTACGTGACACTTTTTACGCTAAACCCCATAGTTTCCGAAATATTTAAAAAAAACGTTAATTTGCCTACTTCTACCTCCCTCCCCCCAAAACCCGACGCTCAAAATGGTGTAACTTTTTGCCAAACAATATGTGGACCGTATAGAACAATTTGGAGTTGGAGTGAAACTGTTACTTTGGATGTTGAGGTTAGGCCCTTTCTTTGAATAACTACACCCTACTAATATCTAAGTTTATTTTTTAAACCTTTCTTAAATTTATCAGTTTTGTACATGTATGTATGTATTTGAGGCCCTTCCAATCGACAACGTTTTATTGGTTTTATCGCGTTATGTTAAAAAAACAAACCACTAATAACAGAATCTAAATTATCCAATTTAGCTTTTAGATTATTTTAGAATATAGATGTATAGTTATAATAGAATATTCTCATTTTAAAATCAAATTTGTTTGAAATATTAGTATTTAGAGTAACTTAAGGGGGACCACTAATGTGACTGCCTGAAAAAAGGTGATTTTTGGGAATTTTTTTAAAGAAAACTACTATATGGAATGTTTTAACATTTTCAGGATATATGGGTGGTTCTATTTTTTAGGTCTCAACCAGAAAAAAAAATTGACAGAGCCATTTCGTAGATTTCATGCGACTAGAATGTAGGAAAATTATCATAGATTCGGTATCTGCAGACCAGCAGCTCGGTTTCATATTAAAACCAGTATTTTTTTGCGGATTACTGAATCCAGACAGAAAAAATGTTTAAATTAAAGTTAAATAATAAAATTAAAATTATTATTTAAATAATATTTATATTATTATTCTCCTAATACCAAAAAAAAAAAATTTAAAAAAAAAGTTGGTCTTTTTTGTCTGATTTGCGAAAAATTGAAGAGTGTGTTGTTTTGTGTTTTATGATATAAAAAAATTGGTTAGGAAAGTTGACCAAATTAATCAACTTAATTAACTAAAAAATTTAGTTGATATACAAACAAACACTGATATAATAAAATATACTTATTTTATTATCGTATCCTTCGCCACTTTCATGTTTTCCATCGTCACATTCTACCGTGACGAAGGATACATCCGTTACGAAGGAGACAATTTTCCAACAAAATCGTTATTAATCGTGAATAGCGATCATTTACTTCGAAAACTTGAGTTTTCGTAAA
Organism: Brachynemurus nebulosus; assembly: GCA_035578155.1. NCBI lineage: Eukaryota > Metazoa > Arthropoda > Insecta > Neuroptera > Myrmeleontidae > Brachynemurus > Brachynemurus nebulosus. The sequence goes on from JAPWDM010000016.1 coordinate 8,724,797, forward strand.
GCTTACATTATTACAAATAATATTTACGTAAAAACGTTTTGAAATTCGTTAAATACATACCAGAAAAAGCCGTGACGAAGCATACACTCAATAAACACACGCAGCCACTTTTCCTGCTTGATCTAAAAAAATGACAAGCTCTCTATGTCAATCAATTGATTTGACTTTCGCTGTATGTTCTATGGTCTTTGGCGTTCCACTTTACGAAAAAACGTGACCCTTTGACCAATTTTTTTTAAACTTAGAGCAATATTTGGCAGTTGTGACGAAGGATACTCAAATTTTCGCGACAATTTTTCGTCCCGCCAAAAAAAATAATTCTGCAGATAAATAAAATTTAACTTTCTAATTACCATACGTAAGAAGGGCATAGCCGGGTAAGGTAGGGAAAACAGCCCTTGACGCAAAATTAATTGTTTTTTAGGAAATAATACTTTTTAGCCCCAGATACATTCCTGCCAAATTTCAACCCTCCGAGGCTAATAGTTTATGAATACACAAACAGACAAAAATTTTCAAAAAAAATTTTTTTGACTAAATTACTGAACTGATTTATTTGAGTTTAATATATATTGTGTACCCACCTTAGGCAAAGTAATAAAAAAAATTAACGTTATATCCCTTTATTATACTAATTTTTTTAAATCTTTAAATTTAAGAAGATTTTTTTTGGCACTTAGGCGCTAGCGACGCCCACCATTTTTTGTTCAATAATATGTCTCTTAGTACTCTATAACATATACTTTTTTGGAAAAATTTTAGTCGGTAGAACATAGTAATATTTCAATACAAATGCATGCCATGTTCGGTACTACATATATTACTTATGTATAAAAAGGATTATAAAGTATAATATCTACCCTATTTCTAAAATATAATTACATACGTTCATAACTACGATAAACTAGTTTAAATTTACAAAAGTCCAACATTATCTGCCGTTTGTCTTTTTTTATTAATAAAAGAAAATAGATATTGATTTCTCTTTTTTCTTTTGTAAAACGTCAAGTGAAACTTTGTTAGCTCATACACCACATCTTACGACATCAACAAATTCATATAAAGTTTATTAGCTGTCAAAATAGTATACCAGTTGGTCATTTCGTTATAATTCCCCATGACCCATCATCGTGTTAACAAAAGAAGCAAACGGTAGATAAAGCTAGACGTTTGTCTAGGCTCGTTTGACGTAGTTATGAACGTATGTAATTTAATTACAGAAAAAAACCACTTTCTGCACCTCCTTAAAAAGTGCAAAAAAAACATCAAGTGAGAGGGGCGAGCTACATATTGCGTACACATGTACACCACTTTCTTCAAATTAGTAATATGTACATGTAATTTACCTATATTTACCTACCTTTATAACTACAGCAGGTTTTAGCCGGACTGTTGTTATTACTATACATTGTTGAATTTTTTTTAAGATGTATTATGGTTATTAATATTATCTTGATTTCAATAAAATTTCTAAAACTTATAATTTTTGTTGAGTTAGATGTAATTTTAATTAGTAAATATGCTGAGATAATTTTATTAATTTCATTTAAATATTCAGATTCATGGTAAAATTAACCTTGAAAATAATTTTTTAATAAGTTAAAACATATTTTTTATAACAAGTCAAAATATATATTTTTTTAGACCATTACATGAACTCCAAGAACTGCAACTCAGGGGGGAAGAGAACATTTTATTGCACTCCTTAGAGTTCTACTGTGTATTAGAAATAAGGCAGATGCTTTACTTTATGGTTCTTTTTATACATAAGTAATATATGTAGTACCGAACATGGCATGCATTTGTATTGAAATATTACTATGTTCCACCAACTAAAATTTTTCCAAAAAAAATATATGTTATAGAGTACTAAGAGACATATTATTGAACAAAAAATGGTGGGTGTCGCTAACGCGTAAGTGCCAAAAAAAAATTTACTTAAATTTAAAAATTTAAAAAAATTAGTATAATAAAGGGATATAACGTTAATTTTCTTTTATTACTTTGCCTAAGGTGGGTACACAATATATATTAAACTCAAATAAATCGGTTCAGTAATATGGTCAAAAAAATTTTTTTCTGAAAATTTTTGTCTGTTTGTGTATTCATAAACTATTAGCCTCGGAGGGTTGAAATTTGGCAGGAATGTATCTGGGGCTAAGAAGTATTATTTCCTATAAAAACAATTAATTTTGCGTCAAGGGCCGTTTTCCCTATCTTACCCGGCTATGTCCTTTAACTCTGTTTTATTTATAAAATTGTGTGGTTTCAGTGAACTTATTTTTAAAAAACGTTATAGTTCCAAGCAATATGTAATAGGGACCACATGCGTTTTAGAATTGCAATAAAAGTTTGACACCATTATTATAAAAAATATTAAATCAAAAATTTAAGTAAATGTAGGTAGGTCATCTAAATAGGAGTTATTAATTTTATTTAAATAAAATAAATGACAGTATCTTCATTCTGTATATAGTTTTAACCTTCCTTATTGTGGAGACAACTTTAATTTTTTGAAGGACCTAAAAAGTAGAATCACCCATATTCGTTGATATATAATAAATTCATGATAAAATTTTTGGACCAAAAAATTGAAAATTCAGTTAGTTATTCGAGATCTCCCAAGGCTCCAAAAAAAAAGTTCCCCCACTGCTGCAGTGATAGCGGCCTTCACACTGCCTGAAATCAAAAAAACCAAGAAGCGTATTAAACTAGAAGGTATGGTCCGTGCCGTGAACGTCAATCAAAAAAAAAAAAAAGTTTAAAATTTTGCGAGAAAATTTGATGGTTTTTGGCTTGCGAAAATTACATTTTTTATTCGATCGGAAAACTGGAGGTTCATGGTTGTTGGTCCCAAAAATAGAAAGAGCAGAAAATTCTGCATCCGAATGTAACCTTGATCGTGATCTCCAAGTCAATTTAAGGTCAGAGGCTCATTTTTACTTTAATTTTTAATTTACACGTATTAGTACTGTAATTTTTTTTTAATTTTGACGTAGGTACCTACTAGATGCAGATAGGATGTAAAAGTGACAAAATATAAAATATTTCAAAGTTACCCCATTTTATGGGGATTTTGTATGTTTTTTTTTATTATTCCCTCAACTTCACTTCTACCTACTTCAGATACTGCGTACTTCTCCATCCTGGCTACACCTGTTGCTGACGTCTACATTCTGGCTACACCTACTGTGCACGTCAAAATAAATAAATTACAGTACAAATCTAAATTAAAAATTACAGTAAGTATTTAACGTTGATCATTCATCTTGAAGTCATGATCAAGGCCATATTCGGATGCAGAATTTTCTGCTCTTTCCGTTTCCGGGGACGAAAGAAGAGGTTGCCATTTAAAAAAAAACGGACTTAACCCTTATATGACCTTAAATCTTGACCTTGAGATCAAAGTCAAGGTCACCATCGGATGCGCCGTAAAAATTGCTGAGATTTTTGTTATCACCATTTATCCCAAAAGTGCTTTCAATACTTTTGACTGTTTCCATACTTTTGCCTAGCCCTGTATATATTTAGTTCTCCAACAGTGCATAAATTTTTAAAATCGGTGACGACGTCTTCTTGAAAAGTTAGTCAATTTTTAATTTGAAAAATGAAGCAGATATAAATATTAAAAGATATAAATATTGTTACTCTAATGACAAAAACGATGAAGCATTTATCGTAAGGAAATTCAGTAAGTTTCTTAATTTTTCTTAAAAGCTAGTTTACTTAGAATAATGTTTTGCCTTGTGTAATTTTTTACAATCTGGTAATTTTTTGCAAAAGGGTAAAAAATAGCCACTTAAATGACCACTAAAAAGGGCGAAAATGGCTGAAACTTTGACTTCTATAAATTTTAGGAGGTAACTTGCAAAATGGGAAAAAAAGTTCACCAAGAGCATCTAGTAGAATATCAAAGATGGACTTATACGTGGCCCTAAATTAGATATTATTATTTATTTTTTTGGAAAGTTTTTCTAAAATTGCCCGAAACTTATTACTAGAAGGATCATCCAGAAAAATCTGAAAAAATTCATACACATTTACACTTTCATTGCCGTTTACGCAATATCGCCTGATACGGTTATTTTACTATATGGACAATCAAGCGATATCGCGTGACAAATATAAGAACCTACTTATTTAAACTAAAATATTTAACCATATCACAAATCTATATTTTTAACTGTGTGAAAGTGTTAAGGTGTACAAACCGGGTAACAGAATGTTGCCAACATGTTGACGGCATTGGCAACGTATTTGTTGGACACAACATGCATCTATAAATGTTTTCAACGATGTTGCGTGTCTAAACCAAAATCAGTAGTGCATCGAAACTATGATCCAAAACTAAAGTTGGTACTACTTAGTTTCATAGTACATAAAAATGAAACAAATAATTGCTGCTGCTGGTGAAAATGCTGCTTTCATCACAATAGCTGCCCATGCAAATACCGGGCTTTCATTATATTCCGATAACCACGTGATCAAATTTGGTTAACACGCTTGATAATTTTTTTTATTTTATGTTGGTGACAACGTGGTAAAGTTAGTTGCTAGGTGAAAATACTAAAAAGAAATAACCAAATATATTGGTGTTTTTCAGTGGTGTAATTGTTACATTTAATATTCAGCTGCATATAATGGGGTATTTGACAGTAGCTGAAAAAATATCTATTTTGATTTTTAAATAATTGCTCGAGTCATAATGATACTGAATATTGCTTTTTTACAAGTTATTTCATTCAAAAATATAAAAATTTTAATTAAATATATTACAAAATTTACGTTAAAAATGACGTAATTAAAAACATCAAGCAAAAGCAGCTTACGTCACAAGCTCGTTCGAATATATAGGTATTATATTGTAGTTAGGAAAAAAACTGTTTACTTTTTTGGTAACTATGAAAGAAATTTTTCATTATTAATTTTCATTACTAGACCTACTATAGTTGAAAAAATATTCCCAGACACTTTGGATAGTTTCTTTGTCAACGTATGATTGTCTTTTTCTAATTCCAGTCAAACAAATAAATAGTGCACAGGGTACTAATTGAACATTAGATTACGAAATAATAACAAATAATAACACTATTTTATATTTTTATCTAAATTCTGTTTATCCAATAATAATTTGATTGGAGAAGAATATTTCTTAAAGCAACCGAAAACAAATGACATTGATGATGTACATGACATTCACGGTATATTATAACTGTAAGCATATACATAAAATAACTGAATGACTGGATTCATTGCAAAATATTTAATACCATAGAGACTATTAAAAATATAATTTTGAAAAACAAAAATCAGTGGATGTCAATATGTACTGCTTAGAATTTTCAAATCCATTAAAATCAAACGAAAATAGTTTATTCTAATTGAAAATAACATATTTCAATTTTCTTTACAGTATTGCATCATTTTTTTAACTTTGTGAAGATGAAATATTATTATGTCAAATATTTAAAAAACTAAATAAAAACCACTGATTAAGGACACTGGTGTAGTACTGAAAAGTGTACGACAAGGACAAAAAAGAAAGAAACCTACAAAAGTGTCTCGGAATATTTTTTCAACTATACTCAATGTTTTAGAGCCAATCGTCATACGATTTGACGTCACAGAAAGCATCGTTTTGGCGATCTTTTTAAAAACTAAAATTTTATCGATGATTTTTATTAAAAATATGGTACAAAATAATTTAAAAATGTGTATTACGAGTTTAGTAAGAAGTAATAAACACACTAAGATGGTTTTTAAAAATTTGTCAAATACCCCATTAAAATCAAATTGATAATTAATCTTGAAGTAAGTTTATGTTATAAAATAGTATTGTTTTTGGAAAGTAGTAAATTTAAAGTAAACTTTTTTTCGCTTTTAAAATGTTTGGAAGAATAAAACTGAATTTTTACACTTTGACGTTAGATACTTGAAAATGTAAATTCATTACATTTAATTTTTATTTTTAAACTTTTATAATTAATATTTTTACTTATCTTAACCATTTTACCTTTCCGATAGTAGTAATTCAGTTAACGATCAAAAATAAAATTGTGGTTAAATAAACAGATTGAATTTACTTATTTTGAATTTAATTTTCAGAATCTCGTTGTTAAAAAATGGTATTCACAGCAGAGCAAGATGCATTTATTTTAATGGCACACTTCCGCAGTGGAACAAGGAGTCCTGATGATAGCTGGAGCTATTCCTTACAATCATGCATCGAACAATTTTCTGAAGCATTTTCTGACGCTAACATTGAATATGAAGTTTTTAAAAATCATAAAAAGGTACTTATTCAAAGATTTGAGACCAAAAATTGCATCTGCAAGGGTAAATCAACAGGCAGACCCACACTTTTAACCCAAAATGTTGTTAACGATACTCAGAGGCGAATGGAACGAAGTCCTACTAAATCCATTCCAGAATTATCTGCCCAAACAGGTAAATTGTAATTCATAAAATGTATTTAAGTACAATATTAATAAAATAAACTTTCACAGGTTTATCCGTTGGAACTTGCCATAAAGCATTAAAAAAGAAGCTATTCATGCGTTCGTATAAAGTTACTGCTATTCACCAGTTATATCCCCCTGACCACGTTCAACGGATGAGATACTGCCAATGGTTTAACGAAAACCTTAATAATAATAATATGTTAGACAAAACATTTTATACTGATGAAGCGTGGATACAATTATCGGGTTATGTAAATAGCCAGAACTATCGGACTTGGGCTACAGAAAATCCGCATAATTTTATGGAAACACCTTTACATCCACAAAAAATTGGCATATGGGTGGCAGTATCACGAAGAAGGATAATTGGTCCTATTTTCTTTGAAGAAACTATAAATGCAGAACGATATCGTACTCTTATTTTACAGCCAGCAATAGAACAATTGCATGATGACGAACTCCAGTTTGGCTATTTTCAGCAAGATGGAGCTGCACCTCATACAGCAAATGCAACAATAGATTATTTGCAACAATATTTTGATAATCGAGTGATTAGTAGTGGCTTATGGCCTCCTCGTAGTCCAGATCTTACTCCATTAGATTTTTATTTGTTTGGACGAATTAAAAATAGTATTTTTAAGAATCGGTTTCAAACTCTTAAAGGGATACAACCAGCAATTGAGCAAGAAATTCAAAATATAACACCAAACGAATTAGAAAATGTGTTTGAGAATATGAAACGTAGAATTAATTTATCTTTAGAAATGCAAGGTGGACATTTTGAGCATCTTTTATGAATAAATTAATATACTCCTTTATGTCAATTTTTTTTAAATCCTTTACATGCCCTTTACTCGTATAAAAAAAATATATTTTAATTTTTCTGTAATTTTAATATTGTCAATTCAGGTGTTTTGTTCATTTTTCTAAAAAAATAATAGATAATAAAAATAGTTACCAAATAATAAATGTCTTTTTTTAATCAAAATGAATCAAATTTTAAAAAGCTAAAAATGTCAATGCGCTACAAACAACATGCAATTTAAACATTAATAAAAATAATTTATTTTTTATTTTTTATTAATTTTACAAATACTCTCGAAATCAGTTTCATTGTGCCACTGATTTTCAAATAGTAAATATTGCATTTAGGGTATTTTATTTTGATACGTACCATACGCATAAATATGGCGGAAATTATATTTGGTCACGTGGATATCGGAATATAATGAAAGCCCTGTATAATGATAATAATATATTTATATCAAATATACTGAGTATTCTAAGAACAATCAGATATTTTACATTAAGACACCGCCACTGGAATTCCAATAGAGGAAGCTTGTCTTTGAAAGTGGCGTCAACACTTCTACTAGTACTGGAATTCTGCATTTAGATATATTAAAATTTTATTATTTTATATTAAAATGATTTTTTTTAAAATTAGAAGCATCCTCAAATTTTTATTACTCCTTTAGGTAATTTTGAGGCATGTATCTACTACAAAATTAAAATAAAAATTAAAAAAAAAATAATAATTTGAATATTGGGAATCGTAAAACTTGGATGCGAGAACTAGTGGTCAAAAAAATAACTACTGCCAGTAGGCAAGGTTTATTAGATTTTGACAATTCACAAAATTTATGTCGTTTAATTTACAAAATACAAATTTTTTTAAATGGTATTCTAATTTTTTCATAATAATTTACTTTTTCCAAATAAAAACGGACAATTTCAAACTGATACCATTTTTTTAAGTACCAGTTTATATATATATATATATATATATATATATATATATATATATATATATATATATATATATATATATATATATATATATATATATATATATAGTATAGCACCGATAATGGAAACATCAGTTTTGGAAATTTTTTGAGAGATCAAATTAGTCAACATCACTTTTGGAAAGTTGCATTACATTTTTAATACAACTTTCCAAAAGTGATGTTGACTAATTTGATGCTCTCAAAAAATTTCCAAAACTGATGTTTCCATTATCGGTGCTATACTGTATATATATATATATACAGGGTGTAAAGTAAATAACTCTCTTCCTTTTAACAGATGGTTTATCTCGGTGTATAATTGCTGAAGACATAATTTTTTTTTCGGAATTCGCTATCTGAAAAAATCGCATCCCAGCCAACTCATCGTTTAATATAAATTTCCCTGAATACGCCTCTGACCAAACTAAAATTATTCGCACCCTGTATAATAAAAATTTTTTTAAAAATAAACAAAAAAATTTTACTATAATATGTAAACATGTGTTCACTGTTGAACTTATAAGTACTATATTGTACACAGAAAAGCGAACAGTTTTTCATAAATTTTGATTAAAATAAGTTTATGAATTATTTTTTTAGTTTTTAAAATTTTTTAGTTTTTTATATCACAGTGCATTATGAATACTGCAAAAACCATAACTCTGATATCAATATTTGCATTGCACATTATTAATTTAGTAACAAATTACATTAAAAACTACACTTATAAATTACCAAACAAATAAAAAGAGAACAGAACAGAACAATGAAAAAAATACACAAGAAAAATTTCCATGAGTTGTAATTTTTCAAAAATTAAAAACATTTTCTTTTAACTATCATAAAACATGAATTTCTAATTGTTGATACATTGGTACACAACTTCACTATCTATAAAAACTAAATACCCGTTTTATGTATTGGTATGTACATATGTCAAATCTGTACAATGTGTTCCATATTCGATAGTTTTGCAGCTAAAGTACATAAGAGAAAAACAGAAATTAATAACAATGTTTGATAACGACTTATTTTTTCTTCTCTCAATTTTCTCACTAAGATCAAAAATTAATTTTTAAACGATTTTAAATATAATCTATTTCACTTAAATTTAAACATTAGTCATCACTTACGAGTTTGAGTAATTCCCGTTTTCTTAGCTTTATCTCTTTCATTGTTTCAAATGCGTAAATTTTAAATTTGCAGTTTGTTTTTAGAAAAGAATAGAAGATTGATTTGTTTCGAATATAAGAATTATTTAATTTTTTAACGAAAACTCATGATCAATTGTATTTGAAAAGGGGTATAGTTAAAAGTTTGCAAAGAAAAACAGATGTGACGAAAGGCCAATTATATTACAAACAAAAATGTATTTCAATTATCAAAAAGAAAATTTTTTATTCATAATTGAGTAACTTTAGAGGAAAACTCTAACGGAAAATGCGAAAGTATCTGCATCAGTTATCATTATCGTAAAATTTTAAATGTCCACATGAAAGTCACCGCTATAAATTTTTTACCAAATTTATTCTTTTATTTCAGCAACACTTTGAAATACCAATTTACCTGCAACCCGACCTAAGCGAACTCAAGTTTCAGTAGACAAACAGACATCGCATACTTACAAACACACAGACATCCATATCATCGTCACACGCTTAGACAAAAATTTTTTAAATAAATAAACAACTATAGCATTGATAGCACACACATACAATCTCCATATTCATATACAACACTTATTAAAAGAGTTGTCCAAGTGCGTTTTATACACACATTAAGCAAGGCTTCTGACTTATTTGCGTTTTTGTAGTTTCCGAATAAAATAGGTGGCATTATATTATTTTGTACAGTTTACTATGAAAATAAATAAATATATTCGACAATCACAATGTTATTTCTGTTTGTGTTATTTAAGGGTCAATTAAGTGGTAATTTGATTCCTTACAAATCACATAGACTTTGAAATACAATATTTCTGAAACGAGATGTAAAGAATAAAAGTTGTTAAAAGAACTTTAACTTTAAAAGATTTTTCTAATGATAATCTGCAAACAGTATACGTAGAATTATTTTTCAACATTTCTCTTAATAATTTTGATTTGAATTTTTGGAAATGTTAACAAATATCAGAATATACTTTAACGTAAAATTGACCGTTAGTTGAGATATCTATCTGTAGCATGTATTATATTTGCAAAATTTCGTGTTCCAAAGGCGTAGAATTTCTGAAAATGTTACAATCCAGTCACATTAAAAAATTACAGCAGCTTCTAGAGTTCTTCGGGACCCTAAAAAAAAGACTGAAATATGTAATACATATGTATGTGTGTGAGTGTTACTGTGTGTATGCCCATATACATATTGATATTATATATTCTATTTGCACATAATATGTACACAAAACTTATAGCCGGAGAGCCCACCGTATGCAAAACGTATGTATAAGATAGATGAACGATTTTTTGTAAGTACCGGTAAAGGGAGCTTTCTTTAGAATTACAAAATTTTGCCCGCATGATAAAAATATGACGTCAGTTCCGGTTATGGGTTTGTCATGTCATCAAATACATTGATAATATTTACACCAAAACGAAGGTTTCGAAGTCCAAAATAAAAAGATTGAGTGCTGCCAGGCCTTAGTAATTCGCAACAATGAGGCTGCTTTCACTGAAAAAAAAAAACCTTTCAATGAAGGCAGCCATATTTTTACGAATTTTTAAGATCTGGCAGCTTTCATTTTTGTGTAAATATCATCAATGTATTTGATGACGTAATAAAACCATAACCGGAAGTGACGTCATATTTTTATCATGCGGGCAAAATTTAGGTCTGGGGTAGTACTACTTAGAGTCCCTATAATAAATAGAGTCGTGACATGTCATCCATTTTGTATCCAAAACAGAGCGGGAAGCTTCAAAATTAATTATCACATGTTTGAGTAAATATTTTTGAGTACATAATTATTGTTAATAAGTTATGAATTAATGAACAATTAAAAATTTTTAATTTAATTATTCTTTCTAAGTTAAACTAAATGGTTTTTGTTAACATTTAATTTATTTCCAATGTATTTTACGAAAACATTGGATACAAAATGCCGGAACCAATCAGCGTTCAGCACACATGTCACGACTCTATTTATTATAGAGACTCTAGTACTACCTACAAAAAATACATAGGTATCTTATCATAGGTTTTGCATACGGTGGGCTCTTGGACCATTAGTTATTTTTTAAAAAAGATATTTTCAAGTTATTTATTAGGTACCTGTCATTTGGATATTTATACATATACTGTTCTGAAAATTTATTACTTATTAAAAACACTAGTAACCTATTTATACATATTTGTCACATGGGTACGACTGATATTATCAATAATAAAACAGTACATTTTTCACTTCGAAAATAACCATATTTTCAACAATAGAAGTACTGGATTTTCTTTAAATCAAAGTATTAAAATTAAAAGTATTTGTATGTGCATGAATAATAAACCGATTGTATATTTTAGAAATGTTTTAAATTTAATTGTTGTGTCATAATTCGTAAAAAACTAAATTTTATAGTGAAAAAAATATTTTCATGTCACCAGTCCCATGATTAGAAAAGCACCCTTAACCATTAAACCATCTTTATTCTGAGGGGTGTTTAGTTTTAATTTTGTTCTGAACTACGCCAATGTTAGAGGCAGCCCTGAATGTGTTAAATGTGTCAAAGAATTGGATTAAAGTTGACAGTCAGTGATTACTAAAATCGATTGCAGGTGTTTGTTAAATTTCCAAATAATTTAATGAGATTTGACGAAATCCATCTTTTTGAAATATGACGTAGATTGTTTCATTAAAAATCATGTTCAAATTTTTATGGACACTGCTGTATAGCTATTTTAAAAAGATTCCGTAAACAAGCAGGTAAAAATATTTTGTTGACAAAAAAATTTACGTTCCAAAAAGCAAAGGAAAAAAATGATAAGTAATCAGAGCCTGATTAAGTTCTTTTTTCTAGGGGCCATTTTTTAACACGTTTTTGACAATCGAAAATTTCTGAAATGAAACTTGATCGGTACAATTTAACTAGCAAAACTTAATTAGTAAATTGAGACCTTTCTCCCCTATTTTTTCGGAGAGTTATATATTTTACACCGGAGAGTTATACATTTATATATATATATATATATATAATGAAAAAATTTTATAGCGACAGCCTGCATATAAATTATTAAGAACGAACTAAAAGAAAAGAAAATTGTTCTACATGTTTCAGTCATTTAAATGACCATCTTCAGGAAAAATCAATAATTCAGTTGTGAAACAACTGAGAAAAATAATATCAAAAGGACATAACCTCCAAATATCAAATGGATGTCAAAAATGACAGACGAAATTAAAAGAAATTAAAAATCAAAGAATCAAAAAATTAAGGACCCCATACGAAATAGGGAAAGTCAAAATCATGATAAAATATTAGAAGACGAGATGCGACCAAATACTTACCGTATCAGGAAACATCAAGAATGTAAAATTCCAACGAAGTCGTAGAAAAAACCGGTATGTCACAAAGAAATTATGTAACATCACAAAAAATTACAAAAATCATTAAAAATTAGAAAATAATATAAAAGTAAAACCCAGTAATTATTACACTTAAAACACTCAATATTAAGTTGAACATATTTTAGTAGAAAAATTAAATTGTTGAGGTTAGACAAGAATTGAAAAATGATTATTAATTAATTACTAAAACAATAGTTAAGTAGGATCATGTGTAGTGTTTGAAGTTTTGTTATTAAATGGCTGTTCAAATTGCTTAGATATTATTTTCATGAGAGAACGACATTGATCATATGACAAAAGTTGCGCAGTCTCATTAAGAATTGATTGATTAGTGTTGAATTATGATGGTGTGCAATATATAATTTTTCCAGCATGTCTAAGAGTGCCCCCTTTTTAGCAAAATGTAACGGTTCAAAATTATCAGCGATCACAAATTCGTGATCGGTTTCCAAAATGTGTTCAGCTATTGCAGAATAATTTTTTAAATTAGAAGCCTTAATTGCTGCTAAATGTTCAGAAAATCTAGTACATTTGAGTCGAAAATTAAACCCTCTAGATAATTCATGAAAAAATTGGCCATGAACGGTGAGCAAGAAGCGCCCATCGCTAAGCTATTGACTTGTTGATAAATTTTGTTGTCAAAAGAAAAATAGTTATAGTCTAGTAAAAGATTGAGGCACTGCAACATAGCTTCAATATTGGGGGCGTCAGAGTTGTTGTTGAAATTAGTAGTAAGAAAATCGCGAAGGAGAGATTTTAATTCATCGGTCGGGAGCTGAGTGAACAAATCGACCACATCGAAACTGAGTAGAAGACAATTTTTGGGTAATTCGATTTTTTTTAGATAAGAAATAAGTTCAGATGTGTTATTAAGAGAATATTTAAAATTAATATTAGTGAATTTGTAGATATTTTGAAGAAACCATTGAGACAAACCACAAAACAAGGAATCAAAATGTGATACTACCGGTCTATATTTGCCACCAGATTTATGTATTTTGGGGAGGCCGTACAATTTGGGGGTGACGGGATTCATCGGGATTTTGACAATCTTTGATAGATCAAACAACTTAATAAAATTTTTGATTTTAGCTTTTATACGTTCTGTAGGATTATTATTTAATAAAACGAAATTAGTTGAATCTAATATATTTTGTATTTTTGTATTGTAATCATTCCTGTCCACCAGTACCAAACATGAGCCTTTATCAGCTTTAGTAAGTAAAACATTCGAATCGGTTAATTTTTTGTTTAAACTATTGATAAGTTTGAGGTTAGAGATAGCTTCATTGTTTGTAACATTAATATTGATATTATCCAAAAATTTCAAATAATTAATATTGTTTATACTAAATCTTTTGAGTTGAGTAAGAACTATTGCATAAAATTCTGTTAGTTGTTTGAAGGTAACTGGTAGGTTAACTGAAAATTTGAGACCTTTCAAAAAAATCAAATTCGTCAGGTGATAATTGAACAGAAGAAAGATTTAAAACACCATCATGAAAAACAAAATCAAGTTGTTTGATTTATCAAAGATTGTCAAAATCCCGATGAATTCCGTCACCGCCAAATTGTACGGCCTCCTCAAAATACATAAACCTGGTGGCAAATATAGACATTTTGATTCCTTGTTTTGTGGTTTGTTTCAATGGTTTCTTCAAAATATCTACAAATTCACTAATATTAATTTTAAATATTCTCTTAATAACACATCTGAACTTATTTCTTATCTAACAAAAATCGAATTACCCAAAAATTGTCTTCTACTCAGTTTCGATGTGGTCGATTTGTTCACTCAGATCCTGACCGATGAATTAAAATCTCTCCTTCGCGATTTTCTTACTACTAATTTCAACAACAACTCTGACGCCCCCAATATTGAAGCTATGTTGCAGTGCCTCAATCTTTTACTAGACTATAACTATTTTTCTTTTGACAACAAAATTTATCAACAAGTCAATAGCTTAGCGATGGGCGCTTCTTGCTCACCGTTCATGGCCAATTTTTTCATGAATTATCTAGAGGGTTTAATTTTCGACTCAAATCACCCATGTTTAGAATATCTTGGTTTCTGGAGGCGGTATGTGGATGACGTACTTGTAGTTTGGACTGGTACTCGGGACCAGGCATTGCAATTTTTAAATTTCCTTAACAACCTGCATGACAGAATTAAATTTACTCTAGAATTTGAGGAAAATAACAAAATTAATTTTTTGGACATCATCGTGAAAAGAGACCATTATTCCAAACGTTTTGAAATCTCTGTATTTCGTAAATCAACACATACAGACCATTGTATTCACCAAATTTCTTCTCATCCTATTTCTCACAAATTAGCTTTTTTCAACTATTCTTTTAATAGATTATTTTCCTATCCGCTTAACACCACTAATTTTCTTCGTGAATTATCCATTATTATACGTATAGGGCATGCTAACGGTTATGAAACCGATTTTATATTTAAAATTTTTTCTAAACATTTAAATAAGCACTTTGACACATCGCTGTTTCCGAATTTAACTAAATCTGTAAAATCACCTAATTTGAGATATGCTTCTATTCCATATATATCCTCACAAGTGAACGGGTTCCGTAAATTTTTTCATGAAAATGGCGTTAAACTAACTTTTTCTTCTTGTAATACCATCGCAAGTCTTCTCACTAAAAACATAGATACTATTAATCCTTTACACAGATCAGGCGTTTATAAATTCGAATGTCAATGTGGGGCCCTCTATGTTGGTCAGTCTGGCCGACGTCTCTGTACTAGATTTTCTGAACATTTAGCAGCAATTAAGGCTTATAATTTAAAAAATTATTCTGCAATAGCTGAACACATTTTGGAAACCGATCACGAATTTGTGATCGCTGATAATTTTGAACCGTTACATTTTGCTAAAAAGGGGGCACTCTTAGACATGCTGGAAAAATTATATATTGCACACCATCATAATTCAACACTAATCAATCAATTCTTAATGAGACTGCGCAACTTTTGTCATATGATCAATGTCGTTCTCTCATGAAAATAATATCTAAGCAATTTGAACAGCCATTTAATAACAAAACTTCAAACACTACACATGATCCTACTTAACTATTGTTTTAATAATTAATTAATAATCATTTTTCAATTCTTGTCTAACCTCAACAATTTAATTTTTCTACTAAAATATGTTCAACTTAATATTGAGTGTTTTAAGTGTAATAATTACTGGGTTTTACTTTTATATTATTTTCTAATTTTTAATGATTTTTGTAATTTTTTGTGATGTTACATAATTTCTTTGTGACATACCGGTTTTTTCTACGACTTCGTTGGAATTTTACATTCTTGATGTTTCCTGATACGGTAGTATTTGGTCGCATCTCGTCTTCTAATATTTTATCATGATTTTGACTTTCCCTATTTCGTATGGGGTCCTTAATTTTTTGATTCTTTGATTTTTAATTTCTTTTAATTTCGTCTGTCATTTTTGACATCCATTTGATATTTGGAGGTTATGTCCTTCTGATATTATTTTTCTCAGTTGTTTCACAACTGAATTATTGATTTTTCCTGAAGATGATCATTTAAATGACTGAAACATGTAGAACAATTTTCTTTTCTTTTAGTTCGTTCTTAATAATTTATATGCAGGCTGTCGCTATAAAATTTTTTCATTATTCATTTTACCTGCAGTTGGATTCTAATAATTTATATATATATATATATATATATATATATATATATATATATATATATATATATATATATATAATATATTATGCACATATAGATATACAAATTTCATTGTTTATTATCTACATGGCAATAGCAAAATGTGTTAATAATATCTGCTTGTTAATTTTTCAATTTGAATAATTTTTATTAATAATTTTACGGAAGAAGGAAAAGTATATAATATTGTAAAGGAAGGAGCATTTTCCAAAATACTGATCAACATATTATGAATCTTAACGTGCTTATAATGAATGACGTCGTTTTCTAGATATACAGTAACGGTTTTAATTTAATTGAAACATTCCCATTGTTTTTAAAACAATATATTTAGTATATTTTTCTTATAATTTCATTGTGATTTCTATATAAAAACATAAACAACTAATTAATTATTTTCAATATCTGTTTTATCTGATTCAATAATCCAGTCCTTAAGAATGCTGTTCGACTATTTTGTCAGTTAATTTTTCGAATTCTTAATTGTCTACTAAATCACTGTATTTTTTAACGGTGCTTAAAGAATATTGTAAATTACTATAAACTTATAACAAAAATTTCTCAAATTAATTGATTATTTACAATTTATAGCTATTTTTGTAAAAAGATTACGTTTTGGTTTATAATTTTGCACCACTAATAAGACATATATTTTTGATAAGGTTAGACACAAACATAAATAAAACTATACATTTATTAAATTGTCATTTTATTAATAATTAATAAATAAATAAATACAAACAAAATGCATAATCTTTAAGTTTTTTTTTTATATGATCATTAATTTTACATAAACGACGCCAGTGAAATTAAGTGTCAATTTAACCTATATTTTAATTTTTACATAATTTTATTTTCTACAGTATTTTTAAAATTTTTGTCGTTATTATCACATATTTTAAATAAAAAACGTATCCCTTATTTACGTAGAGTAATTCCCTTTTCGGTATTTCCTTTACTTTGTGTAATGTCAAAATTGATATTTTTCCGCTTATTATAAACCTGTTTTTTAAATGAAAAACTTAGAAAAATTAACAAATTTCCGCTAGAAATGGTTTCACTTATTGATAAATACAATATTTATTTACCCAAATATTAAACTTGTATGCCGCAAAGTTCACTATTGTAAAATAATAATTTAATTGTTTCAACCAAAACCAAATAGGCACACTTTAGACAAATTCACGTGTTAACGTGTATATCCTATTCTTTTGTTTCTTATTTTTTGTGGCACATTCAAAGGAATCTACGTGTTCATTCTAACATATCATATTATATCTTGTCTCTCTCTTAATACATAGATTTCATCCATATTCTTCTATATTAATGAATAATTTATTTTATAATTTGATCTAAACACCTATTAAATACAAGTAAGTATATATCTATATCATATGTACTTTTTATATATGCTTTTTCCTTTAAATTTTAGGCTTTTTAAATACCAGCCAATGATCAAGCAAAAGTGAACAGAAATCACTGAAATCTATGAAGAATCATGAGAGATCAAAAAAAAAAAAATTAATTTAGACACCAACCGATTATGGTTACAATTAAAAAATAAACTAAAAGAGCAGGGCCAGATTAGCTAATAGGCCAACCTAGGCCATGGTCAAGGGGTGGATGATTATGAAAACAGGGCGGGAAAATTTGTAATGGCGTTTTTTTTTTTTTTGCTTGTCAGTTATTTTTTAAGAAAAAGTTTGAAAAAAAGTGGGAAAAATTAAGATTTTTTTCTTTTCAAATAAAAGGTAGGGGCGGCATTTTTCACGGTGCCTAGGGACGACACTCAGAGTTAATCCGGTCCTGTAAAAGGGTGTACACTGAAGACTCACGTAGGAAAAAAATAGAAGAATGAAAACGATTTTGATATTTTTGTAATAGATTTTAAATTGGACGTTTGTTGAAAAGTCATGAAGCAGAAAAATTATTTGAATTAAAAAAATTGCTTTACGAAGAAAAGGGAGATTAAAACGAGAATCGAAAATAGAATAAACAAAAACACCATAAAATAATTAATTAGTGTATTAAAAAATAAGTAAAAATAATGAAAACATGTTTTCTTATTTAATTCTATTAAGTAATAGAATGTAAATATGCCTGCACTGTTTTGACTTCCAACGTGAATAATTTTAAATACGGTTCCACTTTTTTAATTATTGTCAAATAATTTGATGGTGACGTACGATAACATTTTTATTATCTCACGCCAATATATGTATACTACTCAAAACAAAATAAGGGCCACTTGAAAGTTTGTATTTTAAAACTGATTTATGTCGATCCACGTCAAAATAACTTTTCTAAATGACTGTTGTTATGATATTAAGTGGTTGAGTAAATGATAACAGTTAGGTTTAAGTGATATTATTGTTGAGAGGAAGATTTAAACGTTTTTTTGTCTCGCACAGCATCAAGTGGTTAGTATTACTTATTTTTTTGAATTTGATTTTAAATCAGTTTGCACTAGATTATTGATTGCTGAGGTTGTTTTTTGAAGTTTGGCGTGTTATTCAATCATTTATTATTACAATGCCGAGGACTCGACACCATATGGACGAAGCTACTGCTATCAGAGCGGTAACGATGATTGAGTGTGGTCAATCTCAATGTTCCGTGGCTCTGCAGTTGGGTTGTTCACGAAGGGCTATTCAAAATGTTTGGAATCGGTATCAGCAGACCGGTAGTGTAACCCGGCGCCGTGGCTCAGGAAGAGTTCGTGCTACCACTGCCCGTGAAGACCATTACATTCGACTGGGTGCACGACGTGAGTCGACTGTTACCGCAGGTACTCTGCAAAATCGCTTACATCGATCTACTGGTACTGTTGTCAGTAATCAGACCATACGAAATCGTTTGCATGAAGACCAACAACGTTTAAGAAGACCAGTAATCCGTACCAAACTGACCGGAGTGCATCGTGCAAATTGCACGTGAACACCTTGAATGGGGCTTGGAGAAATGGCGTCGCGTACTCTTCAAGGATGAGTGCAAGGTGAAGTTTTTTAGTGATGATCGACGTGTAAGAGTGTGGAGAAGAAGTGGGGAAAGGTTTTCTGATCGTCACATTCATGAACGCGACAGATTTGGCGGTCCTAATGTCATGGTCTGGGGTGGAATTAGTTTGCAAGGCAAAACTAAGCTTGTTTTCCTGAACGAGGGTATTGTAACGGCTCAAAGTAACATCGAACAGGTTGTCAGACCCCATGTGATCCCCTTTGCACAACGAGCGGCCGACGGATTTATCCTGATGCAGGATAATGCCCGAGCGCATACCGTTTGAGCGACGACAACTGTCCTTAGGGAGGCTAATATACAGGTTTTACCGTGGCCTGCAAATAGCCCTGACTTGAACCCAATAGAACATCTTTGGGATCAATTAAAACGGCGAGTCAGAGCAGCCGGAGAGGATGTGCACACCCAACAACAACTGATTGATGTCTTGAGAAGATGTTGGGAGGAGATTCCTGATGAAACCGTTAGGCATCTTATTGAAAGCATGCTGAGGAGGCTTCAAGAATGTGTTTTAAAAAGGGGAGGGCATACTCGATATTAAATCACCGAAAAGTTGAATAATGTGTGCTTTTACTCAAAGCGTGAACGTTTGTTGATGACTGTAAAAATGACTATAAAAATGATAAAATCCTAAAAAAATGTAATTATGGATTAATTTTTTATTTAATCTTATTAAAATTAATTTTATTTAGTAAAAAATTAGTTCCTTAATTAAATGTAAGCATACCTTATACTGTAACTTATATAAAAATAAACTTATGCAGCAAAACATGAGTGACCCTTATTTTGTTTTGAGTAGTATATAATTTTCATTAAATTATAAAGCAAAATTCACTAAATTACATTGTGTACGATAATTTACCTCGAAAATACGATAATATCGCGCATTCGGTATGACTGGCCTCGTCTTTTTGGCTGCTAACACTAACAAAAAATTACTTACTCGCGGAGAGCATAAGACGAGGAGCTTATTTTTTTTAAAACTGCCCCAATGGTATTTATTGTGAGAAATTAAAATATATTTTTTTATATTGAAATATTTTTATAGGTAATTCTTACTTTGTTATAAAATATTCCATCTAATAAGCAAAATATAACTCATCACTACCTCAAAAATGCTTAAAAACAAATAATTCAATTTCGTCACTGAAAACAAACAAAGTATGTATATAACTTGATCACGTTCTGTTAAAAACCGGAGATGACAAGTGATAGCGGTGTGTGTCACTATTGTCTCTATAAAATTATATTTTCTACTAAAATTGCATTCAAACTTGCTTCCAAAATGCAATTATTCAGAGCCGCTATTCAAAACTGCTCCTTTATTTATTGTCCATTACTAAGGCGGCCAACCGTCCCGGATCCTGCGGGACAGTCCTGGAAAAGTAGATGTTGTCCCGCATTGAAATTTTTGTCAAAGCAGTCCGGGAATGAGGCCCGGAAACGCAATTAGTAGATTGGAAATAATAGAAAAAGGGCATAGCCGGGTAAGATAGGGAAAACGGCCCTTGACGCACAATTGATTGTTCTTATAGGAAATAATACTTCTTAGCCCCAGATACATTCCTGCCAAATTTCAACTCTTTGAGTCTAACAGTTTATGAATACACAAACAGACAAATATTTTCAAAAAAAATTTTTTTTACGAAATTACTGAGCCGATTTATTTGAGTTTAATATATATTGTGTACCCACCTTAGGCAAAATAATAAAAAAAAAATTAACGTTATATCCCTTTATTATACTAATTTTTTAAAATTTTTAAATTTAAGTAAATTTTTTTTGCCACTTACGCGTTAGCGACACCCACCATTTTTTGTTCAATAATATGTCTCTTAGTACTCTATAACATATATTTTTATGGAATATTTTAGTGGGTAGAACATAGTAATATTTCAATACAAATGCATACCATGTTAGGTACTACATATATTACGTATGTATAAAAAGGGCTATAAAGTAAAACATCTACCCTATTTTTAAAATAATACAATTACATACGTTCATAACTACAATAAACTAGTTTAAGTTTACTCAAGTCCAACATTACCTGCCGTTTGTCTTTTTTTATTAATAACAAAATAGATGTTGATTTCTCTTTTGTTAGAGTTGTTTTCTTTGTAAGACGTCAAGTGAAACTTTATTAACTCATACACTACGTATCACGACGTCAACAATTTCATACAAAGTTTATTAGCTGTCAAAGTAGTATACCAGTTGGTCATTTCGTTAGAATTCCCCATAACCCGTCATCGCGTTAACAAAAGAAGACAAACAGCAGATAAAGCTAGACGTTTGTCTAAGCTTCTTTCTCGTTGTTATGAATGTATGTAATTTTATTACAGAAAAAATCTACTTTCTGCACCTCCTTAAGAAGTGCAACAAAAACATCAAGTGAGAGGGTCTGTTCAAGTTAGTTATATGTATCTACATGTAATTTACCTAATATTTTTATAACCAGGCCCGACGAAAGGGTGGGGTAGCCGGGGTTCCAGCCCCGGGGCCCGGACTGGAAGAGGGGGCCCGTAGTTGTCGTTAAGGGGTCCAGGAAAAATTAAAAAGAACTTTTTTTTTGCTCGTCACATTTCTTGGGGGAAATTTTTTTTAAAAATGTGATTTATTCCCGGGGCCCGGCATTTCTCTCCACGGCCCTGTTTATAACTACAAGTTTTAGCCGGACTGTTGTTACTACTATACATTGTTGAAGTTTTTTGTTCCAATCTGTTAAGTTATTGTTTATTATTATTAAAACAATATAACATTTAAGACGTATTATTGTTATTATTATTATCTTTATTTAAATAAAGTTTCTAAAACTTATAATTTTTGTTGAGTTTGACGTAATTTCAATTAGTAAGTATGTTGAGATAATGTTATTGATTTCATTCAAATACTCAGATTCATGGTAAAATTAACCTTGAAAATTATTTTTTATTAACAAGTTAAAACATTTTTTATAACAAGTCAAAATATAAACTTTTTTAGACCGTCACAGGAACTCCAAGAACTGCAACTCAGGGGGGAAGAGAACATTTTATTGCACTCCCCAGAGTTCTACTGTGTTTTAGAAATCAGGCAGATGCTTTACTTTATAGTAATATATGTAGTACCGAACATGACATGCATTTGTACTGAAATATTACTATGTTCTACCAACTAAAATTTTTCCTTAAAAATATATGTTATAGAGTACTAAGAGACATATTATTGAACAAAAAATGGTGGGTGTCGCTAACGCGTAAGTACCAAAAAAAAAATTTACTTAAATTTAAAAATTTAAAAAAATTAGTATAATAAAGGGATATAACGTTAATTTTTTTTTATTACTTTGTTTAAGGTGGGTATACAATATATATTAAACTCAAATAAATCGGCTCAGTAATTTCATAAAAAAAAATTTTTTTGAAAATTTTTGTCTGTTTGTGTATTCATAACTATTAGCCTCAGAGGGTTGAAATTTGGCAGGAATGTATCTGGGGCTAAGAAGTATTATTTCCTATAAAAACAATCAATTCTGCGTCAAGGGCCGTTTTCCCTATCTTACCCGGCTACGCCCTTTAATTGACAAGTAAAGGTCCCGAAGCCGGATCTATTGATTTTGGTGAAATTTTAATATGTTGAGGAAGTGTTTCTCAACCTTTCTTTAGTCACGGCTCGGTAAAATCTCGGATAATTTTGTGCGGACTGGTCACATATATAATCAGATATAACAATTATCAGTTTTTTAAAATTACATTTATCTTTACTTAATAAGAAATGTGTTTTTCCGACCACTTCGGTACCATGTAATTCAAATACATATCGATATTTTCTTAAGCACTGGAGAGATAATTCAAATCAATTCTTTAATTTTCTAAATATAGTTAATGCATCCTGGAATCATTTCCGCCATTATAGTTAGTATACATAACATAGGTCGTGTTATATGATTTGAACCCCGCTATTTTCTTTTTTCAGACAAAAAAACTTATGTAGTATTATGATCCGGCCTCGGAACCTTTACCTGAAATTTACTTGTCACTCATCAATTGTAGCTTGAAATTGAAAAGAAATTTTTCGAAATGTTTAAAAATGTCACAAGATCCAAAAATAAGCTCCAAGATTGTTATATTGTCCTGCATTTTGACAGATACATTATTATAAATACAAATCTCCACGTTTCCGGACAAGCTCATATTTTAAATTTAATTATTACAAATGATAATATATGTACAAAAAAAAAAAATTATTAACATAATTATTTAATATTTGAATGCAATCTAAATGTAATATTTATAAATTTTTTATTGAATAATTTTCTTACAAAATTTTTTTAGAAAAACTGAATGATAGTTATCTATGATTAGGAATATTTTTTATGTACTGGGATCTGTCGATGACGGTATGACATCTGGTGTTGAAAAATTAGACTATTCTTAAAGTGCATTTGCTCAAATGTCATTTATGAGCTAAATTTTGTAGATCTAAAAATACATACAATTGATTTAATTTTCCCATTCATTTACAGTTCTCCAGTTATTTTATGACGTTTGCTATTTAAATTTGACGTTTGTATACTCTAAATTGTAATATTCACTAACTCATTCACGCATTTTTTTCATATTTTAACCGCTTTTTTACTGTTTTACAGATGTCAAATTTTCTCTTCTTCAACAAAATTCCTTTGCTACGAACTTGTGT
Organism: Brachynemurus nebulosus; assembly: GCA_035578155.1. Classification (NCBI taxonomy): domain Eukaryota; kingdom Metazoa; phylum Arthropoda; class Insecta; order Neuroptera; family Myrmeleontidae; genus Brachynemurus; species Brachynemurus nebulosus. Next base: position 8,749,022 of record JAPWDM010000016.1, read on the forward strand.
CAACCCAAATACAAACAGTTCTAATATTTATAATTTTTCTTTAATACAGCACTGGTTACTATATATAAAACTAATGTTAATGCACTTTTTTGTCAGACATTTTTCTGAAGCTCCTCCTTTTCGACAGATCCCAATAGTATATCTATGATTTTATATGTCAAAATACGTACTTTTATACTTATTTTTGATTTCATACAATAAAAAGTTTAAATGGGACGCCGGTAATTCTTTTTAGTCAAATTTTTCCTTGAAAAATTAGACTTATACAGTCTATACGACAAGAACGGTGAGAGGCGAGAGTAGGGGCGCTATCCGTTTTCGGACCCGTAGAACACGAATATGTAGAAAAAAACTGTCTGATATATATATATATATATATATATATATATATATATATATATATATATATATATATATATATATATATATATATATAAATATATATATATATAAATATATATATATATATATATATATATATATATATATATATATATATATATATAAATATATATATATATATATAAATATATATATATATATATATATATATATATATATATATATATATATATATATATTCCCGCCACCTTTTAATTTGTGTAGGCCCCCCCTATGGAAGTTAAGAGATGAAATTTGGTAAATGGGGTTCATTTTCGAGGCACCTCATACTATCAAAGTGGGGTCAAATTTTGGGAAAATTTTTGATCCGACCCAACTTTTAAGGGGGTGGTGGAGGGGGGGGGCGGAAAAGCAATAAAACTTTTCCAAACCGGTTGGAAATAATATTTCGGTCAATTATCTACAACATATCCAAAATTCAGCTTCCTAGGATGATTTGGTGGGAGTGGAGGGGGGAAAAACGATTTTCGCTGGATCTAACACGCCCCCAGCCCCCCAGAATTAACGTAGAGGGTTAAAATTTGGTGTGTTGATAAAGTTCGTACCTAGGTTGTGCTTTTTGGAGGTTTTAATATTTTACTCCCACCCCCCTCATTTTTAAGCTACAATTTCATGCATTTTCGACGTTTTCGAAGTTTGTACCACTCGCACAGGTCACCCAAATAAACCTAGAGGGCTGAAATTTTGTATTCGGATTGAGTTAGTATCAAGGGGGTGCCTTTTGGGGGTCTCGACTTTTAATCCCTACCCCCACCATTTTCATACCCAAAAGAACATCGTTTTTCCCCCCTCCACTCCCACCAAATCATCCTAGGAAGCAGAATTTTGGATATGTTGTAGATAATTGACCGAAACATTATTTCCAACCGGTTTGAAAAGTTTTAATGCTTTTCCGCCCCCCCCCCCCGCACCACCCCCTTAAAAGTTGGGTCAGATCAAAATTTTCCCAAAATTTGACCCCACTTTGATAGTATGAGGTGCATCGAAAATGAGCCCCATTTACCAAATTTCATCTCTTAACTTCCATAGGGGGGCCCTACACAAATCAAAAGGTGGCGGGAATATATATATATATATATATATATATATATATATATATATATATATATATATATATATATATATATCAGACATTTTTTTCTACATTGTTTGATATTCTCGAATTCAAAATTCAGTTTGATCAACACTGAAGAGGGGAGGGTGGGGTGAGTCACCCTCTTAAATTACATACACTCATTATCAGTATTTGTGTATATATATTATATAGTACTTAAAGGTAGCAAGCTATGGGCATTCTAAACGTATACGACTATCAAAATATAGTTTTCGTTATCGAAAATTATCGATATCGAAAATAATGATATTTTGAAGATTGATAATACATACGATAGTGTAACTTCCGAAGCACTTATTTTGACATTACTATTCTCCGCCAGTATATTAATAACATAAATGAGTGTATGAAAACGTAATATAATTTAGGAGGGTGACTCACCCCCCCCTCTTCAGTGTTGACCAAACTGAATTTTGAATTCGAAAATATCATTTTTACGATGTTATAATTATTTTAAGCTATTTTCCATGAAGAAGTTCCTGAATAACTCAAATAGTATGATTATGTCAACACAGTCACCCTCTAGTTACTTACCCCTAAGCTTAATATTATGAAGTTGAGCAAAAACAGGTCAATTCGATTTTTTCACGTAGATTTGAAATCTGTAAACAAAATTTTAATATATTGTATTTTTTTACCCCCTTTTCGCAAAATTAACACCTAAATTTTAACCCCCAACCATCCCTGTTGATGTAATTTAAACAAGTTGCATATCAATAGATAGCTCTTTAAAAAAGAGTAATATCGCCAATTTAAACTTTTGCTCTATCTTTTACCGTTTACGAAAAATTTGACAAATTAAATTTTTACCCCAATTTTTGAAGGGTGATTTCACCACTTCAAACCGTTATACAGCCGCTAAAAAAAATACGTGTCTCTTATTTTTCGATGTTCTACAACATATCAAAGAATAAACAAAATCGGAGGGGTAAACCCTCGTGATGCTCCCTCCTTGTTAGTTATAACAAAATTTAAGCGAATGTCGTCTTTTCAGCAAAATTTAGTAATATTTAAAAATATCTACATAAAATGAATTGAGTTAGAAAACGAAACAAACTTTTGTTCAAAGACATTAGATTGGAATACTTATTACGTCTTTCGCCTTGCATCTGGCGGCATTTACCGTGTAAATACAAATAATATAATTAATTTCAAATTGTCAAGACATTTTATAACAAAATCCGGTTCTTTTCGAAAAGAAGACTATATATATATATATATATATATATATATATATATATATATATATATATATATATATATATATATATATATATATATATATATATATTATTCAAATGGGAATATGCATGTTTTTTAGAAAATTGTGAAACATTTTTTAAAATATTCTATACATGTCACCAATTCTTATGACAGTTCTTTTTGTTTGATTAATTTTAGTTTTCATAATGAAATTAATGTAAATTATCTACCTTAAATAAAAATTCCGCCAAAACGATACATTCGAGCAATGCAGCGATCCTATTGGTTGTGACGTATAATGTAAGTAAAACACCAAATATGCCGGATAAATAATAATAGGATACCCTCCATAAACTTTGTCACTGGTACAAAAACATATATCAAGTACAAAAAAAATTATTTTTTGAATATTGAAAAATATTTAGTACCTTGTCACAGTCAATATTAAATATTTTTAAAATTGATTTAGGTAACTAGGAAAATATTAAATAGTTATCATTAGTTTTAAAAAAAAGGAGTTGCTTTGAAAAAAATAAAATATATTTACTAATTTTAATTTTTGAAAAAAATTTGTTAAAGGAAACGGTCTTAAAAAATTAAATTGAAAATTAATTAATAATAGATAATTGTTTAAATTATTAACTATTTAATATATCTGCAAAATTTTATTCGATAAACAAAATACTGACAGATGTGGAAAGCAGTGGAAAATAATAAATGATTCGATTTTTGATAGTATCCGAAGTAGTGTCATCTACAGAACCAATTATATAACAATGCTGTTGGCCTGGGTGGTAACAGCCTTCTTATTTGAATATATACAAATGACGTCAGCGCGCCAAATGGTGATGTTTAAATAATGATAATGTAAAATTAAAAATAATTTTGTTGTTTTTCTGAAATAAAGGCGCAAAGTGTACCTATAATATATTTTTATGATTTTTTGATATAGGCTTAAACTATTTTTGAAATAAATGAAAAACATGCATATTCCCTATTGAGAGAGATAGATTATTGTCGCCAATTGCCTTGCTTAAAAAATTTTTTCATTACGTGTCGCTCAAAAACCTTCTTTTTTGAAAATATACCATTTTAAATATTGAAATGAAGATAGTTTATCCGTATGATAAAAGAAGACAACAAAGGTCCCTTTGGAAATTTTTTAACAAATTTTTAAGAAATTTCTTAATTTTTCTCTGAAATTAATTTACGTAATGATTCAAAAACTAGTGAAATTTTTCCTCGTTTTTCGAATGGTGTAAAAAAAATTTCAAAATTAAAAAAAATTAATCAACAAAATTAAAAAAAAAATGTTGTTTAATTGTGACAGAAAACTTATTTTGTTGAAAAAAATGCCCGAAAAACCTACTTCTGGGAATCCGACGTGTCCGGCTAAAGAACTCATCCAACCTAATTCGAAATCCAGCTGGCACACCAAATTTCATAAGCATTAAAGCTTTCGTTCGAAAGTTATCGTGGCGACACACACATATATATATATATATATATATATATGTATATATATATATATATACATATATGTATATGTATATATATATATGTATATATATATGTATATGTATATATACATATATACATATGTATATATATATATATATATATATATATATATATATATATATATATATATATATATACAGTGTCTTTCATAAAGTTCTCACCATATAGGAAACTTTTTTACTATCAATGTTTTGAAAAATATTTTAGTGAGGTTAGTTGAAGCATCGATTGGGATGAAAAAGCTGCTAAACACGTTTCACTCCCCTCTTGTTATTTGGCGGGAAACCGGAAATTTCAAATTTGTTAATTACGAAAAATGGTAATAATTTCAAAGTTATTGGTCACTTCCTCAGGAAATTTTGCAATCGTACCAAAATTGGGCCTAGTAAACATATTCCGTCAATTAAATACCATAATCTGCAAAAATAACGGCCAAAAATCTACTTTTCCAAAATACGAATTTAAGTAGCTCTAACTTCAAAATAATTTTACGAATTCTGGCAAAATAAAAATTATACCATTCATTGACTTATTCATAAAATCACAATTATTATCAGAATATTGTCATAGATATTAATCTTTCAATAGAAAAATTTAGTTTTGTATTAAAAAAACACGTCTCTGTAACACTGGAGTTTTAACAAGCGTAAACAATTATTATTCTGTACTTTTTTTATAGTTAGAAGCAAAGATACTTATTATGCTAATTTCACAGAAAAATTTCCTAAGAATAATTGGGTTTTTGAATAAAAAATAAATATCATCTTTTTTTGTTTTATTTCAAATTTACATCATAAATAATATTGATAATTGACACGAAAATTTCCTTTAAAAATAATATATAATAAATAATAAATTAATTAAGACTTGAAAAATTTTAAAAAATATTATTTGGTTAAAAACAGCACTTTAAACGATCGCCATGTCTTTGACGTCATAAAGGTAATATGTCAAAAGTGTCTAAATTTTTAAAATTTAGTAGGAAAAATTATTAGTGGTTGTTTCATTGATTTCGACGTTCAAAATCTTGAGGGACATTTTTTCCGTATTTATTTTTGTATTGCATCACAAAGTGGTACAAAATAAGCTCGATATTTCTTTAGTTTCGATATTTCGACAGTGAAGTTTATAGCAAGCAATAATTTGGATAGAAACAACAATTTCAGACCAACAATAATTTCATAGTAACAATAATTTCATAGCAACAAAAATAGTAGGAGAGCTGCTGGCCGATTTGCGATAGTCATTTCAACACGCGTTAAATTGAGAGGACAGGATCTTGGATACTACTTACCCTACACAAAAATTCAGTTCTGGCAAGCCTATTCGGCCGAGTTGAGTCATCCTTAACGTTTAAAGTTGTGGTAAATTCTGCTGAATTTGGAAATTGGTTAAAACGAAATGTAAATAATTGGACTCTTTTATACAAAAATAGACCAAAAGCATATTGTTAAAATTGAGATTCTGGTATCATCTGGAAGTTTAAATGTGAATATACTGAAATTTTAGTCGATAAATACTATTAAAATTAAAAAATTTAAGTGTCACTTGCGAAATTACACCTTCTTGTATAACTACAGAAGATTAAACGTAAATAAATTAATTTTGTTATTTTAAATTATTTAGATAAATATGAGTCAGTAGTAGAAATATAGCGGTTCTGGGACCACCTCCTGATGTTTGAGCGGCCCCGGGAGGAGATAGGTAAGCTATGCCGTCTAGATGGCGTTGCTAGTCTGAACCACCTAGAACTCTGTACCTTGATTCAAAATTCCATGAAAAGATGGCTTTGCTAGTCTGGACCTCCGGGAACTCTGTATCTTGATATCATGTTTTGGAAAAGTTATACTATTGGTTTAGTTTACAATAGTTATGGGAATAATCACTCTTTTTAGTGAGTTAAATCTTTTGAATCCGCTCACTGTGGTGAGTCGATTCAATGAATTGAATCACTCACTCACTTGACTTGAATCATTCGCTCACTCACTCGTTTTTATGAATTGAATCACTCACTCCAGTCACTCACTTTACACAACTGATTGGTACAACTTCAAATACGAATCAACAAACAAATTCAATCATACAGTTTACAAGTGAAACACTCACTCAAGTGAATGAGTGTGTGGAAATAATTATTGTATCCAAATAAAATTAATATAATTATGTACTTAAAATTAATACACATAATCGACACAACAAATTAAAAAATTAATGCAACATTAAAATTACACAGTTGAAAACAATGAAAAATATTGATTGTAAAAATTTACAATAATTTTATGTTAGGAGATATCCACTCAATGCTGTTTTGAAGAAAAACTAATTTTTGCAGACGTAATAATCTGACAATAGACGGGCAAATTTTATTTTAAAAATTTGAAAATATTGTAAAATAAAATACATATTGTTTTTCTTAGAATTATTTTAATATCTATACTTACATCTTACAGTGTACATAAAATTGGGTATGTTTTTTATTTAGATTATTTTATTAGTTTATTAGACATTTGGACTAAATTTGATGTAAAATTTGTTTTATGCATTTTAAAAATAAAGGATAGTAAAAAGAAATTAAAATATTAGTTCTAAAAAAATATTAAGTTTAGAACTCGCATATATACCTAACCTATGTACCATACCATAGTATCATTAGTATCGTGTACCCTATATTATACACGTTATACACGTTATGTTATATTAATATACAGTTGTAAAAAACAGATGTTTGTAGAATTTTTGAACAAGTCTTTGTCGCTCTGTCTATTGTAATAAGTAAACTGAAACAGGGATTGACAATTGAATAGAATCTTATATGTCATACACTCTTAAGTGAGTGAGTGTATATATGATACACACACTCTTTCAACTCACGAGTTGAAAGAGTTGATTCAGTTCTTTTTGATTGATTCAATTCAGTCAATCAGTTGAGTGATTCAATTCACTGAATTGAATCACTCACTCACTAGCCATCACTAGTTTACAACTCATAAAATGTTAAGAGTTTATTTTAAAGCCTCTTATAGGGTCGTAAATATAACCCTTTACCCGTAATTTTTTCATCACCATCGTCGGCGATTCACCAAAATGACACCAAAGGTAAACCAAATGACACCAAAGGTAAACCAAATTACACCAAAAATACACCAAATTACACCAAAAATACACCAAATTACACCAAAAATATACCAAATAACACCAGTTACACCAAAAATACACCTAATGACACCAAAAATACACCAATAATACACCAAATTACACGAAAAATACATCAAAATATACACCAAATTACACCAAAAAATACACCAAATAACACCAAATTACACCAAAAATACACTAAGAATACACCAAATGACACCAAATTACACCAATAATACACCAAATTACACCAAAAATACACCAAAAATACACCGAAAATACACCAAATGACACCAAAAATACACCAATAATACACCAAATTACACCAAAAAGACAGCAAACAGTCACTCCCAAAAAAGTCACTCCCAAAGAGTCACTCCCAGAGAGTCACTCCCAAATGAGTCACTCCCAAAGAGTCACTCCCCAAAGAGTCACTCCATAGGTATATAAGACTCAACCCGCGGATTCTTTAGTCAGTCGAGTTCAGTTCAGCTATTCGTAAACACGTTGCAATCGTAACACTGATAGTTGTGAATTTTGTGGTTTGAAATTTTCGCGGAAGTTTAATCTCTCGCGTCATTTAAGAACTAAACATAATTCGTCTGAGAATGATAAAAATGATGAAAACGGAATAAGTCAATTTGAAGATTCCACGAATCAGTCAGTAAATAATGGGACACACGTTAACAACGCGCAGAAGAGGAGACTTTCAATACAAAGTGAATCGTCAAAATCTAATGATGAAGATGATGATGGTGAAACTGACTATAGCTTTGAAGCAAGAAATGACATTGAAGAAAATGAAGATAAAGCACCAGTATTTCAAAATCAACACGAAAATGATACAGATCGATCTAAAAGAAACTTGAATACTTTTAATGAAAATATGATGGCTGCAGCAAAAGCAATCAAAGGTAAATTCGATTCTTTAAAAAACTCACATAATATTCTACAATCTGTGAATGACGAAGATAATCGATCTAACGAAGAAAAGCATTTACCATCGCCTGATAACTACAAAGAAACAAGTTTTACTCCAAAAATGCTGGTCTCTTGCAAACTGCTCTAGACATATTAATGATCAAAGAGCTTCAGAACGCATGCGCAAAGGACGAAGCACAAGAAGATAAAAATTCAGAAAAAAAGGAACAACCTTCAAAATCAAATTCAATAAATGGAGAAGCTAAACGTCTGAAGTATGATGAAAACACTAACCTTCATAATGATCATTCGAACCCTGTTGATGAAGAATATTTTGATGATCCGAACCATTTAGTCGATGAACTAAGAAGTTAAGCGACTCAGACGCAAATTGGAGAAGAAATGTTTAATACTATGTGCGATTTAAAGGAAAGGCATCATATTGTAAATCCCAGCTTTGCGGATTATATCGAAAATGAGAAAAAACGAAGTCATTTTAATAATTTAAAGAAAAGTGACATTGGGAGGCGAATTATCTCAATAACTAGGAAATTGGAAAAGCATGATATTATTGAGCCAGTGTTAAAGTATGTATCAAATGATGCCGAAGACAGCGATGAAAAAACATCTGCTAGCGATAACGAAGATACTGCGAGCGAAGGAGAATCTGATGATGACGAGAATACAGTCGTCGACGGTGGTGATGAAAAAATGGCGGGTAAAGGTGGTGATGAAAAAATTGCGGGTAAAGGGTTATATTTACGACCCTATAGGAGGCTTTAAAATAAACTCTTAAGATTTTATGAGTTGAAAACTAAACCAATAGTGTAACTTTTCCAATAGCTGGATACCAAAGTTAATTATTTAATAAAATATTTTAAAATTATGTGAGTGTTATTATTTCTTACATACATACCACAGTCCTTAAACAATTCGTTAAAAAAGGATCGCCAAAGTGATTTTTCTTACAACGAACTATGTAATGTGTATTTTTTTTTTTTTTTGAACTATTCAAAATGGTGTTATTTAAATGTGTTTGGGGAATTCTCATATTTTGGGTACACACACTGCGATGAATATTGTTAGCTAGCACTGGTTAAAACATGTAACACACACAAAAAAAATGTGTTTAAGAAATTCTAATATGAAAATGACGAATGGGGAGGGGTTTTATTACATACAATATACGTTCAATATTTTTATTAAAAATATTGAACGTATATTTAGTGTGCCGCTTTCATTCATTTTTCGAAATTACCCAATATATGTAATGTTCTTACGTGCCCCTGAATATAGGCAATTAAATTGCATTGTCCTATTGATATCCTAGCACAATAGAACACATGTGCAAACTATATAATTCTTACCAATAAATATTTACCCATATTATTAATGATTTGTTAATTTGAAGTATCGATTGAACAGTAATGATGTAAAACTATCAAACAGGAAAGGGTTAATTAACTGAATACAAGTTATCTACAGGAAGGCTTTAAGTCGCTTTTTAAAACTATGAGAGTTATTTACTTTCCACCCTGTATACGTATTTATCTATGGTGGTGTCAGCTTACAAATAATTTTCAATTCGTTTGCTTAGAAAAAATATTTGTCTGTAACTGCTATTGTCTTTTAATGACTTCTAAACATTATTTTGACGCGATAATATTTAAAAATTTTGCTAAATATTTAATAATAATAAAACAAAACACCCCTTGAACATAACAAATTTTCCGTGTTAAAATTTATACGTTCTTAGTTGCTTGAAACACCCGGTATTTGTTCAAATACCAATTCTGTATTAAAAGTTTAGCATGCATTTTTTCGGATTTTGATTTTATTTATCTTTTTCACCTTTAAAGATATGTTTTATTTAAGTTTTAAGAATATTAAGAAATATGATTATTAGCGAATTTCCAAAACTGGAAATTCAGCTTTTACGCCAGGTGTCATGGTGCGACCTAAGCCCGAGACCATATCAGAAATATGTTTTGAGGTCCCTAGAATACGAAAATGATATTCACTAAAATTTATATATATATATATATATATATATATATATATATATATATATATATATATATATATATATATATATATATATATATATATATATGTATCCGCGCGATAACTCTCGAACGAAACGTTTAATGCTTATGAAATTTTGTGTGCGAATTCGATTTTCCAAATCGTTGGATGAGTTCGTTAGCCAGACACGTCGGATGCCCAGAAGTAGGTTTTCCGGGCGTTTTTTGTCAACAAAATGAGTTTTTTGCCAGAATTAAGCAATTTTTCAAATTTTTTTTTACACCAAGCCCTAGTAAAAGGTAAAATTCATAAAAAATGTTTTTATACCGTTGCTCTAAATTGCTTACTTTTCGAGAAAAACTAGGAAATATGTCGTTCTCCATTTCACTCGCACTCGCATTCTTTTTTTTTCTGTCTCATTTTTTACGAGCTAAATTCGAAAAAATCCGCTTTTTAAGTAGCATGTCATGATTTTTTTAATTCAATTTAACGATTCGGCTATATTCTTTTTCTTTGTCAGTTAAATGTTTTTATAATGTATCTCTATTCCATTTTTTTTTAGATAAAAGATCACGGCGCAGTTTTTTATGTGATATGATCAGAATTTAGATGATGTTTACACCTTCCTAAAATTAATAAGAGCTTGCTACAATCGCATAAAAATTACGTTAAATCATATTCAAACAATAATATTTTTACGTAATTTTCTATCCAAATGACAATACTACGTTATAATTATATGTATAAACCCATCATTTTAGTGGTAAATAAATTTGCACATTCAGTTTTTTTTTTCTTTTGACAACAAAACAAATAATTTTAAATTTTGACAAGTTGTATCATACATTTTTGAAAATATTAAATATTTATTTTTTTAAGGAAAAAATGTATTAAAGATCTGAAATTTGTTTAACAAAAACCATACATCTGCTCGTTTTACCTTAAAAATCTCGGAAAATAGAATATTTTTCAATAATTAACTCAGAAAAAGCATATATGAGGTAATTTTCATGATATTTTTTTGAAAATTTCAATATAGTAGGGTTACAATGTTTTTTTTTTTTTAATTATTTTGTAGAATTTGGTAAACACACATCGTAAAAAGTACTCGCCTTGAAAAAATCAAACAAGTATTTAAAAAAAAAATACTATTTCTTAAAGAAAATATTAAAATTATGTACAAATGCCGTCCTGACCAACTGATATATTGGAACCGATTTTGAGCAGCTGGATTTACTACAGGCAAAAGCTCATATTGAATACACACATTTTTTAACATCCTTTTGAATTTTGTAATTCAATCATTACAAATAAAATCTAAATAAAAAAAAATCTATATGACCTGTTTTTTCTCAATTTTCTAGCATCAAATCTAGCGATAATTAACTAGCGAGTGATTGTATTGACCACACATTTTAATGTAAAATATATTAATTTTAACCGGCTTCAAAATAACGTTTCGATTTTAACAATAAAAATATTTAAAAAAGTGTTTAAGTTCTGGCAAGATTGTCAAAAAGGGACTGAAATATTTTTAGATATTGATATATAGAAAAAATATTAATGTGTTAAGTACTTACTAGACTTATAAACTTTCATTTTCGTATACGCTTTCGGTTTCGGATATTTAATTATTTCGGATATCGGTAGTTTTAGTTACGGTTACGAATATCCATAACATCCCTAATGTAAATGTTTGTCAATCCAACTTCATCGAGAGAAAGTTAATTAGGTATTTACGATTTTCGGAAGAACACGTATATAAATTTTATAAGTACGTATTATCATATAAACACATTTGGTTTGCAATTTTTTAATAATTAGTTTCTACGCTACTGAAATTATCTATCCATTTGAAAATTGGGATCCAGTGATGTACATTGACACTACAAAAGTGTGGGTGAAAAATTTCATTTTCACTTTTACTGAAATTATGTCATAAATTCATATTTTCAGAATTTATTCATTTGACAGAAAAATTCTAAATTATTAAAAAAGCCAAATAATTAATAACAATTAAAATAAAAAAAAAAAAAAAACAGAAAACATTTATTTATATTTGCATTTTTATAAAAACATGTAGGTATTATATTTTATATGCACTTTAACTAAAATGTCAAATTTCACACCTTGTTAATTTTCAATTTCACTCATAATGTGCTTAAAAATCAAAACTTAAAGTTTATAACATTCACAATCCGTGTAGAGTGTCCATACGTCTTGGTTTTCCCGGATTTGTCACGGTTCTAGCTCCGTTGCTCCGGTGTCCCGACAGACTTTTTCAAGACGTCGGTCGATTTGTTTCGGTTTTTCAAACTACTAATTTTTCATCATCTAATAAGTACACAATTTTTCATTTTAAATAATGAATAGTTCAGTATCATATTAAAAGATCAACAGTAGATTCATTTACAACCAAACCTAAAAATATTTAAAAAAAATTAATTACTAATTAAATTTTCCAAGTTTTTTCGATTTTACCTTAAACACGAACTTCCAAAAAAACATTTTCTTTTCTTAACTTTCCATCATATATGTATCTACATAAATAAATTGTAATATTATTTTGCTTGCTTTTATGATACTGAAGGTACTGATTCCTGAACAATTAAAAATTAAAATGACTGGAATTTTATTCGAACTTTTAAATAAAGTAGTTAACTAACGCGCTAGATAGATAGCGCCAGAATACAGAAATTGCCAACATTTAAATGTTCATGTTTCACATTAATACAAAATAAAATACATTAATACAAAATAAAATTGTCTAAGAAGCTCACTTTCATAAGAAATTTTATAAAAATTTAAAAAATATATATTTCCTAGAACAGGGGGCGATTTATTTTAAAAAAAAATTAATATTTTAAATAAAGAGCCATTAATAGGTATTCTATACATATAATACAAATGTAACGAGACCGTTTCTGTATAGGGAATATTTTTTAAAAATTGTGCAGATACTGTAAATAGTTATCGATGTAGATATCAAAACAGCGATTTTTTAAATTTTTGTCTGTCTGTCTGTCTGTCTGTCTGTCTGTTCGTCTGTTCACGCATCACACAAAAACTACTGGATGGATTTTAATGAAATTTGGTGTGCCGACAACTTATTACCCGGATCAACATCTAAGATACTTTCTACTTCGAGAAAATGTCTCATTCCCACGGGAAAATGGAAAAACCATGTTGAGCATGTGCATACAGTACGCAAAAACTATTGAACGGATTTTGATGCAATTTGGTGTGATGATAACTTATTACCTGAGTCAGCATCTCAGATACTTTTTATTTCGGGAAAGTGGCTCATTCCCACAGGAAAGTAAAAAAACTTTTTGAGCATGTGCACATATTACGCGAAAACTATTGAACGGATTTTTATGAAATCTGGTGTAGTGATAACTTATTACCTGCGTCAACATTTAGGATACTTTTTATTACGGGAAAATATTTCCTTCCTTCAGGAAAATTCAAAAATTATTTTGCTTATGTGCATGTATACTTAAAACTATTGTTCTATGCGAATGCTTTATAATTACTATACTTATATACTTGTCATTTATTAAATTAAATTTACCATAATACAAAATTTCTGGAGACTAACTCTATTTTAAATTAATTTAGAAATTTCGAAAATTTAAGTGCCTATATATCCGAAAAATTCATTTTGGATGAAACTTGTTATATTTATAGGATAGATACTAGTTTGGGATGCAAATATAATAAAACAATAAAACGTTGGAAGTCCAAAAATTTTGTATGAGTTCTCCAGTCAGACACGTCCAATTCCAAAAACTTCAAAAAAATGAGTTTTTTGCAAACAATTTGCCAAAATTTAAAAGTTTTTCCAATTTTTTTTACATTGTGGAAAGAACCAAGAAAGACACAGAAAATACATTTTGAACCATTATTCTAGGTAAGCGGGTTTTCGAAAAAAAGTAACTTTTATGATTGGAAATTCGCTATGTTATGCAGATGCTGCGACAGGGGTATTTATAAATATATTGTAGAATATCAGAATCATTTGATTGATTAGTATATTATACTATACAGGTTAGCCAGTTTCGCTAGATTTTTTGGTCTCTATTTTTAAATGCATGTGTAACTCCGTGGCGTAGAATCTAATTATTAAAAAATTGCAAACAAAATGGGTTTATACGATATACGTACATATGAAAGAAAAATGTTTACAAACGTGTGCTTTTGGAAATCGAAAATAACTAACTTCGTCTTGATGAAGGTGGATAGGTAAATATTTACTTACGTTAAATACAGAATCTGTTTTCCATTTTTAAACTATACTTTTTACCTAGTTGAACGTTACTGGTAAAATATATCAAAATTATAGAATTTTTGTGTGTAATTGTGGTATTTACTATGGTAATTAAAGGTTTGTTTACTTTTGTAACTACGGAGATAACTTTCCCGTAGTAAGCTGTAGTAAGAAAAATGGGTCTAGGACAATAACATGTAACTGGTCTACCTGTATAGCAAATAGTGTGAGATTGATGTATCTTGGTAGAATATGATTTTTAACGGTGTAGAAACAGAGTACTGTATAGTTTAAGTCTCAAATTTATCTTTTAATATGTACCTAAATGAAAAGAATGCATAAAATTTTCAATTGTTTTAAATCAACATTATTATTGTTCGAAATAAATTTTAGTATCAATAATACTATATTCTTGAAAATAAATTTTCTAATATGGAAAGAATTTCCTATTTTTCTTTTTTTTTACGATCAAATTCTCATTTTGGTAATAAATGTATAAAAATGCTAACAAATACATTCTTGTAACATGTATTTACAGGTATAATACGATTAATACATATGAGATCTGCCTAACATATGCGATAACGCGAAATATGCAATTATCAGCGAATTCTTCATATGTTTTATAACTTTGTGTGTGTCGTTAAAAATACATTTATAGAAAAAAAATTTTTTCAAATATAGTTTTGAAATTATTATGAAAAATTTAACGTTTTCATTTTGGGGAATATTACATATATTAACACTCATCATTGCTTACAAATATTATCGATCAATATGTTATCAATTTCGAGTTAAAATTTAGAGGTGAGACATACCAAAATGATTTAGAGGTGGGAGATGAATAGAAAAATCGATTTTTAAATTTTTTTATTGACCACCAAAAGTATTTACATATTAATCAAATTAAGGTATAAAACATGATTTAAAGACGGGACATGAATAGAAAAATCGATTTTCTTTTATAATTAATACCCAACAGTATAATACATACCAAAAGATTGCTCATCAGTTTTATCAATTTATGCTTAGTTCAAAAATGGATTTAGAGGCAGGACATGAATAGAAAAATTGATTTTCTTTTATAATTAATACCCAACAGTATAATACATACCAAAAGATTGCTCATCAGTTTTATTAATTTATGCTTAGTTCAAAAATTAATTTAGAGGTGGGAAGTAAAAAAAAAATCGAATTTTTGTTTTATAATTTTTATTAAATACATGTAAAAATTGGTACAATATTGAAATTTTTAAAATACATAGTACAATTAAATAATACATTTTAAAGAGAATAAATTACAAAATTCGCCATTCAGCATCCCCCACGATTTCGAGAAGATCCAATGTTTTGAATTCCAGTTTATGAGTTAGTCCGATTGGCCCATTATTCATAATACCAAGTTTTGGATTGCTCTGCAGCCATGCCAGCATCTGCTCGTTCAAATTGTCAAATCTCGCCGGCAATGATATGTATCCAATTTCTAATTCCAATATTGTCTTCATTTTTGATGAATCGAATTTTGACGGCAACTGACTTGCTCCCATTATTTTATATACTTTTCCAATCTCCATATCAGAAAGTCTAATCCACCGTTTGATGGAACCAAGATGGTCCAATTCGTCCATAAAATTTCCCGCCATTTTTTGAATCAAATCTCTGTTTCCAGATGAAGCACCAGCAGTAATGGATTCCATTGTTGGCAATAATTAATTGTTAACACAACAATTGAAAAAAAATTGTTTTACAACAATAAGATTTAATGTTTTCACTAAAGTTTCGAACAAAATTAAATTGAAAAAATTCTGTCGCGACCTTTTTATAGGAGAAAAAATAGCCTGATGACGTCAGCTATCACACGTTATGTGGCCATACAGGTTAAAACCTGCTGCTTCATTTTCGCATATTAGACAGAAATCTTCTAATGACGTCAGCTGGTAGTTTATATAAGTTTAAACCTGTTTTCAGATAAAAACATGAATTCAAGATACCGAGTTCCCGGAGGTCCAGACTAGCAACGCCATCTTTTCATGGAATTTTGAATCAAGGTACAGAGTTCTAGGTGGTTCAGACTAGCAACGCCATCTAGACGGCATAGCTTACCTATCTCCTCCCGGGGTCGCTCAAACATCAGGAGGTGGGAAGGTGGTCCCAGAACCGCTATATTTCTACTACTTGAGTCAGAACAATAATAATGAGAAACTTTTCATAAGAACAGTGTAATCTCTTATTCGTAATCTCTCTTCTTTTTAAATCACATTACCATGGATACACAATATTTTGAAATTCGTCAAAATAATTATGAAATTTATCACAACTTTAGATTGTTCTGGCGGTACCTTGGTGAAATGAAAACACTACCAGAACGTTTTTAATCGATAAAAAATATTCATACTTTCATATATCAAAATTCCAGAACTGTTACTTTATATAAATTGGGCTTTATTTTTTACATTCTTTAAACGTTAAGGATGACTCAACCCGGCCGAATAGGCTTGCCAGAACTGAATGTAAGTATCCAAGATTCTATATTCTAAATTTAACGCGTGTTGAAATGATCATCGCAAATCGACCAGTAGCTCTTGGCCTAGAATCTATTTGAAAATAAAAAGACAGTATAGTGTCCTCAAAAATAAGAATTAAACTAGGTCAACGAATCACTCGTTTGGTACATGTTTTTGAAAATGACAACATTACCTTGTATACTCGAGTGCGTACTACGGAAAAAAATATTTATTTTTGAATTGCATTATGTATGCTACTGTGTAATTATATGAATACTATTAAATGCAATTAATTTTCATTTATATATTTTTTTTATTTTATTAGTGAACGTTTATATAGCTTAGAATTTATTTATTTTATAATTCATAACACTTACAAAAATATACAACAGTGGTGGAATTATATAATTTATAAAAGTTACAAAAATATACAAAAGTGGTGAAATTATATAATTTATAAAAATCACAAAAATATGTACAGTAATTTCAATTTTTTTATACAAATTTATTCACTGTCTGAAACTTCTTCTGAAGAAGTGTCATCTACCAAAATAATGAAACGGTCTGTTACATTGCCCACTTTTTCATCTAAATTCCACATATTTTCTTCTTCTTTAAGTACATGGCTAATGCATTTTTGCCAATTGTCGGCCGTAAAATATGTACAAGAAATTAAAGTATTATATACAAAAAATAAAAAATAATACTAATATTAAAATTTAAAAATGATTAATAAAAAATATAAAATTTAAAAATTTAAAACCGAAGAGAATTATAAATAATATTAAAATTGAAAAAAATTATTAAAAATTACACAGAAAAAATATATCAGAATTTGATAGCAAAACTTACGCGTCAGAAAATAAACTAAAATTTAAATATTATTGAATATTTTATACCTAATATCGCACCCCAGTGGACTAGGTCATAAAATTTATTGTCACACGTTTTCATAAGAAATATACATTAATAACTTAAAAAAGGAGATGGAGTATGCGCTATTAGTTCAGGTACTGTTTTCAAAAAACGTGCTTTCTTTTTTTATTATATTTTATTTTAAGGGGTTGTTCACGTGATTTTTTTTCAGAAAGAGGTTGACCTAGTTTAATTTCTATTTTTGAGGAATCTATAATGTAGCTATGTTCAGGCCATATTACCTTTGTTACGTCACATAAGCGCTCGGAAACTATCGGCCCGTTATCGGTTCTAAGTTTAGAAATTTATTTTTAATTTAATATAACTTCTTAATATTACGTTTGAAAAAAAAATAAAAAGAGTTTTCTTATAAAACTTATAACGTAAAATCCCCTATACCGGAACACGATCCAATAAAAAAGCAGTTTTGACATTTACATATTAATGAAGTTATTTCTGAAAGAAACGTCTGATAACAAAAATTATTATTAATAGAATGATTGTTTTTCAATTTAAATCCACCTCACATTTAATGTTTCCTTACTTAATTAAAGAAATATATATATATATATATATATATATATATATATATATATATATATATATATATATATATATATATATATATATATATATGGTATATATGTATATATATATACATATATACCATATATATATTATATATATTATATATATATATATATATATATATATATATATATATATATATATATATATATATATATATATATATATACCATATGAGGTTTCAGGAGTTGCCATTCGATTTATTCCTAAAATATGCATTAAATCGAAAAAAAGTTTATACAAAAAATATTCAAAATAGAGGGGGCCATTCACGAAAAATTGTTCCAGACTTCTAGGACTCACGGTTTTTTTGGAATAGAAAAAAAATTTTTTTTCAAATGGGAACATATGTTGAGATGTTTCTTAAAAATTAGTTTATTACTTCAAACTACCAATTATGCTAAAATTTTCATTATTTTATTTCAAATTTTTTAGAAATTGCATTTTTAAGTTTTAATTTTCAAAATCCGTGGTAAGGTTTGTCTAACCGAACGCAAAACATACGATTTATTTTGAATTTATACTAAAAAAAATAGGAAATAAATTGTAATGGTATATTCACATTAGCTTCTTACAGTAACAGAAAATTTATTAATTAAATACATTAATTATCAAAATAATTTGTAGTTTTTCCTCAAATATTCAACTTAATATTTATTAATCAAGTTATCAAATTACAAATGTTTTTGTAATATTTAATTGTACACCATATTAAAGAAGTCAAAATTTGGTACATGTGAAAATGTCATTATTAAAAATCTTGAAAGTAAATTATAGATGGCATCTGGATACGATCGTAGAACTGTCATAATATGACAGGTCTTTTTTAAATTTAAATTGTTAAATTTTTAAACTCTTTTTTTTTAAAAAGATATAAAAAAAACAAAAAAATATTTTTAATATAAAAATTTTCAAGTATGTATGGTATGTATTTTAACAATACGTCTGAAAAAGATGTATTTTAAAAATATTCATAACCTTAGTTTATTTTCCAGTAATCTGACCAGACGATCTTATCATGTTTGGAACATATTTTAATGATGTACAGAATAAAGTTGAGATGCTATCGGAATATTGCATAACAAATCGCCTGACAGTAAATATAAGCAAATCGAAAATAGTAATTTAAAATAGTAAAAAGTATATTGTTATGGTGGTGTCATTTGCTGAATATGACAGACGAGAGAATCCCGAAAGTATGCTAAGCAAAACTAAAGGAACTATGTGATGATCGAATCTAGAAAAACTCTAACTGCGTTGTATCTTTAAAACAAAAGTTTACTCAACTTGGTTAAGAGGATTTGTGGGAAGCGCAGGACATGTTCAAAACAAAAAGAATGCTGACCGAAGTTAGTCAGTTACGAATGTCAAATAAAATATGTACAAAAATTTTCTTCAAAGGCTGTAAACTGACTCTGAAACATGAAGAAATTTGTCAACAGTGTAACGAAGTTCTCAGTATCTGACGTACTTTCTTTTCAATTGTAAAAAGTATCTTTTTAAAAGCCAAATGTACTTGAATAAGCATATCAGTGCTGGAGGTGATCCCATGACGGCGTTATTAACCATAAGAGGGCTGGAGCAGCTGAACGACAAAAAAAAATTAATTCTACATTTTGTCAAATTATTAAATAATAAAAATAAATATACAATGTAAATTCAAATTACTGTTTTATTAAAAAATCATAATTTCTGTTAATTGTTATACAATTTTACAATAAAATAATTTTTTGTTGATCAGGGCTGGGAGCTATTTAAAATGATTTAATTTGAAATATGTATTTAAAATACAAAATGGCATTTTCCATTTTCTATTTTAAATAAGTTCGGTCAAACCATTTTCCATTTTGTATTTAAAAAGAAACTTTGAATCCATTTTCCATTTTGTATTTAAAAAGAAAACTTGAATCCATTTTTCATTTAAAATGAAAATGCATGTATACTCAAATTTATGTGCATAAATTATAGAACTCGAACTGAACGATCTGAAGTCTAACAAATTGTAAATTAAATGTAAGTTTATTTAATTGATTTAAATTTTTTATAACTGGAGTTGCAAAATCACGGGAGTTAAATTTATTACTAGAGTTGTAGTTCTCTTAAGTCAAACTTTTCTGACTCAAGTTGTGTACTGTTATCTTTAAGACACGGCAATAAAAAATGTTTTGTATTACAAGTAGACGATTTTCACAATTTAGAAGTCGCAATTGTAGCGTAGTCAAGGTTTGAATACGTCAAGGCTGAATTAAATTTTACAATATTTTAAAGTAACAATATTTCAAGAGTTAAATTTCAAGAGTTAAATATCATGTAAGCTTTACAAGATTTTCTCAAAAGACTGCCTTTATTTAATTTCAGTACGTTTAAAATTTTCTTAACTTTTTTTTAAATATTGATAAAAAAAATGAAAGAATTTACAGTAAAAAAAGTATTTGGCATTAGGGTTTCCGATCTTCGATTTTTCGAATCGATTCTTTGGAGAGTAAATCGATACAGAGATCGTGAAAAATTTAGGGGATCGAAGATCGATCTTTTCGAATTTAAATTAGGATATTTTTAGTAAAAATATATTTTTTAAAAATTATTGTAAAATATATTTCAACTATTGTTGTCACTTTTAGCGCAAACTGGAAACCATTTTATTCATATTAAATTCAGCAGTTCATCTTCAAAGAAAATTAAAACTGATTTGTGATGACCCAATAAGAAACTTCATTAAAACTTTTATATATCTTTTATTTTCTGCAAGTACAAAAATTGAATCGATTTTCGTCAGATCGATTTTTTATAAGCCGATTTTCTTCTGCATCGATTTTTGGTTTGACGATTCCAATCGATCCACAAGATCGATTTTTTCGCCAGAGATCGGGAACCCTATTTGGCATTTTATAATCCATTTTAAATAGCTATTTTCAAATTTTTTTTTTAAATATGTTCAGCAAAACCATTTTCCATTTTGTATTTTAAGTGCATTTTTGAAAACCATTTTCTATTGTAAATTCTAGGAACCATTCTTCCCAGCGCTGCTGGTAGTTACGTATAATCAGTGGTAGATTTACACTACGGGCACGCGGGGCAGTAGCCCCGGGTGGCAAATTTTTAATGGGAGTTTCCTCGCGTTAACATTTCTATTTCTTGAATTTTTCCACAGAAGTACCATCCTTTTGCAATTTTATATTAACTTCATACTGAACCAAAGCTTTACAGAATCCTATGAAATAAAAATTTTCGTTACTTACATTGTAAATAATTATTTTGAAATTGTGGAATTACCGTTACCTTTTAAAATAACAATAAATATTCCTTGGATAATATAAGAATTGGAGAGGTTATGTCATCTCGAACAATAATAAGTGATTAGAAATACTCCAATAAAGTACCTAAAACAGAATTACATAAATTATCAAAATAATTGTAAATTTAAAAAAAACACTGACATTTTAAATTAGTCATTTGTGCGGTAGAGTCCCTATAATAAATATAGTCGTGACATGTCATTTGTTTTCGGTCCAAATCAGAGCGGCAAGCGCGGCAAGCTTCAAAATTGCTTGATCACATGCTTGAGTAAATATTTTTGAGTACATAATTATTGTTAATAAGTTATGAATTACTGAACAATTAAAAATTTTTAATTTAATTATTCTTTCTAGGTTAAACTAAATGATTTTTTCAGATTTTTGTTAAGATTTAATTTATTTCTAATGTATTTTATGAAAACTGTGGACAGAAAATGCCGGTGCCAATTAGCGTTGAGAACACATGTCACGACTCTATTTATTATAGGGACTCTAGATAAACCTATACGGTAAAGCCATCTATGTAACATAAATACAATTACCGCTTGCTACTTTCCGTAATATTGAGGCCTGTTTGAAGTAGGCGCTCTTAAATTTACCAAAATTCACTTAAATAAATCACTTTTAAGCGCGAAAGTTGTAAAATTTGAAAAAAAAAAAACTTAAAATAAAAATTTTTATTTTTTTATTTTTGGTTATTGTTGCTTTATTGAATAATTTTTATCAACAAATAAGTATACTATTCCATTTAAAAAAAGGTAAGTTTGTATCGTATCTCGAAAACCACAAGAGCTATAAAGCTCCTGATTATCGCAATTGGTTGCCCCGGTCGATATCTACAACTCTTATTTGAACAATTTTTCGATTAAATCAACGGTTTGGCTGTAATAAAAATGGCAACTCCCGAAAAACTCACACGGTATATATATATATATATATATATATATATATATATATATATATATATATATATATATATATATATATATATATTATATACATACAGTGAGGTGCAAAACTGAACCAACCTCATAATATTTCGAAATTATTTGGAAAGTAAATTTTAATAATAATCCTTCTTGAAAAAGTTTAATTATTTTTAATAACTATAGACAGCCAGCTACTTAACAGATATTAATTTGTATACATATCTATTTACTTTGAATATGCGTTAATCCTTTTTCTTTGACTCAGTTTTGCACCACATTTCTATTTGTGCTGACACAGAGTGTTCTACGCGATAAAAATATGTGTATAGATTAAGTGTAGTCTAAACAAAGAATACAGCATCGACTAATTCTCAGTTTAAATCAACGTGCCATAGCTAATGAATAAAGCTACATTTATTTTTAATTTACAAATAACGTATCCGATATCGAAATCTACTAAGAAATTAGTGATTGAATTATTAAAAAGTAGACTGAAAATGAAATTACTAAAAAGTGACTGAATTATTAAAAAGTAGAATTTTCCGAGCGATATATCTACAAGATATATTATCGCTCGGAAAATTCATATTAACCAATCGACAGTACAAAAAATCCGAAAAAAATGTAATTTACTAATAGAGAAAAATGTTGGTGGTCAGAAAAAAAAAAAAAAAAACTATCAGGAGAGGATGTTAGAAGAGTTATTCGATATTTGGCTACCGGTGAAGCATCTTCGGCTTCTGAGGCAACCAAACTTTTACAGAAAGACGTTGGCAAGTCAGTAAATAAGTGGACAGTTCATCGGGCATTACATTCCGCAAAGTTCTGAGCTGTCGAAAGAAAAAAGAGACAACTTCTCACTAAAAAAATATTAAAGCCAGGAAATTTCTTTATAAAACAATATATAAAATGGGATGATGATGATTGAATGAAGGTGATTTGGTCAGATGCGACTAAAATTAATAGATACAGTACAGATGGTCGCCGGTGGAATTGGAAAAGAACTAAAGAATCAAGACAACCAATGGATTACATTCAAACGATAAAACATGGTGGTGGTAACATCAAGTTGTGAGGCTGTTTTTCAGCATTTGCTGCAGGTCTAATTCATAGGATTGATGGTAACATAAACAAAAAATTATTGTACTATAATATTCCCAGGATATATTTAACAGAAACAGTCGAAAACATACCCTATCCAGAAGATGAAATAATATTTCAACGTGACAACGATCCGAAACATACCTCGAAATTAGTAAAAAATTGGTTAAGTAAACAAAAATTCAAAGTCCTGATGTGGTCATCTCAAAGTCCTGATCTCAATCCTCTTGAAAAATTATGGTCATATCTGAAGAATAAACTTTTGAATGAATATGAATCACCTCCGTCAAATTTAGATGTTTTATGGGAAGATGTACAGGAACAGTGGTACAAAGTCTCACCTGATTACTGCGAAAAAACTTGTTAGAAGTGTTAAAAAACGATCACATGCTGTTAGAAAGGCAAAAGGTCTGTGGACATAATATTAAAGCTTAATTATTTGATGCTCGCTACAAGTGGTGCAAAAGTGAACCAAAGGTCATTATGATTATTTTATTCTAAAATAGGCTTTTAAGCTAAATTAAGTTTATAACTTTATGTATCAATAAATGTACTTTTCAGTTATATAAATATTGTTTTGATTATAAGGTTTATAATATATTCAAGAAGTACTCAGGTTGACTCAGTTTTGCACCTAACTGTATATATATATATATATATATATATATATATATATATATATATATATATATATATATATATATATATATATATATATATATATGTGTGTGTATTTCTATGGAGTACAGATATAACCTTTATATGTAAGTAAAATCATGTACCTAAAATGGCCAAAAATTGATATTATAAATAGTTTTAATTTCTTTTTGAGTCTAAAATATTTACTTACTGCTTTAAAATCGTAAAATTTTTAATATTTTTTTTATTTCGGAGCGTATCATCAATTGGTAAAATATTGATTTGAAGTTGCAAAATTTTATTAATAATGAAAAATTCGTCAAATGCGTGTTTTTGACACGCACTAAGTAATGTCATCTCAGTGAAAGTGTTAATTTATGATTTTTGTTAACTCTATAGTTGTTAACTCTACAGTCCTCTTGCTTTATTCAATATGAATGTACAACTCAATAATTATTCAGTCACACAACTATATTAATATGTCATCTTCGATGACATAAAAATGGGTGTTTCAATTATTTATTAATTTTTATAAGCAAGTTTAATGAAATACCTAAAAATAGTGTTAGGTAATGGTGGCTTTTACGTTATATGATCTTTCCATTTATAACAAAAAAATTTTTTCTTCAAAAGCCTAATTCAAATAAATGATATTCCAGTCCTTTAACTCTTTTAGGACTAATGACGAGCTCAGCTCGTCATAGCAATTTTAATAAAAATCTAATTGACTAGTGTTGCTGGTCTTGTGTCGGTAACTGGAGCCTACTGCCATCTGACGCTATAATATTGTAAATATACACCTAAGAAGGAAGTAAATCATACCACATACGTCACATCTTTTACATGTGCTTTGCTTGTTGTAAGTGCTGTGCGTTGTATCCATTTTATTAATTATCCTTATCATCGTTATATTTTCAATTTTATTTTTTGTTTTTAATGACATTTATAATTAAAAGCCAGTTTTTTTGAACATTATATTTGAATATTTTAAAACTTCTACGTTAATAACATTTAAAATAATTTTCATAGGTTAAGTCTGTTTCAATTTTAGCGTGTATGTAATAATTTTGTGTATGTGAATTTTTTAGTGCCTAGTAAAGACAATTGATTATATTGATTTTTTAATTTTTGCATTATAATTTTTTTTTTTTTGTATATATAATTATACAATCGTATAAAATACATAATGGCTATTCTGGAAGATAGTGATATAGAATTTAATTTAAGCGAATTTAGTGGCGATGAAAGTTCAGAAAGTGATTTCGACATCGAAGATATTCGAAATATCGTAAGCTGCAGTGAAGAAGGAGAAGGGGGAACAACAAAACGATAGCGAAGAACTTTGGATTGAAGGCCAACGAGAACATTGTCAAAAATTCGATTTTCTTGGTGATTCAGGAATAAAAGTTGAATTTCCTGAGGATAACAATATCCTGGATATTTTTAGGTACGTATTTGTTTATATCTTTGTTTTAAAATATACATTAAGATTGATAACTTTTACAGAAGTAAAAATGAGTTGTTAATACCAGGTGCATAAAAAAAACTGCGTAGGTAAATCTAATAAATTATAGAAAATTAATATTTTAATTGTAATAAATTACTAATTTTTGTTTTAAATATTTAGAACAAAAATTTAATTACAGTTAAACCTTCTTTTATGTGGTCCTTTTTCTGTGCGATTTTTTTAATGCGGTTTTGAAAAAATTTCTAAAGTGCATAATGTAAATCAAAAGCAAGAGAAAGTAAGAAAATATCATTAAGTTTTATGACAGACGCATTTTTCAGAATTTTCATACTATTTTAAAAATGAAATAAATTGTCCTTATGTGTAAATTAATACTTTATCTTGTTTAGAAAAGCAGCTTTTAAGCAAATCGTGAGATTTTGAGCGTTCTGAGTTACATATTTTCGACGATTTTCTTACAATCTGGATCGAACTATATTTTTTATAGCAATTTATGAAGTTCTTAAATATATTTTTTTGTGCGATTTTTTTATGCGGTCCATATCCACCGCACAAAAAAAGGTTTACTTGTACTATACTATTAAATTAAGCAATAAATCATTCAATGGATGCAGTGATGAAGTTGTTGTAAATCTACTTCGTTGAGTGAAATCATTTGTTTGATATTGAAATTTCCCGTTCTGGTGTGTGTCCGGTGTCAATTAAATGCCTCGCAAAAGCAGAGTCGGATTTCTTATTCCTATTAAACTTAAAAAATCGGGTATCTACAAATTAAACTGCCAAAACTGTAATAGTTTTTACATCGGTCAAACTGGCAGAAACTTTGAAACTCGGAGAGCAGAGCATTTCAGATCCTATAGGAATAAGAAATCCGACTCTGCTTTTGCGAGGCATTTAATTGACACCGCACACACACCAGAACGGGAAATTACCGTGCTACACGAGGCAAACAAAGGACAGAAGTTAACAATCCTAGAAGCAATAGAAATAAATAAACATAACTCCGATCACCTTTTAAATGACTACACCGATATCTACAGTTCAATTTTATTTTCAATTTTATAATTTAATTAAACCTTTCAAATTGTATTTTTTCTGTAATATTGTTTGTTTGTCAATTTCAATCTTTTGTCAAGTGTTTGCTTGCATTTGTCACATGTAACGTAATCTTGTTTTTCTTGTTTTCGGATTGTCCCACTACCCCCGCCCCTTCCACTTCCACACCATATACCACTCCCCTTCATAAGTATAGGTAGATAAAATCAGTATATAAGGGCATGTATCGAATATAATTTTTATTCTGTTTGAAAATGAACTAACGGTTCGAAACAATACTGTCACAGTTTCAAAAATAAAAGTGGTATTTTGCAAAGTAAAGTATTTGTTTATTATTTACAATTTACTTACCTACCACATCAAAATAAAAGATAATATTAATATTGTAAATTTATTTTTTATTTTTGCAGATGCTTCATAACCGACGAAATAGTGGAAAAAATAGTGGAAACAAATATATATGATCAGGAGTTTATGAATAAAAATAAAGAAAATGAACCACATTCTTCCCATAAAGAAGTTTTCAAAACAAATGTTAATGAATTAATGTGCTTCTTGGCATTAATTTTATTAGAAGGTGTGGTACACAAACCAAGTGAAAAATTGTATTTTACAAAGAGGCCATCAGTTGAAACACCATTCTTCAAAAAAGTGATGTCGTGGGAAAGATTTTTTCTATTAAAAAAATTTCTTCATTTTGAGAGTAAAGAATTAGAACCCACAGATAGAGATGTGACTTATTTGAAATACTAGTATTTAAAATGCAAAATACAAAATACAAAATACCTATTTCCATTTTGTATTTAAATACTTTTTTGAAAAAAGCATTTTGTATTTTATTTGAAATACCTTTCCGGACGTATTTTATATTTTCAAAATACAAAATACTTTTTTTTGATAAGTCTTGTCAAAATCTAGTTCTTTAATTTTTTTTCTGGAATGATCTGGTTGTTTTTGAAAGCTTAAGTTAGCGACATTGAATGGCGGCTCACAAGTCTCGCTATAGTTTTGCCGCGGTAATCATATCAGTTCTGTGTCAACGTGTTTGTTTAATAATAATAGAATCACGAAAGAACGTATAAAATATTTTGCTGTTGTTTTTTTTATGTCATATTGACTTGTTTGCAAAAGTTGAGTATTTAATTAACTATTATAATTAAATATAATCAGTGGTGGCCACGTGGTGGCCAACTACTCCGGGTACCTAACCTAAAAATTAATATAACAAGTAAAAATTAAAATTGTGAAATGTAAGTATTACGAAAAATGTTAATAACTCACACGTAAATTGTGTAATTTTTTTCTTATTTTCTTTTCTATTTTAGGGATAACGCTAACATTCCATTGATATTGAAGCATTGTTTTACTGATATAAAAAAAGATGCTGGAAGTGAAAGTAATGTATCAGCTATTTGCAAGAAATGCTCTAAAACTTTAAAAGGAAGTCTAATTTCAACTACAAACTTCTTGAATCATATAAAAAGAAGAGGTCATAGTGATTTATTAAAAGAGTACGAAGAACTAAAACCACATCAAACCAAAAAAAGGAAATGTGGCGCCGCAGTCACTGATGAAAGTGCAAGTACATCAAAAAAATTAAAACAAACAACTATTTCAACTCCAATATCAGTCAGTTTAGACAAGTTGATTATAAATTTTGTAATTAATACAATGTCCCCAATTTCAATTGTTGAAAACAAATCATTTAAGGCCCTAATTGAAGGTGCTCAAAAATTGACAAATACACCAAAAATTATGTGCCGGCGTACATGCAATAAGAAAATCGCTGATATGTGTTTAGAATATAAGGAAAATCTTAAAAATAAATTAAAAAGTATTGATTACGTATGTACCACAGCCGATGTGTGGTCATCATCAAGAAGAAGTTATTTAGGTATGACGGTCCATTGGATCGATCCAAACACTTTTGAAAGAAAAAGTTCTAGTCTTGCATGTAGAAGGTTTAAAGGTTCTCATACCTTTGACAAGCTTGCAGAACTGATTGTTGATATACACACTGAGTATCATTTGAAATTACCAAAAATAACAAAAACTGTAACTGATAATGGCTCAAATATGGTAAAAGCATTTAAAGTATACGGTAAACCTGATTTAGAAATTGACACACAAGAGGGAATTTTATCATCGTCGTCTGATATTGAAAGTATTCAGATGAATAAACATAATGACAATTACGATAATGATAACCATGATAATGATGATGACGATGATGAGATTGATGAGACATTACTCTTAAAGGATTTTCCTGAATCTCAGGAAGTTGAAGAAACATATCAATTGCCTAACCATGAAAGATGTGCCACTCACACATTACATTTAATTTCTTCTCATGATATTAATCAGGCAAGATCTCAAAGTAATTCATACCGAAAACTGCATGATGCAGCTATGGCTAAATGCCAAGCAGTTTGGAATTTGTGTTCCAGGTCATCTAAGGCGTGTGAAATTTACTTAGAATCTACTGGGAAATCTCCAAGTAGTCCATGCCCAACTAGATGGAATTCATATCATAATTGTATTATGGATCTTTTGAAAGTTCAGGAAACTTTAAATGAAACCTTAAGGAAACAAGGACTACCCGTTTTTAAGGAAATTGAATTACAGTTCCTGACTGAATATACCAACTGTACAAAACCAATTGCTGAAGGTATTACAAACTTAGAGGGAGACAAAGAGACATTTTATGGAGGCCTTCTACCGGAATTAATGAGAATACAAAAAATTTTGCATTCTTTTGAAATGGATAATCCCACATATTGCGGTGTACTCGTAGATATAATTAAAAAAAGTTTAGAAAAGAGATTTAAAAAATTTCATGACTTGAAGGACCCGAAAGCTAAAGAAGCCATTTTAGCAACAGTGTCATATCCTTTTTTTAAATTAAAATGGGTGTCAAAGGTAAATAAAGAACATGTTAAAGAACTGTTCCTCGCAGAAGTGAGAAAGCTTAAACATGATGAAGATGATGTAAAAAATAAACCTCAGTCAGAAAAGAAAAAAGAAAAAAATGAATCTTACTACATGTTTCTAGATGATTCTGATTCCTCAGTAACTAGTGATACTGCAAATAACACTACTACTGACCTAGAGTCACTTCAATATTTGAAGGATGAAGATAGCAGCCTTGAATCTTTAAATAAGTACCCAACGGTAAAGAGGGTCTTCTTAAAATATAATACTTGTCTACCTAGCTCTGCACCTGTCGAAAGACTATTTTCATATGGTGGCATGATAATGAGACCACACCGACGAAAGATGAACGATAGTGTCTTCGAACAAATGATTTTATTAAAATCTTAAGCTTACATGTAAAATAAACTTACCGTAAACACGGATTACTCGAGCCCAGATTTGCAAATCATGTGATAATTTCTAAAATTGAGCGTAACTTATATTTATTTTATTTGGGATAGGAAATTCAGTATGTTAATCTGTATAAATACCTATCAAATAAACATGTTACTTACTATTGACTAAAGTAAGCACAAAACAAAAAATAATACTTTTACATTTTGGGCTGAAGTAATCCGTGTTTACGGTATTTGAATTTAAATAAAGAAAATTAAAAACAAGAAAAAGTATTTTATTTAAAAAAAAAGGATTTTAAAAATACGTATTTTGTATTTAGTATTTCAAATACAAATAGAAAAAGTATTTTGTATTTTGCATTTGAAATAGCAAATTTAAAAAAGTATTTGCATTTTGTATTTAAATACTTTTTATAAACCATTTTGCACATCTCTACCCACAGACAACTACTCAACGAAATTGAAGAAAATTTGGCCAATTATTGAAATAGTTAATTCAAGATTTCAGGAAGTGTATACACCGGAGCAAGAAATATGTGTGGATAAAAGCTTACTACTTTACAAGAGAAGATTGAACTGGAAAGAATTTATTCCGAACAAACGTGCCCGGTTTGATATAAAAAATTTTAAACTATGCGAAGCTTCGTCGTCATATATTTATAAATTTATAATTTATACTGGCAAAGATAACGTATTAAGCGATTCGTTTTCAGAATTGCCATTTTGTAGTAAGATAGTACTTACTCTTTCTGAAACTTTATTGGATAAAGGTTACTGTTTAATTACAGACAATTATTATAATTCGCCATCACTCAATAATCTGTTGCTCGAGCGAAAAACAGATTTGTACGGCACGCTAAGAAAAAGCAAGAAAAATTTACCTCCACAAATAAAAAATTAAAAATTAAAATACCCCTGTCGCAGCACCTGCATAACATAGCGAATTTCCGTTTATAAAAACGAACTTATCCAACGGTGTGGGATCTCGAGCTCAAGTCGCGTCATGACAGTGGCTGTAATAGCTAAATTTCATTTTGGAAATTCGCTAAAACCACCCATAAAACCTATTAGCGTTATTCATAAAGACAAGTTAAGATAACTCTAAGTTTGAACTTAGAGATATCTTACCAAAGTTAACGCTAAGACTTAAATTAACATTACAATTCATAGACAGATTTTAAAATTGTCCTACTAAAAACAAGCTTGAAGCTAGTCATAATGATACATTGTGAGGTGTACACAAGCTTTACAATTGATTCACCAATTGAAAGCAATCAGAAAAGCGAAAAATATTTGAACAGTAGTAGCGCGAAATATTTAAATTAATGAAAATTCTATCACTAAATAATTAAAATTTTTTGATGTTTTTGCCGTAATTAATAAAATAATATAAAAGTATACATAATTATACATTTTAATTTAATTTATAATGAATAACAAATAACTAATATTAACGGAAAAATCTATTTATTGAAAATTTAAATTTCTTTGTTGTAAAATATTTAAACTGTTAGAATGTCAGTACGATAATATGGACTCTTTGTTTAAAATCACAACACGACGCTCTAGCAAATATATTTAAAATTTTATGAAATAAGTGATATTATGTGACAATTTTAATATTTTCTTTTTAATAATGTGAATTGTCTTTAAAACATGTGTTTTAAATATACATATATAATATAATTGTGCTGTTTTTTATTATATTTATATATAAGATATGATGTACCTACTTTGATCGAATTTGACTGACTTATGTATAAAGCCATAATAAAATACCTATAAATTATAACATAATATACTAAAATATTTGTTTATTTATTAAAAATTTTTACAAAAAAATGTAAAATAAATATAAATTTTGTTAATGATTTAGATTTTTATAATTTTAAGCATAAACTGTGGTGCTTAAGAGCTTAAAGCCTTAAACATTAAATAAATGTGGTGGTTCCGATAATTTTCAACATTTCAGTAGGACAAACAGCTAAAAGAAAATGTAATAATAAATTAAGATTAACTAAAGTATAGTAAAATAGTATGTTAAACTACCGTTTTGTTTATAAATGCTTACATTAAAAAAAATACGTAAGTACGTACACAAAAAATGTAAGTAGAAAGTGAAAATATTCTGTCACAGAACTGCAGGTTGGCATTTGTAACATAATTATAGTATTCTTGACATAATTATTAATGAAAAATTTGAAAGAATTTTTTCTTTTTCTTGCTCCTTCAACTGTATTTTTGGGTTGTTTCATAATTTTTCAAGAAATATTACGAAATATTTCAATTTGACAAGCCTGATCACATAACTTAAACATTTTTTCCAAAAAATTGTAAAATTTTCACCACCAGGAAATTTTATCAACTAACTTACTAAATTTGCTTTTTGTATTTCATTATTTTTAGTTTTTGTAAACTTTTTAATAATTTCAAAAGAAATATTACGAAAAAAAAATGTGTTAAAATTTTTATGTATGGATCCATTTTATTAATTTTATCTGTCAAATAAAAAAAAAAAATTGAAAGTGCAATAAATAGTATTGAAATTAAATATATGGAATACATTGTGCATACATTTGTACACAATTATTAAGACCAGGGCTGGGAAAAATGGTTCATAGAAACCATTTAAAATAGAAAATGGAAAATGGTTTCCAAAAATGCATTTAAAATACAAAATGGAAAATGGTTTTGCTGAACATATTTAAAATTGAAAATGGAAAATAGTTATTTAAAATGGATTATAAAATGCAAAATGCTTTTTTTTACTTTAAATTTATTCTATAGATTTTTTATCATATATTAATTTAAAAAAAAAAGTTAAGAAAATATCAAACGTACTGAAATTAAATACATAAAGGCAGTCTTTTGAGAAAATTTTGTAAAGTTTGCATGATATGAAAACGAAACTGAACTCTTCAAATATTGTTACTTATTGTAAAATTTAATTCGGCCTTGACGTATTCAAACCTTGACGACGCTACGACTGCAACTTCTAAATAAAATTACGAAAATAATCTACTCGAAATACAAAAACATTTCTTATTGACGTGTCTTAGAGATAGTAATACACAACTTGAGTCAGAACAGAGACTTAGTGCCGATGCACACATGCGTTTTTTTACCGCTGCGTGCACGCAGCGGCACCGCAAAATGTGATGCACACATACGGTTTTTGCACGTTGCGTGCACGGTGCGGCGCCGCAGCGGTTATAAAGACCATTGAATTAAATTGTGTGGTGCACACATACTTGCGGTGCCATGCGGCGCCGCAGCGTGCACGCAGCGGTAAAAACACGCATGTATGCATCGGCACTTAAGGGAACTGCAACTCTAGTAACAAATTTAACTCAAGTGACATTGTAACTCGAGTTATAAAAAATTTGAGTCAATTACATCAACTTACATTTAACTTACAATTTGTTAGACTTCAAGTCGTTCAATTCAAGTTCTATAATTAATATTGTATACATATAAATTTGAGTATACATGCATTTTCATTTTAAATGTAAAATGGATTCAAATCTTCATTTTAAATACAAAATGGAAAATGGTTTGACCGAACTAATTTAAAATAGAAAATGCAAAATGCCATTTTGTATTTTGAATACATATTTAAAATGAAATCATTTTAAATAGTTTCCAGTAGAGATGTGCTCGTGAGTACATTTTTACTCACGATCACGCACAGTCACGAATTAAGTTTTGTACTCACGCCCAGTCCCGAACGAGAAAATTTATTTCTTTTCACACTCACGCACGATCACGAACAAAAAACTTTAATGCTTTCACACTCACGCACGCTTATGAATTAAACATAAAAACTTTTAAATCTAATCGTTTGAATTTTGAGTGAAAATCACTATCGTTTTAACAGTCAGTTAAAATTATGTCCTCACGATAAAATCAGAATTATGGTTAGCACGGTTCACTGAAATTAATACTGATGCAAGTTACATACTATTTAATTTTTTCTGGAAAGCGAGAAAATTTTCAAAATTTTCCATCTGGTGATTTATTGTTTAATTTTTGTTCTTATTGTACTGTATTTGTATATAAATATGATATTTCGCACAACCAAACCAAATAATATATGTACTTTTTTAACAAAATTGTGACAAAATATTTTTTAGTACGGTTCACTTCAAATAGCTCGACCCTTTTTCTTATGTAAATTCAATAGTAACAGGGTTCAACTCATTTGAAATGAACAGTACCTATAAATACATACATACATAATAAATTTGAAAAAAATAATAATAATGACAATAAACAACTTAAAATGTTGAAAAAGATAATATTTCCTTAAAATTAACCCATATGTTCTTTTTATTATTCCTTCATAGAATGATAGATCCTATACTATTCAAAGCTGTAAAACTAACCTTGTAATATTTTCAAATATACCCATTGACTGAGACCGAAAATACACATATCATGAGAGACAGACCAATTTTAAGAATTTGTTCGGAAGAAATAATCAGAACAACATCATAAACACTGTTGGACATTTCTAAATTGTAAATCATTTTGTATACACTCCAAGTACCTCGGTAAAAAATTGGAATTTGTTAGTACAAAGGGTTATTGGATTTCTACCTACTTGTACTCATAAAAAGTGCGTAATATAAAAGAAAAGTTTCTTTTTTGTAGTTAAAAAATCAAATTGGTTTAGTTAATATTCCCTAAAATTGAAAAAAATTATTTTTAAAATTTTTTTATTCATGGTCTTCAACTTTTCGTGACTCACGAATTATTCACGGCAATAAATTAAATGTCACGATCACGCCCACTAACGTACGATCATAAAAAATTGTTCACAATCACGATGGGTCACGCGTGAATTCACGAGTTTGGCACATCTCTAGTTCCCAGCCCTGATTAAGACAATATCCAAACGCGGATAAATTTATGTAAAAGTGTTACTGTTTCAAAGTGGTTTAACGTAATTTTCATACAATTGTACCAAAATGTTAATAGTTTTAATTCCGTGGTAACATAATCTATCGCCTCCGACATAAAGCAAATTGTCGTGATTTTTTTTCTCAAAAAAATGGAATAGATACATTATAAAAATATATTTAACTGAGAGAGAAATAGAATATAGCCGAATCGTTAAATTGGATTTAAAAAATCATGCCCCGCCACTTATAAAGCGTTTTTTATTTTGAATGTAGCTCGCAAAAAATGACAGAAAAAAAGAATGTGAGTGCGAGTGAAATGGAGAACGACATATTTCCTAGTTTTTCTCGAAAATTAAGTAACTTAGAGCAACGGTGTAAAAGAATTTTTTACGCATATTGCCTTTTACTTTGGCTTGGTGTAAAAATTTTTTTGGAAAATTGCTTAATTCTGGCAAAAAACTCATTTTGTTGACAAAAATGGCCGAAAAACCTACTTCTGGGCATCCGACGTGTCTGGCTAACGAACTCATCCAACGATTTGGAAAATCGAATTTGCACACAAAATTTCATAAGCATTAAACGTTTCGTTCGAGAGTTATCGCGCGGATACATATATACATACATATATATATATATATATATATATATATATATATATATATATATATATATATATATATATATATAGCTTAGCCAAGCCAATCTAGTCTTCAGTACGCACACAAAATTTCATGGTAATTAAACGTTTCGTTCGAGAGTTATCGTGGGAACACATAAATATATATATATATATATATATATATATATATATATATATATATATATATATAAATTTTAGTGAATATCATTTTCGTATTCTAGGGACCGCAAAACATATTTCTGTTATAGTCTCGGCTTCAGATTGCGTCATGAGAGCGGCCGTAAAAGCTTTTTAAAAAGAGTTTTCGAAATTCGCTAAAAAGGTGAATTAGCCCCATACCACAATATTAAGGTAACCGTTGTTCACTGGCAAGATAAAAAAGAAGTACTGTTTATAACGTCAATTCACAAAGGAGAATTTTTAACAAAAATTATTAAAAATAAAGAACACACAAAACCCGATGTCGTTTTCGACTATAATGATAAAATGGGAGGTGTTGATAGGTCGGATCAGTCAATGGAGCCATACACAATCGCGCGATCGCGACTGTTATAATATTATTATAAATTGGTTTTTACACTTATTGGAAATGACAGCACATAACTCCTGGGTAATTACTATATTAAAAAAATGGAGGAAAATTAAGCCACGAAATGTTTTTAATAGAATTAGTGGAAAAAATTATTGAAAAATATCTTAATCCATCTACGGCCCGATTTACATTAACGCTCTGCTCTCACTCCGATATCACTACGCTCCCGATTCGATATAATCTTGTTGTGTTCACATTACAGTGATGATATCATGCTGGTACCACCTATTCGTTCTCTATTGACATTATAATGCTGCTCTGGGTACACTCCCAGTTCGATACAAATATCTTTTCATAACAACTGAATGCAAGCGGAGTGGAGTGGAATCAAAAAAGTGTTTACACTATAGGTACAAACCATAACAAGTCTGATATCGCTCCGATAAAATATTACCTGAGTGGTATTGATATTGGAGTGACATTGGAGCGAGAGCCAACCATGACTGATATCGGACCGATATCAGAGCGATGATGTGAATACACTCATTGTTTATCGTGTAAGAATATTTTATCGAACCTGGAGCGGAGTGATATCGGAGTGAGAGCAGAGCGTTAATTTAAATCGCGCCTACAGGTTTCACATCTGGACGAACGGGCCAAGTGGATCTTGCCCCCCCCCCCCTAGACTGACAGCTAAACATTTCCTAGATTATATTCCATCAACATCAAAATCAAACCCTACAAGGAGTTGTCGCGTTTGCTGTGTAAAAACCGATCCAAAAACGAATAAAAAAATTAGAAAGTAAACACGAACCTGGTGTCCCGACTGTGGTGTCCCCTTCTGTGCGATACTATGTTTTAAAATCTACCGTACAGAAAGATATTTTTAATTTTATTATTTTTAGCGAATTTCCAAAACTGGAAATTCAGCTTTTACGCCAGGTGTCATGGTGCGACCTAAGCCCGAGACCATATCAGAAATATGTTTTGAGGTCCCTAGAATACGAAAATGATATTCACTAAAATTTATATATATATATATATATATATATATATATATATATATATATATATATATATATATATATATATATATATATATATTATATATATATATATATATGTATCCGCGCGATAACTCTCGAACGAAACGTTTAATGCTTATGAAATTTTGTGTGCGAATTCGATTTTCCAAATCGTTGGATGAGTTCGTTAGCCAGACACGTCGGATGCCCAGAAGTAGGTTTTCCGGGCGTTTTTTGTCAACAAAATGAGTTTTTTGCCAGAATTAAGCAATTTTTCAAATTTTTTTTTACACTAAGCCATTGTAAAAGGTAAAACGCATAAAAAATGTTTTTATACCGTTGCTCTAAATTACTTACTTTTCGAGAAAAACTAGGAAATATGTCGTTCTCCATTTCACTCGCACTCGCATTCTTTTTTTTTCTGTCTCATTTTTTGCGAGCTAAATTCGAAAAAAGCCGCTTTATAAGTAGCGTGTCATGATTTTTTTAATCCAATTTAACGATTCGGCTATATTCTATTTCTCTGTCAGTTAAATGTTTTTATAATGTATCTCTGTTCCATTTTTTTTTACAAAAAAAATCCCGACGATATCTGTTATGTGATATGATCAGAATTTAGATTATATTTACACCTTCCTAAAATTAATAAGAGTTTGCTTCAATCGTATAAAAATTACGTTAAATCATATTCAAACAATAATATTTTTACGTAATTTTTTATCCAATTGACAATACAGTTATGATTAGAATTGTATAATCAGAGCATTCTAATATTAAATAATTTTGCACATTCAATTTTTTTTTTTAACAAAGAAAAATTTTTTTAAATTTTGACACATTCTTTTATGAAATTTCGATTAAGAAATATTAAAAAATTTTAAAGTGAATCATTTAAAAAGAGTTAAAAATAAATTAAAAAGGAAACATTTCTCTATTTTAACATATTTGTAAAGAAAATTTTACAGTTTACTTACAGTTTTTTGAAAAAATGTAATAACATTTTTACATACAATAAAGATTATATTTGAACGGTAGGAAATCCACAAATTTTTTTTTATTTCTTTAATTAATTATTAAATTTGGTTTTAGAAGAAAATCTTCGTCTAATTCGCTCCAAGCCGAAAGTATAGCCACTAATAAGGACATTCCACTGTTAAAATAAATGGAAAATATATTGAAATTTATTTAATGAAAGCCATTCATACACATTTTTAAAATATCCTTTTGAATTATATAACAAATAAAATCTGTGTAAAAAAATCTAATTGACGTGTTTTTTCTCAATTTGCTAATATTAAGTAAGGCTCGTTAATTAGGGAGTGATTGTGTTAAAATTTTAATATAAAATATGGTAATTTTAACCCTCTTTAAAAGAACATTTCGATTTTAACAATAAAAAAATTTTAAAAAGTGTTTTCGTTTTTCCCGGATTACCAAAAACTGTTCATAGGCATATCTGTGACTAAAGTTGCCTCCCTTTCTTAAGAAAATAAAGTATTTTTAAAATTTTGTGCAAAAGAATAAAACACAATTAACGAAAAAAAAGTACGCGTTTCCATATTTTTAAGATTTTGTAGTACAAGAAAATCCTTATAAATTCATCATATCTGTTATTGCATTTACTAGCTTTTACGCAATTTAATAAACAAAAGTCTGAAAATGGACGTAGAATCTCACTGTTATTAATTATTATGTCTTAGTCTTTTGAAAAATTATTTTTTGAACTAAAATAAGAATAGGAGGAATATAAACTTAGGGGTAAACGACAGGAGTATATAAACTTTATTTTAGATTCTACGTTTATTTTTACAGAAAATCATCAAGTACCTATTATTTCTTTTTTGAATGTATAAATACAAAAAGTTCGAAATTATTTTATATTAGAATTTCAATTTTGGTCGACCCTACGGGTTGTCCCCATTTACTTTTTTCTTGTCTCTTTTGACCCCAATTTTTCATAGAGAAGAAATTATACGATTTTTGTTAATTTTTCAAAAACCACCGATATTTTTAAATTTTTTGGATACTGCTGATAAAGTGACCATCTTCGCGTAAATTTTTAATATATTAAAGATTAGGTACTCATAAAATAAATACAAAAAAATACGGTGTGAAGTCGGAATGCGTACCTATTCATCCTTGTCTACGGTAGCACATTTTTTATTGACATAAATATTAGAAACGCAGGAAAAGAGACCAGGAATCAACATAGAAGTGGATTATGGTACGATATATTTTCTGAAAAAAGTGCTTAGGACCAAAGTTATAGAGTTCAAAGTGATGCACTTGATGATGACTTTGAAGTTGACCTTGAGGTCAATTTCCAAAGTCATTTGAAAATCATTTAATATTTTTCAAAAGGAGTAGTTTACTTTTCATCCCTAAATGGTTCAAAGTATATTCGAACGAATTTCACATGCAAGATAGAAAATAAGTGATCAAGAAGTAATTTTGAAAAATACTTGCTCAATCGCAATCGGAAAAATAATAGTTAATCATATGTTGAATTGAATTCCTAATATGATAACTATAGAGTAGCAATAAAAATTTTAAAAAATTTTGAAAATTTCTAATATAACATAAAGTTAATGTTTAACTTACAATTGGAGTGATATTAAATCTTTTCTTAACTTCTAAAATTACTTACAAAAATGTTTTCTTCTAATTTTTTCTATAAATTTGCGCCTATTTTTTCATTTCGTCAGGTTTTTATTTTTTTTATTTTAGAAAAATAACGCAACAAATCAATTTTGAAGATAGATTGAGTCAATACATGAAATTACTGCTTATAGGTACAGGATATGGTCAAAGTTCGGCAATGGCTAATCATTTTCAACTGACCTTGAAAATCGATTTCAGGGTCACTATCAAGTGCATCGCTTTAAATTCTACAAATTTGGTACTCAGCCCTTTTTTCAAAAAATATGCCGTTTCAAAAATATTTAGCTATAACTGTTTTCATCTACAGAGGTTGAATGGTGTTTTCTACCCCTAAAAAGCGTATTTAGCCGAAATAAAAAAACACGTATTTAATATTTTTCGCTGTTTAATAAGTATGTTAAGTTTCATTCAAATTGGCAAGTATTAGTTGGGTAGTGTTATTTGTCAGAATGTTTTGCCGATCTAGTTTTTTCAATATTTCTTTGCTCGTTTTCAGAATTTGTATTTTAATTTCTACGGACAAATAACTCATTCTTTTCTTCGATTTTAGTAACTTTTATTTGCTGATGTTGACCATTAATTGATCGAAACATATCAAATATTTTTCAATGATTTTTTTAGCGAATGTCGAAAATTTTGAAAATTTTTTCACCGTTAGTAAGTTAAAGTATTTGAATTCATTAAGTAATTAAATGATGTCCACAAGAACCTTACGAACTACCATAAGTTATATGAGATCCCTAGGACCCGTTTTTTACTGTTAGGATAAACTTTTTACTAAAATTATTTTAGATGAATAAAGGTTATGTTGTATGATTTCCGCCAGGGTTTACTGTTCCCATTATTGTAAAAAATAAACTAACCGACCGATTTTGAAAATTTTTTCACTGTTAGAGAACTAAATTATTTTAGATGGATACAACTATGCTGCACAAAGTCCGTTCGGGTTCTTGGGTTCCAAAAATATCAAAACTAATTACCCAGCCGATTTTAAAAAATCTTTTACTCTTAGAAAGCTAAACTATTTTAAATAGGTACAGTTCTTAGATGAGATCCGCCAGTCCCCAAAATTTGGAAATTCGCTATGTTATGCAGATGCTGCGACAGGGGTATTATTATTCAATTTTAATTGTAGGTACATATTGTTCAGGCTACTTCATACATTTCAAACATGCAACTCCTTGGCTCATTGGTCATAGATAAAAACTTCGAATAATTATTCTAGATTAATAGATAATATAGATAAAAACTTAGACAAAAAGATAGATAAAAACTTCAAAATTACACGTCAAATTATTGCAAAACAAGAAACCGTTGTTTCGTCGTTATCATCATCGTAGTGAACAACATGAAGTTTACGACATCATTTCCATCTATAGTCCACTGCCACGGAGTCGACAACACACAAGAAAACAACTCGGTACACCAACGGAACCAGCGCCCCGACCGAAATCGGAATTTCCACGTGTCACAAAAAATTTGGTTTTATTCTTTTTTTATGATAAGTAACTTTTTTACGTCATTATTTCTGAACATAAATTTTTGTAAAAATTGTCAATACATATTTTCGTAAAGAAAACCAATACATTAGATTTTGTGTGTGTGATATATTTATTATGTAATTTTTTTACTTCGTTATTTCTGAATATAAATTTTTGTAAAAATTGTCATTAAATATTTTTGTAAAGAAAACCAATAAAATATATTTTATTGCGTGTGTGTATATTTATTATGACCTTAAGAGTGTTCAACCAAAAATCTCCAAAAACAACGTTTACTAGAAACAATTTTGAGGCTTTATTTTAACTTAAAAAATTAAAATAAAAACCTAATTCGGTAGAAAAAAGACTGTAATTTTTCGGATGGCCATTGATTTTTAAAAGTTAAATCATTTTAATTACAAAAAATTGCTCTAAACATCACCATTTTTGAAATAGTAGAAACAAAACTGAAGCTTTAGTATTTACTTAAAAAATTTGATTCTTTTTTTAAAAATTGCATAAATACCTTCTCTTTTTCGGATGGTCATTTAAAAATCATTTACATTAAAACTGACCTTAAAAAAAATTAAAAACCTTAAAAATTGCCAAAATCGGTTTGAATATTTCAAATTAAGTTTAGTTTTAACAGATGGCAGTGAGTTCGTTATAATATTTGTAATTTTTACTATAGGGACATATTTACAATTTTTATGAAAAAATGAATTTGTGTTCATTTTTGCTGGGATTCTCAACACAAATATAATTGATTAAAATATATATGTACATGGGTTACTACACGTCCAAGGAACGTTTTAAAATTATTATAATAAATTATGTTTGACTTGATTACAAAAATCACAATTATTATTATCAGGCGATGGGGCAGTTGGAAATAACTGAAAGAATTTTGAAAAGATCACAAACCACAAAAGGTCTCTTATTTGAAATTTGGATCAAAATTTTTGGAAAAATAAAATGGAAGAAAAACTTATTGAATTTTATGACTCTAAATTATTACCCGAAATACCTATTAGACCCACGACATACACAAAAACTTAAAATTTGTGACTAATTTTTATTATTTTTCTTGTAAGAAAAATTGTATTTTCATATAATAACACCCATTGTAAAATTTATTCAATTTTATTGTAAATACTATAATATTTTTTATAATACATATAATAATACTTTATAAAAGAAATGCGGCTCTCTAGACCCAACAGTTGACGTTGAAAACGTTTTGGAGTTATTAATTAAAGTTTAAAAGTTAACATTTTGTGTCTAAGTTTCTTTATTATTTCTCATTCTTTATTAAAATTATATAAGAAGGACACAATTAATGAAAATATTTTAGCAAAAGATTCTTCAAAAATCTTTCAGGTCAAGATCAACACTCAGATCAAATTTCTAGTTTCTAGCACTAGCAGAAGTTCTCAAATAAAATAACCATTTATTTGGAAATATAAAATAATATTTGTTTTTTTAAAAAAAATCAACAAACCTTTTTTCATTCATTTGTGTTACTATAGTATTAAATGGTATTAATAATAATACATACACGGATACATATACAAGCTGGAAACAGATTTATCGAACATGGGGCAAGTATGGTGAGAAATTTTTCTCAGGATCAATGTGATCTCTGACACTTTTTGATCAATAATATTTCATTTTTAAATCGCGTTACCATGGATCTGCAATATTTTTGTGTTTGTCAGATTAAAAATCCAAATTTATTGCGAATTTTAGAATGACAAATTAGAATTTATTAGAATGACAAATTATGGTTCATTATGCTACCGAAAAAAAAAATTCAGTTTATCTCATGATGTTTGGCGGGCCATAGTTATCGTGAAACACGTGAATTATTTAGTGTGTTTTACGAAAATAGACAAGTCCCCAGTATAAGTACTATAAAACACATTGTAGATCAATTTCGTATCACGAGTTGTGTAAATAGTGCTTGTTTAAGACCACAAAATGATCCAAGAAACATTAATGAAGATTTGGAGATGGATGTTTTAGCTGATTTTGATCTAAATCGAAATACAAGCATCAGAACAGTTGCTAAAGAGAAAAATATTAGCCATACTAATGTACATAGAATTTTGTAAAAAGCAAATTTACTCTACATCCAAGTATAAACATTTGCATGAAGTTTTCCCTGAAGATTCGGATGTGAGAAACGAATTTCGCAAAATAATGATGAACAAATCAGATCTAGATCCTGATTTTTTGAAATTTTTGTATTTTACCAATGAATGTACACTTACTTTACAACAATATCCCAATTTCCAAAACTGCAGGTATTGGGCAACCGAAACCCCACATGTTTAT
Organism: Brachynemurus nebulosus; assembly: GCA_035578155.1. Taxonomy (NCBI): domain Eukaryota; kingdom Metazoa; phylum Arthropoda; class Insecta; order Neuroptera; family Myrmeleontidae; genus Brachynemurus; species Brachynemurus nebulosus. The sequence goes on from JAPWDM010000016.1 coordinate 8,793,018, forward strand.
GTAGATTGTCACACGCAGTATCGACAACAGCTGAATGTATGGTCAGGAATTTTGGAAGGCAATATTATAGGATCATCTTTTATGAATGGAGCACTTACGGGCGATAAATACCTTTAGTTAATAAACGGCATTGATCCAACAATCGAAGCTGTGGTAAATGGCGAAAACAATATAGTCTGGTTTAAATTCGATGGAGCACTTGGACGTTATTATAGATCAGTGCGTGAGTTTTTAAATCAGCATTTTCAAAATGCTTAAAGTGGACGTGGGAGCGCAATTAAGTGGCTCCACATTCTCTCGATTTACCGCTAAATAATTTATTTCTTTGAGATCACTTAAAAAGCAAAATTTACACATCAAGGTCCCACCCAAATACGCAGTCTCTGCAAGGTATTATTGTAGCAGCCTATTTTAATATTACTACCAACAAAAACACTAAATATTCGCAATGAATTTTACAATAAATTGGGATATTTTTTAGCGGTTAATGGAGAAAAATTTGAACATTTAATTTAATAAAAGTAATAATAAAGTATTTATTTATAACAATTAGTTTGTTTACTTTTAATTTTTAATTTTATTTCAATAAACCATAAAAAAATATATCTATGTCATTTTATTCTAATAAACGGCGTAATTTTAACACTAGCATATTACATTAATGATTCATACAAAATCTTCCATTTTATTTGCCCTCTGTTGAATAAATCTGTTTCCACTTTGTATATATTTGCACAAAACATATGCATTTTTATGATATTGCATAAAATGGATACAAATTATCAAATATTAATCAAAAATTTTTCTAAAGTTCTTTTAGATCAAAACCTACACTTATATACTAAATTTTAAATTCCTTGTACTAGTAGAAATACCCTAACAATACGATTACATTTGAAATTTGAAATAAGTCCCCATAAACGTTTTCAATGTTAAAAATATTTTTTTATGTAAAATCAAAATATTATTATGTAATTTCTGTTGTTCTTACGGTTTTTGAGAATCCTACCACACATTTATATGAAAGTTAACAATAAAAATACCTAATAAAAAAAGATGAACATATTACTAACTACTAAATTATATTAAACTACCCTTATTTGAAGTGTTGTTGTTAGGTTTTTTTTTGACAGATAATGGGGATATATAAAATAATAAAAAAAAGGTAAAATACATTTTAAATTGTAAACATATATTTCGACTCTTGTTAGCACATTTGTTTCTTAAGTAAATGGTTAAATATTAACAATTTTTAAAATTTTACCTCCGCCTGCTCGCCCCAAAACAAGTTCCATGGAAACAAATACGCTCGTATAGCCTTAAGTATTACGTATCTCAACATTGTCAACATTACTACGATAAGTATAGATACAAACAAAAAGCAACTGAATCACACGTATCAATAGGGTTCTTGACTGAAGTTACGAAAATATTCTGAAAGCATTGTTTTTCCATGTCAGTTAAGTGATTTTTTATTTTCGACAGATTCTGTAAAAAATCATCAAAAAAAGTAAGCCTACAATTTTAAATGAGAAAAAGGCGGGAAAAACACCTCGCTATAGTGACGTCACAGTTTGAAGCAACTAAACGTCAATGTAAATATTTATAACCTCAAAACTTTGATTATATTCATAAAAAGTCAAAGTAAAAGCAAGTATTTCTTTGAATTCTGGTCGATTATTATTACTATATATATAAGCTAATAGAAATATTCAAAAGAAAACACAATTTTATCTCATCGATGGAAATTATCAAAATCGACATATCTAGCTACAAAATGTTACGTCATTTTCAACAAATGGCGCGTTTTCTCTAATTTGAATATTTGTTGAAAAATGGCGATTTTCAAAATAAAATTTCTAAATAGTTATCAAATCTTTTTATGTTTCATCATTAAAATTGGACATATGTAATGATAATGCATAGAATTATTTAACATTTGACACAAATTTTAAATACAGTTAAGTACCGCATTGAAACGCTGGATGAGCTGGATGATGTATGGCTTACTTTATATCAGAGACACACATCCTTCAGTATAGAAGTCTGTAATAAATTAATAATACTTATAAAAGTGAATTTTTTTATTGGGAAAAATATCATAGATGAATAGGTGAATGAATTTTTTTTATTTGGAAAAATATCATAGATGGTGGTCCTAAAGGGGTTAAAATTACTAGAATTTTCGGTAATATTTGATACCTATTTTATTAATAAAATTTATTATCAATATAGCCATGATGTACAAAAATTTCAATGTGTTTTTTTATGACAAAATTAAATTATTTTATTGAAAGACCAATATCTGCGGCAATATTTTGATAATACCTGTGATTTTATAAATAAGCAGATTTCAAAGATTGGTATAATTTTTATCTTGCTAGAATTAATAAAATAGTTTTAAATTTAGGGTTACTTAAAGTCGGATTTTGGAAAAGCAAATTTTTGGGCCTTATTTTTCCATACTGTGGTATTTAGTTATCGGGATAAGTTAACTAGATCTAATTTTGATATAATACCAAAATTTCATGACGAAGTGATCAGTACTTTTCAAACTATTATGATTTTTCATAATTCGCAATTTTGAAATTTTCGGTTTTTTCATATATATATATATATATATATATATATATATATATATATATATATATATATATATATATATATATATATATATATATATATATGCATATGTGTATAAATTTTAATGAATTTTAATGAATATCATTTTCGTATTTTAGGGACCTTTGTGTTTATCCGTCTATAAATGCGTACAGAAATCATCACATAAAGAGTGTGTTTGTTACTGCTCAATACTTGTTTGCGGTAACATCGCACACACGTATGATCAGTGATCGCGATCGGCCTCTACAGTTGTTCTGACTATTACACACTTGTTGTGTATTCGGATCGTAAAATGTTAAAACAAAATTAAAAAGATTAACTTACATAATATATATTATGATAAAAAACCTTTTATTTCCTTTGAAAATACTTATTAAAAAAATATCTTTATGTAACTATCAGACACTGATAGGTTCCTCAAAATAATTTTTTTTATTTTTCAAGGAATTAAAACTGAAATTAGATTTCTTTATTGTATACCTTACTAACATTTTTATGTAATAATTTGATCTATTTAATAATTTTAATTTCTGATGGAAAACGTAAAAATCTTGTTTTTTTTGTCATTACATTGATTGAAAACGCAAACATGTTAAGCTAAAATGTTCCTAACTAACGTTTTCTATACTTTTTGCAGTCACTTGAGTACGAATTTTAAAAGTGGGATTTTTAAAACGCAATTACTCAAAAATATAAGATAAAACAATTGAAACTTAAGTGTTACTGGAAGTTTTAAAGCATAAAATAATTTTTGAAAAACTCAAACATACGTTTCCATTTAAGAAACTCTAAGTTTGCATCCATAGCTCGAAAACCATAAGAGCTACAAAGCTCTTGACTATAGCAATTATTGTTCACCCCCGTCAATATCTACAACTTTTATTTGAACAATATTATGATTAAATCAGCAATTTGGCCGTAAAAAATTGTAACTCACAAAAAACTAACGCTGTATAAGAAATAAAGCTCAATTCTCCATTCTGAACTAGTTTCGATGTAAAAAAAGCTCAGAAAGTTGGGGTTTATGCGACTAACGACGGTGTTTCCTCCTTTTTTGAAAAACAGTCATTTTTTCAAAATAAACTTATTAACAATGACCTCCTTGAAGACTCTTTTTGATTGATGCACATCAACTTCCTCAATGCCGGATTTAGGGAGAGCAGCCGAGGCACGTGGTCCCCTGCAGGTGTTAGGGGGCGGCAAAAGTGCAAGTTGAGGGGCGCCAAAATGTTGAATTTGAGTTTTTTTGCTGTGCCTTTTGTAGGGATTTTTGAATTTTTCTCGGGGAGGGTGCCAAAGTTTGCCCCCATCCTCATAATAATTGTAGGTCCTTCCTTATACTTGATAAAATATTTTCCAAAACCATTAAGTACCTATATGTTTACCATACTTATTAACACGCATTTTCTGAATCACCTATAATTAATTAACTAATTATACCATATACAAAAAATATAGTATCGGTTTCATTTTTCTTTACTTGATATTTTTAAAAGCAACAGATTTATTAGATGAGGTATACAGTACGTATTTACTGTATTTACACGCACAATATAATTTGATTTACAAAAGATGCTCGCTTTTTATGAGTATTTGAATAAATTAACAATGTAAAAACGAAAACAATTACATTATTGAACCGCAATGAGCCGGCTAAATTTGATATTACTTAAATTTTAGTACTTTAAAAAATATATAGGACATACACCAATATTATGTTTAATAATTGAGAATATTAATATGTGAAAATTAAAAAAATTAAAAATATTCAATAATTCAATATTATTCTAATCAATATTTAAAAAAATACCCCACAGCAATATAATTATGTATGTGCTATACGTACATTTTTATTAGCTATTTGCTTTTTTTATTTATTTCCATTGTTTACAATCGAACAGTGTCAAATTTAAAAATAATGATTGTTTCTTTAACAAAATAAATAATATTTACCCACTTTCATATAAGTTTTTAACATTTATTTACATAAAAAACGAATTAGTAAATTCAATCAGAATAAAATCATTAAAAATAATATATGTAATTGTTAAATCAAGACGGTAGGTATTTTCTCAGTGTTGATATAAAAACGTGCTGGATAATACTTCTATTATGGCGACACACATGCAAACTATAATGGAAATAAATAATTAAAATAAAATGGTATAAGATCTAAATAGCACTGACCAATTGTCTGGTGAGCTGCCGTTTTGATTGATTTGTATCAGCCATCACTAAATAATTCTCATTAATTATACTATTTTATTTAATAATTTTTCTTATTAATTGTAAACTTTTCTATATGAAAATAAATGTTTCGTAATTTTTTACGAATTAAATATGTACAGATATTACTGTCATTAGACCACGTCCACCTTCACTGCCTGTTACTCGAAGAATGACGCGACGACCGCATACCAAATATAACATAATCCAGTGTTGCCACTTTAAAGTGTAGTATCAAAGAAATTAAAATTTTCATTTAGAAATTATATGTACAGGTTGTTAAAGGTGTTAAAGGATTGTTTGCAAAAACGATTAAATAAAGAAATCAGTTCAAATTATTTTTATTATACACAATATTCAATAATATAATTTAAGAATAATATATTATTTGAAACTAAAAAAATATCAAACAACTAAAAGTACTTAAGGTGCCATCTGTCCTACATAGTATACATATGTACATATATTTAAAAGTGTAAGATAATTTATATAATAAAAATAATTTATAATTTTATAATTTCATTAATTAATTGCAATATTTTTAGTATTTTTACATAATATTTTTGTTAAAACACAAATATCATGTACAATAAATTGTATAGTCTGTGTCAATGTATAATTCTTATAATAATTGTTTATTATTGTTAATAAATACTGTAGTTAGGTTATTTTTTTATGCTCTATGAGGTTTAATTGTTGCTATTTTTAATTGTTAGTACAAGTTGTAAATATATATTAATTTTTTTAAGTAATTATTATAAATTCTTATTATAAATATTTAGATATTTTTAACCGACTTCAAAAACGAGGAGGTTCTCAATTCAAGCCGTATGTTTTTTTTTTTTGTTTTTGTTTTTTTTTTTTATGTATGTACACCTATTTCTGCCACATTTTTGGCCCAATTTTCGCCATTCTTTTTTTAGTTAGTAGATAAAGTTCTCCAGGTGGTCCCATAAAAATTTTGTTGACATTGGTTGAGTAATTTTTTAACCATCTTCAATAATATGATAGCTAGGGAGTTGATGGCAATTTAGGTATATAATAGCATCGTCGTTGATAGTAATATGTTATGTAGTTTACTATTGTGCGAATAAGAAAAAGTTAAAACGAAGCTCAAATGGTGCTGACTTTTTTTGCAAATAAATTTTGAAAATGCAAAAAAAAAAAGAGCTCCCTTAAATCATAGCATTGTGTCTGCCATTGATATATTGTATTAATGACAGTCAGTATATAACAAATTTGTAGATGGCAGACGTCCACATCGCTGCATTTTGATAAAAAATAATTGCAAACATGTAAAAAAAAATGGCCGACTAAGTCATTTCATCGTCTTTCTAATCTATATTTTTGGATTTAATATACTTCCTGGAAGATGAAATTAAAGGTGGCAGACATAGGGGCCTCTGATTTTAGCCACAAATCAAAAAAACCTCTGTCGTAGCATCCTGCATAACATAGCGAATTTGCATTTACAAAAAATATTTTTTCACGAAAACCCGTTTAGATGGGATAATGGCTCAAAGCCTATCGTATCTACTTTTTGCCGCTCTTTATCTCGGTGTAAACAATATTTAAGAAATTTTAGAATTTTTGCAAATTTTAGCAAAAAATTCATTTTTATTACAAAAAATATTAATTTTACTCGACAATTAGTTTAAATATGATAATCACTCAAAAGCTTATGTGATTTATTTACCACGTAGTAAAAGAAAATGTGGAAAGACTGTGGAAAATGTGGAAATTTTTGCCAAACGAAAAATGTTCAAAATATACACAGTTCCGGGTTATCGGCCGACTGGAATTCCAAAAGTCTGAAATGTGGATATATATACCTTCAGATAAATTTAGGTGAATGTTATGTCGGGTTACAAAGACCTAAAAAAATCTCTTGTTTGTTGTGAAATTTGCAAAAAAGAATTTTACTTTTTCAATAGGTTTAGGTAATACTACCAAAAATAAAAATCTGTACATATTATTTCTATAGTTATTATTATTATTGAAATATAAAAAATTTATATAATATATTTGACATTTGTTATTAATTACTTTCCCCATCACTGTCTTCATATCTGTCCTCAGTAGTGAGGTCTGCATTTTCATCCATTCTTTCCTCATCTGAAATTAAATGTACATTTCAATGTTTATTATCATTTAGTATGAAAAAATAACTTAAGGATTACAAAAAATCACCTGTTTGATCTTGATCGATAGATGCTTCATCTGCACTCTACCATCGAAATCGGAACAAGTGGCAATCCTAAAGTATACAGGATCACAAAGGAAAAGAGAAATTTACCTATATTTCATTAAAATAAGTATGTGATTAAATATGACAAAAAATTGTTTTATTTTGAACATTCAATACTACATTTTCTTTCTGCCTTCGAAAAATCAGCACCGAAATTGTCTGCCATTTTTATTTCTTTGCTTCTTATAGTAACAGCAACAATTATGCTTAAAGGCAGAAACGATGAAATGACTTCATAGGTATGTTTTTTTCTGCAAATTCGCAACACTCCAGTTTTCGAATGCAGCGCCCTCTGAGTGGCAGAAGTGAAAATTCTTACTTTTTATAAAGTAATTTCAATAATTAACTCAGTCTGCCTGACGATGAACTGACTTACTTTTTTATATATCATAAAAATCCAAAAAAAAATGATTTTTTTCTAAAACGCAGCGGGAAAAATTTCTGCCGCTTGTATTTCCTTTACTTTAAAGCTAATACAATTTTATTAGTACAAGAAGCAGACGCGATGCTATTATATAGGGTACCTATATTTTTTTACAATTTTGGAAAGCCCTCATTTAGTATCGCAGCAATATATTAATGGCAGAAATTTTTTTTATTGTTTATTTTACTCAGATCTTCCTTATTATCGACTTCTGCCAGACGATGAAATCATATAGATTTTCCTGCCATCAGCTCCCTAGCTATGAACAATGTGGGGTATTCATAAACGATTTAAGATAAATCTAAAATCAATCTTAGCTAAGATAAAACTTAACTTATTCATAGACGACTTTAGGTCGGTTTTAACGCTAAGTTCAATCTTATCTCTTACTTAAATTTAAAATAAGCAAATGGCAGACTTAAGTCCATCTTAAATATATTTTTACATGGAATTTTTTGACATTTGAACATTTTATCAAATTTTAAAGAACTTTTTCGAATAAAAATATAAAATATACGTAATTAAATATCTATATTAAGTATTGACGTAATAAATATTTTAAATGTAAGTAAATTAAAAGAAAAATTGAATCAAATTAACTTAGTTTTATAAGTAATTCAACCTCTAAATATTTTCAGTTGCAAAAAAGTTTTCATGTATGACGAAAATATCGATTTGCAGCATGTATTTGACGAAAAACTTACAATTTTATAGATAACTAATTAAAAGATATGTGCAAAAACAGAAAAACTAAGGAATTATTACGTACTTCTGTGTGCTTCTGTGATAGAATATTTTGACTTTCTACTTACATTTTTTGTGTAAGAGACGTATTTTTTTTAATGTAAATTATAAACAAAACGGTAGTTTAACATAATATTTTACCATACTTTAGTTAATCTTAATTTATTATTACATTTTTTTTAGTTGTTTTTCATACTGAAATGTTAAAAATTATCGGAAGCACACTGGAATTATTTAATGTTTTAGGCCTTTAAGTACCGCAGTTTATGTTTAAAATTATAAAAATCTAAATCATTGACAAAGTTTATATCTATTTTATACTTCTTTTGTAAAAATTTTTAATAAATCAACAAATATTTTAGTATATAATTTATATTTTATTGTAACTTTATAAGTCACTCAGATTACATAAAACTGATGATATAAAAAACAGAACAATTATAATACAATTATGTCTGTTTACACACATTACATGTTTTAAAGACAATTCACATTTTAAAAAAAAAATAATATTAAAATAATCACATGATACCACCTATTTTATGAAATTTTAAATTTTATTAACGACCACGTCTTTACGTTCTGCATTTTAAACAAACAAACTATAGTTAGGTACTATACTACGTACTGACATATTCTAAAACAGTTTAAAATAATCTTTACAACAAAGAAATTTAAATTTCCAATAAACAAATTTTTCCGTTAATATTGTTATTTATTATAAATTAAATTAAAATACATAACTATGTATACTTTTGTATTATTTTATTAATTACGGCAAAAATAAAAAAAAAATTAATTATTTACTGATAGAATTTTCATTAATTTAAATATTTCGCGCTACTACTATTCAAATATTTTTCGTTTCTCTGATTGCTTTCAATTGGTGAATTAATTGTAAAGCTTGTATACACCTCAGAAAATTCTTGTGAAATTATCCTCCACAGATAACAAAAATTTGTAAAAAGGAATTAAAATTTATTGTGTATTTACCAAAATTGTCAAAAATTATATCCAACGCTAACAATATAACATTAAGGACTTTTTAAAATTATACTGCGGAGGTCCCGCTGTGGATGGAAAGCGAATTTGATCTCTAAACGGCTGTGCCCTCGTATTTCGGGCTTCACAATTGATGGTGCTATGGATCAATAAACCGAGTATTTGTTCGTCAATCATGATTGACGCGATGCGTTGCGCAGTTCATCGTACGTGAGCAAATCCTGTCCGTACGACCCCCATACGCTAAAGCTTGGTTCGCCAGTGCATCTAGTAATTTCGACAAAACCCATGATGTCCATGAACAACTGTCAGAAATGCAGAAAAAGCGACATAAGAACCCGTAGCTACATAAAATGTGACGTATGCGAATCATGGTTCCACTACTCCTGTGTGAGTCTAACAAAAAAGAGAGTTGAGCAGATGCCGATTGATTCAGACTGGTATTGCCCAGACTGCACTCAGAACCGAAGTGAACCACTTGTCACAGTACCTAGTAACCATATAAGTCCCAGAAACACAGGTAGTAACCGAACGGATCTTAACCCACAAGCCGACGATAGGGCTCTAGTTACGAGAATGCACCAAAACACAGGTTGTAACAACCAAATGGATTGTAATCCGCACGCCGACCGCACGGCTCTAGTCATGCCACCATCGTTTCCACTACCAAATGATAGATCTCTAGTCCTAAATGAACGAGAAACACAAAATGACGGCCCGCCTCCAGCAAGGAGTAACCTAAACGCAAACAGTGACCAAATTGATCCTAACCTACCGGGTGACAGTAGAACCCTAGATGATATCATACGACCTGCAGTACCTGCGATACCGGATAATTGCAGCCCGCCTCCAACCATTATCTCCGGGACCGAGGGCGAACCTTGCCCCTCATTTCCTAACAATGACCCACTTGTCGATGAAAATATTGATAATGCCGTACCAACCACTAGCACAACAATAGAATCAGCACAGGGTTCCCAAGGAAACCCCCTCCAAACATGTCCATTCTGTGGTAAACGATATAAAGAGATAAATAAACATATTGCGGCCTCCCACCCGACAGAACATAGAGATAGACTAGTGGATAAACATGCTATACCTAATGTGGCGACAGTAGCGGCCATCAAGGCCAAGAAAGTTGAGGAATCAATCAGCAGCTGGGAAAAGAAGCCGTGGGAATTAATGGATGCGGAAACTCTAAATAAGGAGGTACGACAGTTGCACGAATTCCTGAAAAATCTGGTGCATGACCTCCCAGGTCCTAAACACCCTGCGGTCAAATATTTCGAAATGAGAAAGAAGGCAAAAACCGACACGTTGTCTCAAAATCGTAGATACGATAAGAGTAGTAACCCTGAGAGAGCCACCAAACGGGACAGAGAAAAGAGAAAGGAGGCGTACAGATACCAAACAGTCCAATTCAACTACTACAATCGACGCAAAGTAGCGGTCCGGCTGGTTGTAGATAGTAAACAGAGAGAATGTCCAATTCCAATGGGAGAAATAGAAAACCACTATAAAGAATCACTCGGAACAACAAACCCGAAGGTTGACAGTATCCCCCAGCCACCCCCATCACACCCCCTGTGTCAAAAGTGACTGATATCACGCAGGAAGAAGTAGACGCTGCGATAAAGAGCATAAAACTTGACTCAGCTGCAGGTCCAGAGGGAGTTATTGCTCGGGCGGTTCGAGTGAAAGGAATAAATAAAATTCTGGTCAAAATATTTAACTCATGTCTCAAGATAGGAGCTCTACCCTCCTGTATGAAGGAAGCAAGGACTATTCTGCTTGACAAGGGGGGAAACGTCAAAGAAATAAAAAATTGGAGACCCATAACAATACTTCCGATGACCAGAAGAATCCTGGAAAAAATACTCGAACGCCGTTTAAGACAGTTCAGCATTTTGAACCCCAATCAACGAGGTTTCATCTCAACCCCAGGATGTGCAATAAATCTATCCATAATCCAAGCCATACTGGACACAGCAAAGAAAGAAAAGGGGGATGCATTGTGCATATTCCTAGACATAAATCGAGCATACGATACAATTGGTCATGCTCAGGTGAGGAAAGCCCTGGCTAGAATGGAAGCTCCTGAGTACCTAATAAACTTCATCATGGACTGTCAACTGGAAAACCAAACCCAATTCCAAATTGGTATAAATAAGTCCAAGAAAATTACCATCAAAAGGAGTTTGATGCAAGGCGCCCCCTTATCACCACTCCTCTACAACATCGCAACTAACCATATCCTTGATGAAATAACGGAACACGGTTTTACCCAGGCAAACGGAGTAAAGGTAATCGAAAACCACAAAGTATCAGCATTAGCATTTGCGGATGACATCGGTCTGACTAGCCATACCGTAAATGGGGCAACTGCTATGTACGAATTAATTGAAAACCGTCTAACGGAGCTAGGGATGAACCTGAATCCCACAAAAACGCAAGCGATCCATATAAAGACAGGCAAAATCCATGATGGGCAAATCAAAATTGGGGAAACAATCATTCAACCTGTTTCAAATGAAAGTGAAGTTAGCTACTTGGGAGTCAACCTCCGCGATGGAGTCATACTGAATAAGGAAGTCATGATGAAAGATCTTACTGAAAAAATAAATAAAGTTGTCAATTCACCGTACATCAAAGCAAATCAAAAAATTAATATTCTGAACACTTACATCTGGCCCATGATGACATACGGCACCCAAATGACCCCCATAGACAAGTGGAATGTGTCGTTCATTAAAGATCTTGACATAATCATCCGATCGGCTGTGAAACAAGCCCTTGACCTGCCAAATAACACTCCTGATTCAATGCTATATGCCGCAAAAACCAGCCGAGGACTGCAAATCTTCAAAGCGGCATGGGAAATCCAAATCCAAAAGATCAACCTATGCAACACCCTCATGAATCTGGACGATGACCTCGTGAAAAGGGTAAGAAACCTAAACGAGGAGGTAGATGCGTGTATGGCGGCTCTAGAAATTACCAGACCAGGGGAAGGAAAAATAGATGTGAAAAAGGTGAGAGAAGAACTAAGGGACAAAGAATTCAGAAACTGGGCGGGAATGAAGCTGAGAGGAGCAGGAGTAAGCTCATTCAACCAATATAAACCCCACAACAAATGGCTAACTCCAGAAGAGGGACTAACGAACAGCGAATACACCGACTTACTAAAAATGTGCATAAATTCGGCACCCGTAAGGGGCATTCCTGGACGGTCGACCGACGGGGCTCTCTGTCGCCGATGCTCTCTCCTCGAGACCATCGAGACCCAAACCAACAAAAGAGAGACTCTGAGCCACGTTCTGAGCGATTGTTCATTTGGAAGCCTCCCCCGAAATAACCGACACAACAGAATCCGGTCTACTCTAGCAGATGCCATGCGCCAGAACAACTGGGAAGTGTATGAAGAGGTTCCTGGAGTTGCTCAAAACGGATCAAGCCGCAGAATAAACATCATAGCCATCGACAGGAAAACTAAAAAAGCGTTCATAATAGATCCCACGATCAGATTTGAAACGGGAGAGAACCAGGCTCAGGAAGTCGACAAAGAAAAAAAGGACATATACATACCGACAATTGAATACTACAAGGAAAAATACGCCGTGGATTCAATTGACATAATATGCCTACTTGTGGGAGCTCGTGGCACAATTACAAATTTCTTCAAAGACTTTTGCATCCAATTCAAGATCCCTGAAACCACCATCAAAGCTATAGCACAACTCGCCGTCAGAGGATCAATCAGCATTTTGAGAAACCACCTCTACAATTAAAGAGAGAAACCGACGCATACCAAGAAACTAAGCCCCAATAAAAATAAAATAAAAAAAAAAGAAGAAAGACTGTCGACGCAAATAAACTTTTCCATCCCAGCTCGGAGCCAGCACCCACCACAATTCGATATCCTTCGTCGGAACGGCGGCCTGCCAGTGCGGTAGGAAGGTGTCAACGTTGATTTAGTAGTATAACTAACTTCAAGCTTGTTTCTACTAGGACAATTTTAAAATCTGTCTATGAATTGTAATGTTAAGTTAAGTCTTAGTGTTAACTTTGCTAAGTTCAATCTAAGAGTTATCTTAACTTCTCTTTATGAATAGCGCTAAATATGAATAATTATGGTAAATTTAAAATTCGTATAAGCAAAATTATGTATTTACTTTAATACCTATAGTAACATATTTTTTTAATTTATGTTGATCCAAATATCCTAAAACTAATTTTCTGTCAGTAACTACCTAATTTAAGAAAATTCTTTGATGACTTGAAAAATTGGTGGATTTTCATTGATTTTTTATTTTCCTAGTAATTATTTCTTTAAACATTATTAATGTTCCAAATTTCAAAGCAGCCAATGAGTGCCCAAAATTATGATTTTTGGACGCTGGTATTTTGGAAACTATTTCACCCAAACGTATGAAATTTGGAATAAAAAAAAAATTTAAAAAAACCAAACTAAAAATGGGGTGGACTTATAAGCATTGCCACTAAAAGGTATAAAATAAAAGCTCTTTTAAAAAACTGACTTCAAAAAGTTAAAAATAATGAATAGTACGAATTTTGAAGTCAGGCGGGAATTAGTATAAAAAAATGTAGATCTTGAAGAAATCGTGAACTTTTCAAGCACATCCGATCGCAATCTTTCATACGACGCCCCGCCTGACTTCAAAATTCGTACTATTCATTATTTTTAACTTTTTGAAGTCGGTTTTTTAAAAGAGCTTTTATTAATTAAATCGTAAATAACATAATAATTTATTGTTTCAGTACTTTAATATTTATTTTCAAATAAAAATGAGCATGTAATTCCATTTTTCTAGATGTAAACTTTAGTCATCTGATGACAACCCAGTGAATATAGAATGTAAATGTGATGTAACAAGGAAATAACAAGTTACGTAACTTTTTTGACTTATGGGTGACATAACAATTATATAAAATTAGAGTTTTATGTTATATACCTAATTGTTACCTGTATGTTACGTAACAGTTACATGCCATTGTGATTGTAATAAAATGTCACATTTGTGACTGCTATGTTACGTTTAGATGATGTATCAAAGTTGCTTTGATAAAACGTCACACACAGTGTGACTTTTATGTTATATCTTCGCAGCGTATTTGGAAAATATACCCGTATTCAGAGCTCAATGTATCTGAACTCGGGTATACGTTCAATGTTTAATGAGCACAGTTTGATACTTGAAAATATACCCACTAAAAGCACTGAACTCGGGTATATTTTCAAACTCAATATTTAATAAGAATAGTATGAAAAACATACCCACTTTGAATTTATTGGTAACAAATGGTTCAATCAACTAGTTAAGGGAAAACACACTTTGACGCCGCAAAAAATTGACAATTTTATCGAATTTTTTTTGCAAATGTGAGTGAATATATGAGGGTCGAATTAAAAAGACTTTAATGAATATCCATTTGTTCATATAAATTTGTATAGAAAAGTATTAAATATTTGCAAACTTAATAATGCAAATGCACCCAAAAAAAATTTTAAATTATACCAACGATATTGCAATGATGAATCGTTTCAAATTAAAAAAAGAAAAAAAATTATTAAGGTACATAAGTAATTGCAGCTATCGTTATGCCTAGGTTTTTTTAAATTTTTTTCATAAAATAGCAACGGATTAAAAAATTTTCCGTTTTCTTTTGTTTTGTTTTCGTTGAATTTCGGTCTAAAATTTTCACAGTATTTTCTTAACACATTGTACTTTCGAATCAAAAAAAAAGAAAAAGAAAATCCCATTTTTTCAATCCAAGTTACCAGACACCTTAATTGCACCAAATACTTTTCAGCGGATTCGAATTCAAATAATATCCGTCCATATTCATACGCTTTTATAAAAAACACTTCTAAATCTGTTTTATTAATATATTAATCAATTTTAAATAAATTTTCCACGTTTAACTCACACGCTAACAATAGGGTACTTGACTGCAATTGAGAAATGATTCTAAACGCTTTGTTCTTACGTATAAATTAGTTAATTTTTGTTAAATTTTTAAAAATCTTCAAAAAAACCATTGTTCAATTTTAAATGAACAAATTGGCGGGAAAAACGATTTGGCGTAGTGACGTATGCAATGACGTCACGATTTAACTCAAACAGATGTCGCTTTCATTCATATCAGCACTTGTCAACACAGTTTCAAATTTGTACACAATATTCAGCAGTCATCATGCTCAGTTTTAGTGGTCTTTACAACTTTCTACTTTGTTATCTTCTTCATTTATCATCATCGTAAGATTTTCATGAAGCCCTACAAGTATTAAATGCACTTTAAGAAAACGTAACTTTAAAATTGTAGCAAAAAATAAAAGCATTTTTAACATAATATTTAAAACAAGTTGATAAGGATATTTTACGTATTAAGTGACGATGTATTCCTTCCATCAATCTTTTTTGAGTGCAAAATTAATTGCAAACCAAAAAGTTCAAAATAAATTACAAAGAAAAACAACTTCCCTTGGTCAATTAGAATTGTAAAAATGTCACAATGAAAATGCAATTTGTCATAGACAAACTGTAACTAGAGTAATAAGATCTGCTATTAAAAAATGACGTCATTTTCAAATATCACTGCGTTTTTAACCATTTAAATGAAGGCTAAAAATTTATAATTTTCGAAATAGAATTTTTAAATAACTAAAGAATATTTTTATTTGTCACTACTAAAATTGAATATATTTAAGGACAATACATAAAATTATTCAACATTTGAAACAATTTTTGAATACAGTCAAGTACCGTATTAAGAACTAAGACAAGAAGGAGCTAAAAATTATTTCAAAAAATTGTAACGTTTTTTTTATTTGTAACAAAGTAACGCTGTTTTAAATCATATATGCATAGTACCTACATAAAAAGTATCGTATTGAGGTACACTGAAGATCGTAGAAATAAGTTTGAAAATATACCTTGTTAGTAACACTGTATAAGATTACACTAATTTATTGTCGGGTAGGTATATATTCAAATTCTCATTGTAGTATTCTTGCACTTGAAAATATACCCGATTTTGGCTCTGAAATGAGGTATATTTTAAAGTCAAGTGTGTTATATCATTTTGTTAGTTTCTGTTTTGTAAATTATACGCGATCCTAGATCGGTCAGTGACGTCACAAGCTCTGACTTCGGGTATATTTTCAAAATACGCGTCTTCGCAACCTAACAATGTTACTTTGATAAGACCTCACAGAACTGACTCTCATGTTATGTTTTTGTGGCGTCTCAACATTACTTTAATGAAATGCCACAACCATGACTCTTTTGTTATGTCCTGATGACCTAACAATGTTACTTTGAACAAAACGTCACAACAGTACTCTTATGTTATGTTTTTGTGACGTATTAACGTTGTTTTAATAAAATATCACAATCATGACTCGTTTGTTATGTTTTTGTGACGTTTCAATATTAATAAAACATTTCACTTGTCACTTTTGTGAAATGTTTTGTTACCATATTAATTTTAAATGTATGAATTCGCGAGAAATTATCAATTTAAAGATTTCTGCAGTTTTTTTTCAATCTATCCCCTGTTGGCGTCTGATATGTAACTAAATTTCATCCTTCCATTTCATCCATCCATCCATTTTTGGATAAGTCGAATTATGTTATTTGTTATAAGGATTATGGGGTTATATTATATAATATAATCCCATAACCCATATAACAAACAACATAAATCGACTTATCCAAAAATGGATGGATGAAATGGATGGACGAATGTTTTATTAATATTGATACGTTACAAAAACATAACCAAAAAGTCATGATTGTGACATTTCATTAAAACAACGTTAATACGTCGTTAAAACAACGTTAATTTTGTTATTAATTTAAAAATGAAATTGTTATGAAAATTCTTGTAAGGCTTTATATTTACTGTTTTGTGATATATATTAATATATAACGATGAGAATAAATAAGTGAGTTTGGACTAGTGGTTAAGACTGTCGATAATTTAAAAGATGCTTTAGCTTGGATAATGGATCGCATCCTGTAACACTCAACAAAAAAAAATAAAAAATAAAAAAATAATAATAATTTAGGTGTATGATTATAACAATAAGTTGGTAATATGTGTATGTAATGTTAATAAGAAACAAAAAAAGGGAATTGTGAATTTGCTTTTTGCAAAAGAAGGCGTAAGGCGTATTTTTATCTATAAGGTAACACCAAAGTTATATTTTCCTGAAACGTAACAAGAACATAACAATGTTACGTCACATTGTTACGTTTATAAGTGGGAAATTGTAAGTTACATGTGAGTCATATGTGACTCACATTTTATGTAACACGTGACTTTCAGTTCTGTCACTGTGACATAAAATTTACAGAAAAATGTTCACTGGGAACTGACAGACAAATGAAAAAAATACATATATTGTCAGTTTAAGTTGAATATTAAGCCACGCCTCCATTTGATTTCTCATAAAAAGTTTTTAAATTTTTATATCAAATTGTTTAAATTGTTTCGAAGTGGATGATTTTTTATATTTTATTCATATTATTCCATATTATTCTGCTAAAGTATGTTCTTCGTAACGACGACATTCTCCACGTATATGTTTTGGACTTACTTTGTTTTTGTTACGTCGAAGTATTAGTGGTTTTTCTTGCATCTTGCCATGATTGTCTACGCCATATCCATACTTCTTCTTATATTCCTAAAATATGTTTCGTACTACGCTCAGGTTAATTAGGTAATTGCTCCTGAATAAAAAAAAACCGCCGTGAGCAGCGGGCCCCATCACGGAAGTCGAATTTTTCCTTTCATCTTCGATATTGAATGTTTACAAGCGAAATGTAATTGAAAGTCTATAAGCGATTTGTCATTTTGGTGGTTTCAAAACCGATGATGAGAGTCCCGCTGATCGGGACTTTAAAAAAAGGTTTTAAGTTTTTAAGGGCTGAATCTCAGTAAATTTCAATTTTATGCCGATAGCAGTTAGCAGGAAAAAAGCCAACACAATTCGTACGAGGTCATTCCTACCCATGCTTATCCGCCAATTGTCTTCCTGTTTTATTTTTAAATATTTAAAAAAGGACCTTAAATAGTGAATTGGAAGGCTTTCAAAATTCAAAATTTCTATTTTATAACTAAAATAAAAAATAACATCAATAACATTTATTAAATTATTAACATATATGAATTGCATTTCTGATAAATGATAGTATTTAATTCATTTGTTTCTTTAACCCTAGAATCATACGTACTCGTTAAAACGACGAACGAACTTCTCTACCTGCTCCAATACTACAACTTGTCGGTACCTGCTTGCTGTAAAACTTCTGTTATCTAATTTATTTGTTATTATAACACATAAGACGTATAAATTTTGTTTATAGCTATTGTCGTTTTTTTTTATACTGAAATAGTGTGCGTCAAAAGGACGACGATGTATGATTAACCTATATTTTTTTTTTTTAAATTTTGTACTCCACATATAAAAGTTTTCCTAATTTTTCTAAAATTTATTAAAGATACGGATGTTATAATTAATTTATTCAATGATTATGATAATGTGAAAGATGATTACAGCTGTTTGACTTATAGAGACGACATAATACTGAAGTTTTAATATATTGAATCGAAAACTAAAGAATGCGTTTCAAGTGACTTAATAAAAGGTTAACAATTTTTTTTGTGGAAAATATTTTAATTTTTATTATTTTTTGAGATCTTCTTCTAAAAATTACTAACAAATTTTAGAAAATTTACAAATGTGCCTAATGGGGCAATAACTACATATCTATAGGAATATTTATGACTGAGAAATTTCACATTCTGTAAAGTCACACATGTCCACTGTCTCATAATAGTTCATAAATTAATTATTTGAAAGACATGTTTTATGATACAACTGATGTATTTATCTGTTTTTTAATTTTTATAGTGAAAATATGCTTTGATAAAAAGATTAAAAAAATTAATAAATATTTATATTAAGAAATTTTTCCAAATCCAATTTTTTTAAATATTTTGTTCGCTTTTGTAGTATTGTTATGTAAAAAAAATATTTTTTGCAAATAAACTCTAAAACTCCCCGTAAAAAGTCCATTCGTCGAAACGACGCCGATGTATGATTAACTTGACTCGTAGACCAACGTATGATTCTAGGGTTAAATATATGCCAACTGTATTATTGTGAAAATTAATAACATTAAGGGCCGGTATTAAAAACGATAGAATAAATTTATCTCTGAGATAAATCAGTTTATTCTATAGATTTGAGTATTATAAACGAAAGATAAATATATCTGGTAGTTAAATCTGTGGTATAAATTATCCTTAGAAAATCAAGCGGATAAATTTTATCTGAGAGATTAATTTCCAATATATCTGCCCTATTCGCTTTATTACTAGGCAACATTCTAGCGAAATAAATATAATTTATAAGTATTATATCTATTTCTGGTTTTCATTAATATTTTAATATTTTACAATACCGTAAAATCGTCTAGACCCGGACACTTTTTTACATTTTTTGGTATAGTCTTATGTTTATACATGTTTCCTTCATAGATATCACCAATAAAAGTATTACCATTAGAAAGAGCGTATATTATTTGTTATATCCCTGACCCATTTGTTTCATTATACGTAAAAATAAAAAAAATAAAGATAATCAGTAAGCGTCCAGGTCTACACCCCAAATCCGTCTTGACCCGGACACTTACTTAAATAATGTAATAGCATGCAAACTAACCTCTCCCGTCGGGTTTAGGACAGTGTTTTATATCGTCTGATGTCTTTGAACCTGTCAAAGACTTCAAAATATTTTGTGGGAAGAGCGAGGGGGCAATGCATAGTATGCCTCTCTATAAAGTAAGCATACGATATGACACCAGAAGGAGGCATAAACCGCGTAATACTGGGGGGAATATTAACGTATGGACAGTGGGAGTGACAACTGGTGCGAATCGCGGCCATAGTGTAATACACTGGTTTTATATATACATCGAATATAACCTCAAACATCATTAAATGATGCGCGATAAAATTCTGAAGACATACATGTCAAAACTAAAACGATATAACAATTATAACGAAAATTACATGTCTAGTTAGACACACATTTTACTTCTTTGAAAAACTGTAGGATAGTAGTCCTGTAAAATGAGATGTTTTTCTCTCTCTAATGGCGTCAAGAACAAATGTTTATTGTTAATGTAGAAATTATTTAATTTGAAGATTGGTGCAAAGTGTCCGGATCTAGACGGTTTTACGGTACCTATGTAATAAAATTTGCTTTTAAAGTTTTCTAATTTTTTCCCTACTCAAATTTAACCTGCAATTTTAAAATATAAGAATCCAACTATAAAATTGATGTTTGACACATTTTTGACATGTATATACAGAATCTACTCTAGCCACAGAGTAGCGTTGGGCATAATTGATTTAAAAATAATCGACCATTCAATTTTTAAAATATCTCGAAAGAGTACAATATAATCATTCGATTTATTTTACAAACTATCTGAAGCTACAGTATGAATGATTTTAACAATCAAATTAATAGAAAATAATGATTTTAATAATCAAATAGTCATTCGATTATTGAAATCACCGAAGTAATAATAATCGATTATAGAAATCATTTGATTATGTCCCATCACTACTATAATGTTGCTAATAAGGTTATCTGGTCAACTAAAATAGTTGTCAAAGGATAACTATTTTAGTTGGTAGAATATTTTATAATACCCAGTTAACTTTTATTCATCCAATAAATTTAACCTAGGGATAGTTATCTACCGATTTATTTTAGTTTTATGATACCGGCCCCTAACCACATATTACAACGCTATTGATTTTCAATGTAAAAATGGGAATAATGGGGGGCAAGGTAACGTGGAATCCCTAAAGGGCACACCATCGATATTAACTGAAAACAGATACAAAATTTCAGCCCTCTAGGTTTACTCAGAGAGTCTCTAGGTGTGTTAGAAAAAAATCAAAAAAATCAAGGAAATACTGACGTAAAAATCGTGGGGGTAAGGATAAGCCCCGATTTACATTACCGCTCTGCTCTCACTCCGATATCACTCCGCTCCAGGTTCGATAAAATATTCTTACACAATAAACAATGAGTGTATTCACATCATCGCTCTGATATCGATCCGATATCAGTCGCGGTTCGGTCTCACTACAATGCCACTCCAATATCGATACCACTCAGGTAATATTATATCGGAGCGATATCAGACTTGTTATGGCTTGTACCTATAGTGTAAACACTTTTTTGATTCCACTCCACTCCGCTTGCATTCAGTTGTTATGAAAAGATATTTGTATCGAACTGAGACCGAACTAGTATCGTACTCAGGGTGGCATGATAATGTGAATGGAGAACGAATAGGTACCAGCATGTTATCAGCACTGTAATGTGAACACAACAAGATTATATCGAATCGGGAGCAGAGTGATAGCAGAGTGAGAGTGGAGTGGTAATGTAAATCGGGCCTAAAAAGTTGAAACCTTCAGTAAGCAGTGGCTGGCTATTAAATTAACCTATACACAAAATTTCAGCCCTCTAGGTTTATTTGGGGAGATTTTGACTCGAACAAAACTGTTAAAAAACAAGAAAAATCATGTTCTTTTTGGAATAAAAATGGTGGAGATAAGGGTTAAAAGCTGAGATCCCCAAAAGGCACCCCATTGATATTAATTCAATCCGAATACAAAATTTCAGCCTTCTAGGTTTCTTTGGGTGACCTGCGCGAGTGGTACAAACTTCGAAAACGTGGGAGTAGGGGTAAAAAATATTAAAACCTCCAAAAAGCAGACTTTAGGGACAAGCTCTATCAACATACCAAAATTCAACCCTCTAAGTTAATTCTGGAGGGCTGTGGGCGTGTTAGATCTAGCCAAAGCACTTTTATCTCCCTCTACTCCCTCCAAATCACTCTAGGAAGCTGAATTTTGGCTATGTTGTAGATACTTGACCGAAACATTATTTTCAACCGGTTTGGAAAAGTTTTACTGTTTTGTTGCCCCGCCACCCCTTTAAAGATTGGGTGGGACCCAAAATTTGACCCCACTTTGATACTATTGTTGTGCTTCGGAAATGAGCCCCACTTACCAAAATTCAGCTCCTCCCGTCCATAGGGGGCCCTACACATATAGGGAAGGTAGCGGAAGGTAGCGGAATCGGCTCAGCTGTACCCTGCTTAGAGATAGCAATTCCTTTCTTCGTTTTAAACTGGGCAGTACTATAAGCTCTCGGGCCTGTCTGGCCGTTGGACACACTTTCCAGAGATGGGCGTTTTGTCTTTTGGACCAGTCATCCATAGCACACCTCACTTTCTGGAATGATATTCCTAGGGCCGGCTCTGGACCTATTAAAGGTTGAGTCGAGCCTCGTTTAGCTAAAACATCTGCTCTCTCATTTCCATCTATTTCCGTATGGCCTAGTACCCATACCAAGGTCACTACGCAATGGACCGAGAGTTGATCCAACGTTTCTTGGCACTCGTGCACCAATCTTGACGTTGTCCTAACGCCATTAAGGGCGTCGATAGCACCCTGGCTGTCCGGGCATATGCTTACGCGATGTCCCTTCCAGCCGGGCCTACTTTGTATCAATTTCGCACAGGCTGAAATGGCAAACACTTCAGCCTGAAAAACCGTTGATTCTTTTCCCAAGGGGTAGGTTAATCGGGTTCGGGGTCCGAAAACACCCCCGCCTGTACCTTCCGCCACCTTGGACCCGTCGGTATATCAGACCAGTCCTCTGACAGCTGTTGGGAGAGCGTTGCTTTCCCACTCCTCCCTGAATGGAATGATCACATGATAGTTGCGATCCAGATTATATTCGGGCTTCATTGTGTCACTTACCATTTGAGTGATGTCAAGCAACTCCTGAAGCCCAGATAAAACGGCCGAATGCCCTTGTCCAGGATGTTTGAAAGATCAACACCCGTTACTCCAAAGTCTGTAGGCGCACAGCCTGGCCTGCCTCTGTACCTCTAAATGGAGCGGATACAGTCCCGTAAGCGCCTCCAGAGCGACCAGCGGCGTTGTACGCGTCGCTCCCGTGATGCCCAAGCACGCTAATCTTTGATTTTTATTCAGTTTTGATCTAGCATTGGCTGTTTCAGTACCAGGTCACCAAATCAAGGAAGCAAAGGTAAGCGAAGGCCTAACGATTGTTGTGCAGAGCCAATAAACCATTTTTGGTTTAAGGGCCCACCTAGCCCCAATAGCTCTTCGGCAGGCCTAAAAAGTGCTACAGGCCTTAGCTACCGTGTTTTTAATGTGCTCCTTCCAAGTCGAGCATCGAGAGTAACTCCCAGAAACTTGACCGATCCTGAAGAAGCCAACCGTTTCCCAAAAAAGAGCGGCTCGAAAATACCGTCGAGCCTCCTCTTCCTTATAAAGACAACAAGGTCGGTCTTCCTAGGATTAACTGTTAGATCGACCTCTCTGCACCACCGTTCCATGGTGCCAAGTGCTGTCCATGAGACCAACTACTGTGTCAGGAAAATGTCCGACCGACATAATACATATGTCATCAGCGTATCCCTGCGCTTAAATGCCGCTATTACTGAGCCTGATGATTACCTCATCTACCACCAGGCACCAAAGAAGTGGGGAAAGGCCTCTCCTTGTGGGCAGCCCCTCGGTATTTGAACCTTGAGAGTGCAGTCGTTTAAACAGGCGACTGCTTGCCGCCCCTCAAGGGAAGTCATTATCCATCGGGTCAATGTATTATCGACCCCATGTTGACTTAGTCCTCTACAAATAGAGTCCAGAGAAGTGAAATTGAAAGCACCCTCTATATCCAAGAAAGTGGACATCGCCAATTCCTTTTGATCCAGCGTCTTCTCTAACCGCACAACCAGCTGGTGAAGAGCCGTCTCAACTGATTTACGAGCCTGACATGCGATATATATATATATATATATATATATATATATATATATATATATATATATATATATATATATATATATATATATATATATATATATTTATATATATATATATATATATATATATATATATATATATATATATATATATTTCAGACATTTTTTCTTCATAATCGTGTTCTACGGGTCCACAGCTAGCGCACCTACTTTCACCTCGTCCCATTCTTATACAACCTATATTCAGCCCTTAGAAACTTAAAACCTTTTTTTAAAGCCCCGATCAGCCGGACAGTCATCATCAGTTTTGAAACTACCAAAATGACAAATCGCTTGTAAATTTTCAGTCAGATTTCGCTTGTAGACATTCAATACCGAAGATGAAGGGAAAAATTCGACTTCCGTGATGGGGTCCCGCTGCTCACGGCGTTTTTTTTTTTAATAGATAAAAATTTTTTTCTCTTTATTAACATTTCTATTGTATTAAATAACACATTTTTAGCTTTCTAACGACCACCGAAAAATTTCTGTACGGTGATTAGTTACGAAGTTATGAACAGTCAAAATTTAGTATGTGCTCTACTCTTCGAATTACTAAAACTCTGTTAAAAATTGTCGTACAGCGATGAAAAAAAAAAACGAAATTAAAGGAAAAAAACTGATTATTTTGAATATAATATTAAAATTAACTGAAAAAAATTTCATCGAACTAACAGTGAGCTTTGAACGTAAAAATTCCATTTTAAATTCTTATATCAAGTTTTTTTCATAAATCATAAACAGTAAAACATAAAAAAATTTTAAGGAAAGATTCTGAAATTAGAAAATCTAAGCTTTCATTCTGTTTTGAAATTAAGGCTCTCTCATTGTTTTTGCCGAATTTGCAGGGACTTAAAGATAAAACACTATTTTACATGTCTTTATAAAAATAGTGTTTTATCTTTAAGTCCCTGCAAATTCGGCAAAAAAATGAGAGAGCATTGATTTTAAAACAGAATGAAAGCTTAGAATTTCTAATTTCAGAATCTTTCCTGCAAGAAAACTGCAAAAATTTATTTAATGAATTTTGTGACATATTTCGATCCATATGGTCATTACTAAACAAGTACAAATTGTACTACAGTCCACGTCTTATATGCTTAATGTATTCTATGGATAGTAGAATAGTAGGGGTAGGAGAAGTAGAGCCTTCCCACTACTCTACACCGAATATTTTTTCTATGAGATATATTTAGTATAAATATAAGGATAAAAAGATAATTTTTACTTTTCTGATACCACTTTATATAAATCCTAGCAACCTATCTTGGCTTCACTCAGATGTCTATTTTGTTTTCATTTTGGTGTTTTATATAATTTCCTATATACACTTTTTATATTTTAGAACTATTATTATACATATTTTATAGTTGTGGCCCATGGTTTCGTTTGCGTAAAATGTGGGTTTGCTTAATAATTATGGGTTCAATTACTTTTAAATCAGATATTCCGAAATTCTTTACGAAATGTTATTTATTATACAGACCATTCCGCTCAAACTTTACAAAAAATCAGAATTTATTTTGCGATTTGAGTGACCCTTAATCACTATGAATTTACTATCCACTAATCCATAATCACTATGTTCTTGTTACAAAGTAGTTCATAATTACTATGACTTTACTACCCAATGGCTCATAATCACTGTGATCTTACTACCCAGTAGCTCATATTCACTATAATTTTACTACTTAATGGTCCACTATGATCTTACTACCCAGTTGTCCGCAATCACTATGATCTTACTACCCGATATTCTGTTTGACTGTTTATTATTAGCTCTTTTTGGCTTTTTGGGTCTCTAATACCCTGAAGGACAATTCTGACTTCACGTTAACTTTTCTCATAATTCAATAGTATTTGAGAAGAAATTTCTCCAGAATCTTAGGCAATCTAATATAATATAACCTATATCGGCCTGGAATGGGGAATTTGACTAATTTTAGGAAACTTTTTTAAAATACGCATATTTATGTATTATACATGTATATAATTTTAATTTTTAAAAATAATGCCGAAAATCGTTAGAAAAAATTAATGTAATATTTGCTTTCAAAATTTGCGCGAAAAAGTTCATTAGCTTCAGTTACGTCACATTCTCTAGATAGCAACAGGTGTCATGTAACTAAGAGAAAAACTAAACGAATATGGAATACCATAAAGTAACGCTCAAATCTATTAATATTAAGAAAAAAACTTTATTTTTCTTATAACTAGGAAAAAAAATTGTTAATTTTTAAAAAAAATTAGTTCAGATTAATTTCCGTAGTTATGTTTGCTAACCGGAATTTACGTAGCGACCCTAGTGGCGACAGTGTTGAAATATAAGAGAAAGCAACGTCACAGCCCATTTCTGCTGACGTAATTTATAGCTGGAAAATATTAATTTTTTAAAAATTAAATAAAGATAGTTAGGATGAATTAACATAAAAAATTGCTGTCTTTTATTATCAATTTTCATTAAAACTTGATTTTATTGTTTTTCTTTGATACTGTCAAATACCCCATTGTTTAACTACTCAACAGTAGTTAAAATTTCAAAATTGGTTGGGTAAATTGGTTGGTTTTAACAGTGAAAAATTTTTCAAAATCGATTTAGTAGTTCACTTTAGATTTTTTTAAGTCCCTAGGATCCAGAAGGCCTAATAATCTCATAAAACATAGCCTATGTCAATTTGGGATAGTTTAGCTTTCTAACAATGGACAAAATTTTAAAATCGGTCCAGTACTTTTTGAGTTTACTTCGGACATACAAACAAATTTTCTCTTTTTATTAGTATAGATAAGGTATGAAATGCAATGTAATTGTCACTTGTGTTATATAATGCTCATATACATCGAAACATGCCACAGAATTAACTAAACGGATTTTGGGTTCCATAATTTTATTATGATACTACTTTCCACCCATGTAGCAATTTTTTTAGCTTTAAGGTAGATACACACACGCTTTACATATCAATTATATAGTACTTTAAGAATTTAATAATATTTATTTACAAAATATGTGAACAGTTTGAATATAGTGATTTTTACCGTTATTATTCGTTCAATTGGTACTGTCCAACGTCCTTTTGCTTTTCTGTCTTGGACAATATTTTCTGCGTACTCTAAAAATTCTTCATCACGAGCTAGTAGTTCCCGTCGCTGTGCTTCTAAACTAATAAGTTCTTCTTGTTCAAGCTTTTCTTTCTCCCGTTCTTTTTCGTACTAAAAAGATTATATTGTCAGATATTCTTCAGATATCGTTAGAAAATACCTCAAGGAAACAAGCTACAGAAAGTTTACAGAATTGTTTCAAAATTTACCTCTAAATTAAGTAAGTCTTTTTTATAGGCCTTAATTTGGGCTCGACGAGATGCTTTTTGTTTTTCTAAAAATTCTTTATATATTTCCAAATTTTTCAAGCGTCTTTCTGTCTCTAGATTTCTCTTTTCTCTTTCACGGATTCGTTTTTCTTCTTTTTGTTTTATATAATTTTGCCAGTATTCATTTCTTTCATTTATTAATTTTTGTTTCCGTTCTTTTTCCTCTAATATTCGTTTCTTGAATTCTTCTTCTCCTTCTCTTGTTACATTTTTAATTCTGTTTTCTTCTTCTTCAGTAGTTTTATTTTCTATATTTTTAAATTTAGCAAAAACATCTTTGGCAATCTTTTCTTTTGTTAGCATTTTTTTTCTATGTATCTGTTAAATAAAATTAGTATATAATTTGCTTATTTTGTCTGGAATATGAACACCATATTTCTATCTCTGTTTTGCACATTTTTTCTATTCTGCAAAACAGAGAAGGAAATGTGGTGTTCATATTCCAAACAAAATAAACAAACTATACATAATAATTTATTGTAATAATATTATATTAACACTTTACAGTCCAAAGACACAGCGTTTTTATCATAGCCAGAATAACTGTAGAGGCCAATTGTGATCAATGATCACACATGGGTGTGATGCTACCGTGGGCAGGTAGAATAACATCGGTAACAACACTCTCAGTGTAGCGGACTGTATAGTGTTAAAAACAATAAATAACCATTAGGATTCTGATGACCTAACAATGTTACTTTAAACAAAATGTCACAACAGTACTCTTATGTTATGTTTTTGTGACGTATTAACGTTGTTTTTATGAAATGTCACAATCATGACTCTTTTGTTATGTTTTTGTGACGTATCAGTATTAATAAAACATTTCACTTGTCACTTTTGTGAAATGTTTTATTACCATATTAATTTTAAATGTATCAATTCGCAAGGAATTATCAATTTTTATAGATTCCTGCAGTTTTTTTTTAAATCTATCCCCTGTTGGCGTCTGATGTAGCTAAATTTCATCCATATAATATAACCCCATAACCCATATAACAAATAACATAAATCGACTTATTAGTACAGTCACTGAAAGACAAAATAATGTAAAAGCTCCCAATTTTTTCGGATTGAATGGATTTTCCTGAAAATTTGTATACCAGCTCATCTGACCCTACACTTCAAAAGTTATATTGTCTTGATGTGTGCTTTTTGATAATTAGGGGTAAAAACTACCCTTGTATGACAAAAATACGAAAAGTCCAGATTTACGTATTTTAAAGATTCAATTTATGTTCAAATATGTTGGATAAAATTCCTTTCAAGTTTTTTAATATAATTTATGAAATTCAATTACTTTTCTACCCAAAAAATTCTTAAAAACTACCCCTTTGTTTCCGAAAAAATAGGAAAAAAGTTTTAGCAGCCTAAAGTAACCTTTTGGTGCATTCACAATGTATTATATCTCTTTTATTTTTCATTAGAAAACTTATCACTCATTAAAAAGCTGCAACCGTTAAAAAATAAACCACCCCTTATAATAAAATAAAGAAGAAAACGATTATTAACAGCTTGAGATATTATATACTGGTGTACATATGATGAATTGTAACTTTTTAAAAGTTTTCAAATGTATGATTACATTGTAACTTTTTAATCTCCCAAAAACCCTGATAGAACTACCCCTTATAAAAAAACCTACCCTTTATGGAAAAATAGCATAAAAATTATATGTATGGAAAAATAGCATGTGAATTATATATTACATGTTGATATAATTAATTTTTTTTTTCATTCTATTGAATTTATTTTTTAAATTTTTGACTAAATTATTAAAAAAATACAAAAAATACACAAAGATGATGGTAATTTAACTGCTCCAAAAATTTTACTGAAAAAATGCAACTGGTTTTCTTACTATAACTTTTTTAATTTTTAAGTTATCAGTTCGCTTAAAAAACCATTTGGTAGGAAATTTTAAGCACTATAAGTCTTATGATTTACAATTTTTTTGAGTTGTTCAATTTTTAGATTTGTAAGTTTAAAGAGCTTAGGAAAGGTAGTCTTCGCGTTCTGTTTTGAGCTTCTAACGATCATAACTCAGTCAAATTTGGACGTACGAAAATGAACAAAAAAGCAAATTTTTCAGCAAGAAAAGACCTACAATTTTCAATCTATAATTTTTTTTCATAAATCTGTTAGTTTTTTAAATATTTTGAGAAAAACTATGATTTTTTTAAAAATTAAATTTTTTTTCAAGATTAAATCAATCATTTTTTCGAATTTAAATTTCTAAATCCGTTCAAACTCCCAGAACCCATTGTTTATATATAAATAAAGTAAACTGGCGACGGATTACGCTTAGTTTCAATGTTTGCCGTCAAGTAATTAATTTTGATACCAATTTTTTTTCTCAAAAATCAAGACAACCATTTTGCTTTGAATGTAACTCCGTTAATTTTGATACTAATCGCTTTTACCACAGCTCAAAATAAAGGTCTATTCAAGTACTTTAAAAGGTGTAATATGGGTTTTTTTCGAAAAACCTCTCATTTTTCCTCCAAATGACATTGAAAGTTTCGATTTTAGCTATCGTCAAAATCGATTTTAACTTCAAGGAGTCATAACTTAGGTTCTGTTCTACCTACAAAAATAAAAAAGAATGCAATCTCTTTGTTATTTAATTTTCTTTATTTTTGCTCATAACCATTTTTTGCGTAAAACTTGTAGTTTTTGAGATATTTGCGAAATATTCCTCAAAAACATGCATTTTTTGGGCTAAAAACGACTACATTTAGGCGCCAATATCTCAAAAAGTATTGATTGTACAAAAAATTCTTATAGAATATTTTTTGCTTAGAATTTGTCCCTCTATTGAACGGTGAGGTTATTTTTAATAAAAAAATTTCCAACCCCTAGAAGGGGTGCCTTCCACCCCTAGGGTGAAAGCACACATCGGCATTATATAACTTTTGTTTCTTGGGCTACTCCCTAGCTACAGTTCAAATTTCAAGCCAATCCATCCCATCCGAAAAAATTGGTAGCCAAATGCTTCAGTTACTGTACTATATACAAAAATGCATGAATGAAATTTAGTTACATAAGACGCCAACAGACGGAAACCAGTTTACATAGAACAATATTCCAAAAGACTTTTTATGTGATTTTTTTCTCCTCTTTCTTATGGTGTAAAAGAAATGTTGCAAAAACTTTTGAATTTGGATAAATTTTGGCAAAAAGCTTATTTTTTTACAAAAACAGCCTAAAATATCATGTTCGTGGCTGAAGAAATCATTCATGATTTTTGGACTTTCAGCGTTTTCGCCAAATTTCGTAAAAATAGGATCCTTCGTGCATATATATATATATATATATATATATATATATATATATATATATATATATATATATATATTAGGGTGGTCCTTATTTTTGAAGTTTCGAAATGTTGCTAGCTGACCCTCTTATATTGTTCTAAGACGTATAAAAATAATTTGTGTAAAATTTCAGGCAAATCAGATGATATTTAGAGGTCGCTCAAGTAAAATGAAATTTCAAGCTAAACTTAATTCTATTTTACAGTACTGACGCGTGAAAATATTGTCTGGGGAGACACAGTGCCATATTTATCTGTTTTTATTTCATGATATCTACTTAGTGTTTTTTTTTAGCCTTTTTATTAACGTTTTTTACTGAAACCACATCACTTGATAAATACTCAGATTTAGAACTAAAAACTAAAATTTTTACCTGTCTGTAATTTTGTTGACTCCAAGAAACCAGAAAATTTTTTTTGTTATAATGTCAATTAGTTAAACTCAATTCTTTATTCTTATGCTACTTAAGATTTTAAAGCAAGGTTCTCGGTTCTAAACTTAAGCGATGAAATGATCCAGTATCTAAATTTTAGACATCAAAATTACAATTAGTAACAAAAAGTTGAATTAAAATAAACGTAAATCAAAAATTTAAAAAAATAAACAAGAAATCGTTTATATAATTAGACACAAAATAATATTCCAAAAATAATATAATATAATACTGACAACAACTAAAGAAACGGTAATATTTGAATTTTATCTAACAGTAAAATAGATCGTTGGGGTTGGTACATATTGGAGTGAGGGGATTACATAACAGGTAAATGCAATGTATTTCGATACTACTGCTGGCAATACACGTCACAGAAATGGAGCCTGCATACTTTTGGAACAGAAGTTCCAAAAAGACTTCCTGTACTTAGCATGTCGAGATTGCATATTAAAAATCATTCTAGTAAGTGTCTTTAACAAGGCTATGTGATATCAGTTATCTAAGCCTGATATTGCTATTTTTGAACGTTTTAAGCAATGCTGGAGTAATATTGACCAGTTGGCGTACGAGTGTGCAAGGAATGATAAAAATGTTATGGCAGCTTTAAGAGATGAGAAGGAAATTGGGACTCAATTTACAGTTAGTAGACTGACGAAAATTCAAGTGAGAGATGACTACAGAGAATTCTTAGAGTTTGCGATTATATATGGGAGGACTTCCATCGCGCGGCGTCTCTTGGAGCTAATCATCAAGCTAGAAGGATGGCCAAGACATTGTATCCTTTAAAAATGTGAATGTAGCCAATTGAAACTCACTAATTGTAAGAAAGAAGAAAACGGATTGAGTGTCGTTTGCATTTTCTTGTTCATATTTATCTGAGAGCTTGGTTTACAGTCCCTCTTACTATTTCAGCTCCTTTCATGATCTCAGGCTACTTCAACAGCTTAGTACTTATGGGAAGATAAATTCTGGACTTTCTAAAATTGCCAACAATAAATTCGAAGGGCACCTATGGTATTTAAGTGAGATCTTGTGGGTTTGGCCTTTGTCGACGAATATGTGTCCATGACTTCAAAAAAACTATGATTCAATCCATTAATGAAAAGGACGGGGTTGACGAACCTCTTAAGCGTTAAGTAGCAAGAGTTCAAGTGAGACGCAGATAGAAGATTTTGTGACAAAAAATACGATCAATTTCTTTCATCGTCTTAATATTCCATTATTCCAAGAGGGTATTTAGAATTTGACCGAGAATAATGGCATCATAGAAGTGACTACAAGCAAGCAGTGGCGATACTTAATATTTGAGAGTTGTTAATGACAACACTGAAAGACAATATTATTTATTAGAAGTAGTGGAAAAACATAGGTAAAAAATAACTTTAAAATAATTTTTTTTAAATAGACATTACAAAAGTTAAACTGATCTCTAATTTTGGCAATTAGTCATAAGGAATTTGTTAAATCACTATATTGAGCTGTGCTGTGGGCTGGCTTATACATAATATTAAATAATAATAATTTTCTTTTTTTTGTGGATCCCTAAGGGGAAATACTTTATTATTATGTATAAGAATTTGCGTCTGATTTTTTCTAAATAACTAATAAAAGTATTCTGAGCACTCATACATGTTCATTGATGTTTTATAGCAAAAATGACATTTTATCTAAAACTTCGACTCCATTGAGCTACCATTAAATGTTGATTAAAGCTGCTGAAATTTTACACACATTACATTTTCGAGTCGTAGAACAATTTTTGGTAGTCAGACCATACGAAATGAAACAAAAAAAATTCTCAGTGTCAGGTAGGACCACCCTAATATATATATATATATATATATATATATATATATATATATATATATATATATATATATATATATATATATATATATATATATATATATATATATACATATATATATATACATATATATATATATATATATATACATATATATATATATATATATATATATATATATATATATATATATATATAGGGTGTTTCAAGCAACTAAGAACATATAAATTTTAACATAGGGAAAATTTGTTATGATCAAAGGGTGCTTTATTTTATTATTATTAAATATTTAGCAAAACTTTAAATAATATAGCCTTAAAATAATGTTTAAAAGTAATTAAAAGATAATAGCAGTAAATTTATTGAGATAACTATAAAGAAATTTTAATCTAATGTTAAAATATTTATTAACAAATAATACTGCTTTGTAGAAAATTGAACACATGGACACCTCTTGTTTTGTTTTCAAATTTATTTTTTTGCAATTAAAGAAAATTTTAATAACTATGGATACCTATATAAAAATAATAGCCATAAAAAACAAGCATACTCTGATCCCAATATATATATATATATATATATATATATATATATATATATATATATATATATATATATATATATATATATATATATATATATATATATATATAGGGCTGGGAACTACTTAAAATGATTTCATTTTAAATATGTATTTAAAATACAAAATGGCATTTTGCATTTTCTATTTTAAGTAAGTTCGTTCAAACCATTTTCAATTTTGTATTTAAAATGGAAATTTGAATCTATTTTACATTTAAAATGAAAATGCTTGTATACTCAAAATGTGTATAGGTATGACACTTATGACTCATATTAATCATAGAACTCGGGTTGAAAGTAGTCTAACAAATTGTAAGTTAAATGTAAATTTATTCAATTAACTCAAATTTTTTATAACTCGAGTTGCAATGTCACTTAAGTTAAATTTATTACTATAGTTGCAGTTCTTTCAAGTCAAACTTTTCTGACTCAAGTTTTGTGTGTTATTATCTTTAAAACACGTCGATAAGAAATCTTTTGGTATTTTGAGTAGATGATTTTTATATGTAATTTAGAAGTCGCGGTTGTGGCGTACTCAAGGTTTGAATATGTTAAAGCTGAATTAAATTTTACAATATTTTTGAGTAACAATATTTCAAGAGTCAATATTTCAAATTTCGTTTTCATATCATGCAAACTTTATAAAATTTTCTCAAAGGACTGCCCTTATTTTGATTTTAGTACGTTTGACATTTTCTTAACTTTTTTTCTTATTAATATAAATCAAGATAAAAAATTTATAACATAAATTTAAAGTAGTGGAGATAGTTGGTGCATCAGTTTGGAATGAAAAAGTACTTAACCATATTTCACTCCCCACTTATTGTTTGGCGGGAAATCGGAAATTTCAAGAACTATGAAAAATGGTAGCTAATAATTTCAAAGTTATTGGTTACTTCCTTATGAAATTTTAGGATGTGGCTATTTATACATACAGTATGTATACGCAATTGGCTATTTATACATACAGTATGTATATGTAACTGGCTATTTATACATACAGTAATGACCAAGTATGGTAAAATTTAACTGAAATGAACCATAGCTACTTATACATACTGGCTGTATGTGCTATTATTACAATTATTAATATTTTTATAATAACTGCACAATTATAAATAATTATAGTTTTAAGTTCAATTACAATGTTGTTCAATAAAGTAATAAATAAACTATGAAGTATCATTTAATCAACGGCAGGAGCTCCGATTGAACTGAATTTTTTTTTACATAATCTTTTTGGCTTAAGAAGTTACCCCTGCCCTCTAAATGGATTTTTGACGACGCGGACTGAAAGTGTATTTTTCAACCCTCAGAATGTTTAAGTGTAGGGATTTCTAAAAGATAGTTTCCATTACCATGGCAACAAAAATTAAAAATAGATCCTTGTAGAATTGGGTGAGTAGTATAAAAAGGGAAGAATAAAGTTTTTCGATCTTTTGCTTAGTTTTCGAGATATTAGGTGTCAAATTTCTAAAACTTACTATATTGAATAAATAATGAATTATACACATAATATGTATTGTATAATGTGTGTACCCATATAGTATAAATTTCTATGTGTATGTAGCTCATTTTTAAGTATAATATTTTTAATGGTATATTAAGGCTTTTATTGACAGAAGTAGAAAATTGACGGAACGGCTTCACTGAAATCTCATTTTCAGGCAAAGCCAGCCAAATTCGAAGTTATTAGTTCAAGTGGCAGTTCGATTTGATCATGCATATTCGATAAATTCATTATTATCCGAACCATTCATCATTTTGCAAAAGGAAGTTACTTTACTGTCACCAGTGGAAATTTCCATTTAAATACAATACTATAGGGATGTCAGGTTTAATTGAGGGTGGTTTTGGTGTTGCTACTTGTATACATAATTATGTATAAGTAGCCAGTTGCATATACATACTGCATGATTAAATAGCTAATTCAGTATACAAATAATATGTACAAATAGCCAATTGCGTGTACATATTGTATGTATAAATAGCCAATTGCGTATACATACTGTATGTATAATTAACCAATTCTGTATACATATTGTATGTATAAATAGCCAATTGCATATACATACTGTATGTATAAATAGCCACATCCGAAATTTTATTATGGTATCAAAATTGGGTCTAGTAAACATATTTCGACAGCTAAATCCCGTAAACTGCAAAAATAACGCCCAAAAATCCACTTTTCCAAAGTACGACTTTAAGTGGCCCTAAACTCAAAACAGTTTTACAAATTCTGTTTTTCACATTTGAAGTTTTGATAATTTTTCAAACACTATGTGAATTTTAATTAACATAATTAATTAGTCATACATACAAAAGTAAATCGAGTGTTCAAGTAAGTAGGGTACACTAGCACGAAAGGTACACTACCACGTCAAAAAATGAGGGGAATACCCTAACCCTAGGGGTGGCCCCAAACTTTTGGCACCGTACTGTAAATTTTTGGTACACTACCGTGTCAAAAGTGCGGGCCCTCCTGAGCAAAAAGGTGTCCGATCACTTTTTGAAGCGTACTGTACTTAAATTTTGTGGGGGGCACTGTACCAAGCGCTAGCCGCAATCACGACTTCAGACTCCAGACTCCAGAGTCCAGATTTCTGACCGATTATATATTAAGAATATGTTATGTATACACTCTGTATATCGCTATTTAATTTTAATTTTATAAATACATACTAGTAAATGATTGTAGTCTTTATGTCAACAAAATCTAACTAAAATAATTTATCACTTTTATCAGCATTGGAAAAATATTTGCTTAATTAGCAAAAAAGTAATATGTTTGCAAATAAATTCGTATATATTACTGTACAATAAATACTTGGATTATTTCTTAATATGTATATTATAATTTAACTATGTTGTTTAATATAAAAATTATAACAGCATTAAGATTTGCTAAATTTTTTTATAAATTAGTAGTTTTGGGGTAAAAAATTTATAGAATATCATCTTAAAACTTACATCACACATACATAATATAATTATAATATACAAATGCATGTATACATGGGTGCAGGTATAAATGCATGTATGCATGAGTGTATTCTTATACAGGGTGTATCATGAAATATGCTTTCAATTAGGATAAAAAAATTTCATAAGATTTTTGTCAATACTTTTATAAGTTAACGAAAGAAACTTGTTGCTGTAAAAAATAGGGGAATTAAGGGTAACAATTAAATAAAACGCACATTTCTTTTTTTTAAATTTTATTTATAGAATATGTATACAGAAAAATAAAATTGCTTAAATCTATATATTACTAAAAATCTATTTATTTTCCATATAAAAATTTTTTAAAAGAATACAATTTTCTAATGAACAAATTTTATCTGAATGGATCATACAGCGTCTTGAATAATATTCATCTCACAAATTGGAAATCTTCGGTACATCAAATATTTCTTCCAAATTCAAAATCCACGGCTGGTTTTCGGTGTCATCAAACAAATTTGAAATCCATTTCTTCTTTTTACTGCCCTTGACGTATATGACATCAAACTTCTTTAATATAGGTTTCAATATGGTATGAAGTTTTTTGTACGGAATAAATCCATACGACCAAGGTATCCCATGCCAATTTCGGCAAAGCCAACGTGCAGCAACCCGTTCATATTTCTTCGGCAACTCATTGAAATCAAACGGTGCGTCGAATATAAGATGTAATATATCATCCGAATTTTCCGCAACGATACCAACTTCTTTAAAATAAAACTGGTTGTTAGCTCCTCGATAGCCTTGTATATCAAGAAACGCCATTTTTTATCGCCGCCGTAGAACTGAATTTACTCACACTATCCACAACTTTATATAAAATAATTAAAATTGGTTAGGATAGTTAGTTAATTTGTGGGATGTATCCGAAAATGGATACTAATAGCTATTGCTAGTTGACCATCAAATTACAAACTGTTAATAATATTTAGCACATTGGTGAGTACCATGTTCTTTTCACTTTAAGACCTAGTGATTTAAGGAATGCTAAATTTTCGGGTGAAATGTGTTGTCGCTTAAAAGTTTTACGTTTAATGATCTTAGGTTTCGAAAGTCCTTTGCTAGGTTCTCTAGCGGTGGACTGCTCTGAATTGTAAATTATCATGGTTCGAAATGCAATTGTTTTACCACGAAATTGTTTTTTACGCGAAAGAGATGTTAACTTTTTGATAACCACCAGTAAATAGATAATATTTTATGTAAGTTCAACTATTTTATACCCTTCAACCACGATAAAGCGATTTGAATGGTTTACCAGCACCAAGTTTATTCAACTTCTTCAAAACCGGATCCATTGTCTCATCAGTGGCAGTAAAAGTGGTCCACAGATCACTTTTATACTTATCTCAACACCGTGTTATTCAGACATTTTGTCAATACACTTTAAGGGGACATAAAATGGTGACCTTAAATTTGACCTTGAACCTCATTTTCAAGGTCATTTTGAGGTCAACTCGTGTTTTTCAAATGGAACGACCTACTTTTTATTTCGGATTCTGAAAGAGCGTGAAATTTCACGTCGAAAATGCTATGAACGAATTTTTTTATTGACCTTTAATTTTTCATTTTTTAGCTATGAAATTTATTAGTTATGAAAAATTAATTTTTTATAAATTTTTAATGTCATTTTTTTCTGAATTTTGACCTTAGAATGACCTTACCAGGTCATTAAAAACGAACAGGAGCTCCTATTTTATGTCTCCAAAAGATGCCGGCACTTTAAAGTTAGGTTTTTCTTTTAAAATATAATTTTTGATTGTTCTTTGGTGGTCTTCACACCAAAGGTCAATTATAAAAAAATTCGTTTATAGCATTTTCGACGTGAAATTTCACGCTCTTTCAGAATCCGAAATAAAAAGTAGGTTGTTCCATTTGAAAAATACGACTTGACCTCAAAATGACCTTGAAAATGAAATTCAAGGTCAAATTTAAGGTCACCATTTAATGTCCCCCTTCGTACCTAACAACTTTTGTAAAGGTCATTTTTTGATAGGTGGTGCCTCTGGCGAGATATTTAGATGCAAAGACTAAAAAGGCCCACACTGTATATATAAAGTTGGCCAGAGGTGCGACCTATCAAAAAATGACCTTTACAAAAGTTGTTAGGTACGAAGGGGGACATTAAATGGTAACCTTAAATTTGACCTTAATCTTCATTCTCAAGGTCATTTGAGGTCAAGTCGTATTTTTCAAATGGAATGACCTATTTTTTATTTCGGATTCTGAAAGAGCGTGAAATTTCATATCGAAAATGCTATAAGCGAATTTTTTACTGACCTTTAATTTTTTATTTTTTAGTTATAAAATTTATTAATTATGAAAAATTAATTTTTCATAACTTTTTAGTGTCATTTTTTTCTGGATTTTGACCTTAGGATGACTTTCAAAGGTCGTTAAAAACGAACAGAAGCTCCTATTTTACGTCTCCAAAAGATGCCGACACTTTAAAGTTAGGTTTCCTTTAAAATGTAATTTTTTAGATTTTAAAGGAGAGGCCACCAAAAAACTTTGGTGGCCTTTACATAGTGATGAGCAAATGCAAGACCAAGACCAAGACTTGGCAGTCTTGATCTTGGTCTTGCTCTTGCATTCAGAATCTTGGTCTTGCTAGAGCGGTGTGAGTCTTGGTCTTGGTCTTGCAAAATGCAGTCGTGGTATTGGTCTTGGTCTTGGTATTGCTAAAAAATCTTGCACTATCTTGCATTTTTTTTAGCGAATTTTTTCCTTCTAAAATCAGAATTTTCTCTCTTTACGGTATTAATTATACTTTCAAACTATTTAAATAGTTTTGCAAGAGTCTTGCTTTTTTCTTGCTTTTGTCTTGGTCTTGCAGCCATACTTATAGTCTTGGTCTTGGTCTTGCTCTTGGTATACATAGTCTTGGTCTTGGTCTTGCTCTTGGTATACATAGTCTTGGTCTTGGTCTTGCAAAAATTGCAAGACGAAGACAAGACTGCAAGACCAAGACTAATTTTGCTCATCACTACATTTACACCTCTTAAGGCCAATAATAAGAAAATTCGTTTATTCGTCAAGGTCAAATTCAAGGTCACCATTTAATGTCCCCCTACGTACCTAACAACTTTTGTAAAGGTCCTTTTTTTGATAGGCGGCACCTCTGGCGAGATATTTAGATGCATAGATTAAAATGGCCCACCTGTATATATGTGTATATAGTTATATATATATATATATATATATATATATATATATATATATATATATATATATATATATATATATATATATATATATAGACGGTGGTCCAGAATTATGTACCGTAATTTCTAGAGCTGATAGTACGTTCAAAAATAATGGTAACTTTTCATGTACACTTTTTTTCAAAACTCAATAATAAGGGAGATCCAACTCTATAAAGGGGTGAAACGAAAACCATTTTTTCTTAAATATTTCCCAAAGGCTTTTGAATAGCGGACTGATATTTTAGGGGGAACTTAT
Organism: Brachynemurus nebulosus; assembly: GCA_035578155.1. Lineage (NCBI taxonomy): Eukaryota > Metazoa > Arthropoda > Insecta > Neuroptera > Myrmeleontidae > Brachynemurus > Brachynemurus nebulosus. Next base: position 8,833,222 of record JAPWDM010000016.1, read on the forward strand.
TTTGCGTTAGAAGGATTAAATTTATGTCAACACTTATTCCACCACTGATGACTATGGGATAGTTTTGGGTGGTAGGTGTGAGTTATCCTTTTCTTGTTTAATTTGCAATTATTTAAACAAAATCTTGGATAATATGATTCCTCAGACAATTTCACGCAAAAAAGGTACACTAAACTTGTTACATTTTGATAAATAATACCGTTTTCGAGTAATTTAATGTAGAAGTATCTATTTCCAAATTATCCCCTAATCATAAGTGATGGAATAATTGATACCATAAATTTATTTGTCCTAATGTTGATACGCGCCCCTAAAGAATTTAAAAAAAGAAGTCAGTTTCGTTCCACCCCTCTACATTTTAGCCCCCTGCTTTATCACCCTTATTATTGAGTTTTGGAAAAAAGTGTAGATGAAAAGGTACCATTATTTTTGAACCTTTGAGTATCGAAGTGATAGAGGGAGTACAGGTATATATTCACTGTATATGAAAATGAAGCCAAAAAAAGGGTTAAAGTGTTGACCAATATGGCGGTTAAACAAGGTTTAATTTAAAATTTTTTTATATTTACTGATTTATATGTGTTGCTATAAATATTGTTAGAATATTTATTAACACTTTCAGTCCCACGGCTTCGGCATCCGAAACCAAACAAAACATCCTCAGAGGCCGATCGCGATCAATGATTAATTGATTAGTTGGTTACGCATTATGTGTGCGATGTTTACCATCATTCATCACACAGATGTGTTCCTACTTACATAATATGTACATAAATACATACCAACACAAACTACTCTTTTGGTTTCTATGTATAAAAAATTTTAAGATAAACAAAAAATACATAAAGAATATAATTTATGTTTTTAAATAAAATTGATTTGAATGTCAGTGCATATGTAGTATGTACGTATGTTTACAGTTTTACACATACATGTTGAACTGTGTTGAATCTATTCAGTGTTTGAATTATTATGTATTTGTTTTTTTTTCTTTTTTAAATATTGCCGGCTTCCGGGGAAGTTTACTATGAAAGTGCTCGGGCCTCATAGTGTTAATAATAATCTCAAATTACAACAAAAATCGTATACAAATTAAAAAATATTTATTACCACTAACACTTTATAGGTTATGAAAGGTATTAACGTGGTGTTTACCAATGTGGCGATTTGCTTCAAAAAAGATAATGTGTACTCCATCTATTGTGTGGTACATACACGTTCTGATATCTACAACTTGTCTATGAGACGATGATCTCTGACGTTGCCGTCGTTGCCTTCATTGTGATCTGTCTCTTTTTAGCATAATATGTATTCGTGATATATTCCATCTGTCTCTTTTTAGCATAACAGTTCGTGTCAATTCTCCTCTTCCCTTCGTCCTGCTATTAGAGATCGTCGTCTCATAGACAAGTAGTATGTTTTGAACATACTATCAGCTCTAGCAATTACGGTACATAATTCTGGATTTATGGATTTCACGAGGCTCAGTTTTTAAAAAATACATGATTAATTAATTGATAAAATAAAGTATTAATTTAAATGTTACCTAAACTTTGATTATCCATATTTATTTTTTAAATTATAGTTTAGACTACCCTCTATAATAGAATTCTGAATTTTATTACATATTATTATTATTATTTTTTTTTTTTTTTTTGACTTTAGAATATTTTTAAAATTAAATTTTATGAAGAAACAATATTAAAATTAATACTTTATTTTACCAATTAGCTAAAAAATTCATGTATTTTTTTAAAACTCCGCCCCGTAAAATCCCTAAAATTCAAAAAAACATAGAAATTCGAGTACCGCGTTATAGAGGGGACTGAGTACTTTAATTTAAAAAAAGAAAATCGAAAATCAAAGATCTGGTAATGTTATAATTATTACTTTATTTTAACAATTAGTTAAAAAATTCATGTATTCTTTACAAACTAAGCCCCGTAAAATCCATAAAACTCAAAGAAACACAGATAATCGAGTACCACGTTATAAAGGGAACTCTAAGTTTTAATTTAAAATATATAAATGGAAAATCAAACACTATTCAAATTAATACTTTATTTTAACAATTAGTTAAACAATTTTCGTATTTTTTTAAAACTGAGTCCCGTAAAATCCATGAAATTCAAAAAAAAAAAAAAAAACAAAGAAAATCGAGTACCACATTATGCAGGGGACTGAGTACTTTGATTAAAAAAAATATCGAAAATCAAAAGTGGAGTAATGTTATAATTAATACTTTATTTTATCAATTAGTTAAAAAATCCACGTATTTTTGAAACTGAGCCCCGTAAAATCCGTAAAACTAAAAAAACAAAGAAAATCGAGTACCAAGTTATAGAGGGGACCAAGTACTTTAATTGAAAAAAAGAAAATCGGAAATCGGAAGATGAGGTATTTTCAGTATAAGCGATTAAAGAAAAAAATAAAACTTGCAGTTATTTCAATACATGTGCATATATTGGGATGGAAATCGGTCTGATTGAAAGTGTATGTAAAATACATTCAATGTCACATGTAATCATTTTCTAATTATTCTTCGACTCCGAAGAAATTGATAAAATATTTTGGGGAATCCCCATTTTGTGACCTTGAATGGAACTTTGAATAATTATAACTCCGACAAAGTAGAAGATAATTCAATAATATTCGAGTATATAGCTCAATACTACTTAAACTTATTATATACACAGGGAAATTAAATTTGGAGAACATGCCATTTTTGGGTGATCGGTTTATACATGGAATTACTCATAGTTATTACACATGCATCTTATAAAATTTTTAATATCGAAATTTAACTATTTAAGCGGCCGTTCCTACGTTAAGCCACGGGATTGCGCTGGCAGACAAGATTATTTGAACTATAAAAAAGGATCCTTTTACAAAAGAAATCAGCCATGTAGCGATAACAAGCTTTTTTATGTGGCCAGCTCTTAGACTAAAAGAACTAGTGTCATTTATTTGAATTATTCTTAAGATTTTTATATGCAATTAGCGTACTGCATATCTTTACTACAAATTACAACGAAAATAAAGTGATGATAATTGTTCATGCTTATTGGAACTCCAATGTTACAGAGACATGTTTTTTTATGACAAAATTAAATTTTTTTATTGAAAGACCAATATCTGTGGCAATATTTAGATAATAACTGTGATTTTATAAATAAGCAGATTTCAAAGAATGATACAATTTTTATTTTGCTAGAATTCGTAAAATTATTTGGAGTTAGGGTCACTTAAAGTCGTATTTTGAAAAAGCGTATTTTTGGGCGTTATTTTTGCAGATTACGATATTTAATCGTCGGAATATGTTTACTAGACCCAATTTTGATACGATGCCAAAATTTCGTGAGGAAGTGATCAATACCTTTGAAATTATTACCATTTTTTATAATTCGCAATTTTGAAATTTCCGGTTTTTCGACAAGTAGCAAGCGGGGGTAAGATGAGTTAAGCTCTTTTTTCATTCGAACTGATGCACCAACCACTAAAATATTTTTCAAAAAATGAATAGTGAAAAAGTTTCCTATATGGTGTGAGCTTATATTATTTATATATATATATATATATATATATATATATATATATATATATATATATATATATATATATATATATATTCCTTTTATATAACGAACCCGGTTATAACGATCTAGAAAAAAAGTCCCATTTTTTGTATCATAGCAAACTTCCGTTTATAACGTACCTATTACAGCCTGTCCGAAATACGCCGCATAACGAACTTGCAGGAAATTGTTACTCAGTTAAAAACCAAAACAAATAAAAGTAACTACATAGTGATGTCATACTTATGTCTTTAATTAATTTTTTATATTTCGTTTCGTCTGATTTTATGTGGTTTTTGTTAAAAAAGCATTTTAAGGTACCATCACAGTGTGTTTCTGCCGAAAAGTAGTCAATTTTCACAATTTTTTTGCGGATGGATAGGATGGGGGAATGGAAATGGATTTTTTTTACGATTAATACCACTATTTGACAACACAAAAATATTTTTTTTTATCTATTTTTTATAATTATTATAATTTTTTGAAAAAAGTGTCTTTAAAAAAGGCCGTAATTCGGTGCCCACTATCGCGGCCGCAGTTTTTATCCAAAAAAAAAAATCAAATACAGTCGAACCTGGATAAGCAAGAGTTGAAGGAACCGCGATCTATTTTTCTCTTATAGAGGTTTCTCACTAACCCCAGTTTCTAGCTTACAGAGGTACGGGAGAGGTTTATCTCACTTATAGAGGTCTAGAAAAAATACAACCAATATGTACTGAGAAACATACATGTATTGTATGGATACTAACTACTTATTAGAATAATATACATATACATATTTGGACATAGATAAACTTACAAAAAAATGCATAATGGCTATTTGAATAGAAAATGAGTTCCTTGAATTATAAGAAAACAAGAACATAAGCACATTCAGGCATTCTAATAAAATATGTATAAGTTCTTTGAAATTTCCGAATGACTCATAAATAGCAAATGTTAAATACGTATAACTGTCGCTTATAGAGGTACAGACAATTAGCAGTCTCAGTTATAGAGGTCCACGAGCGACTCTCACTTATACAGGTTTTTGTTTCTCACTCATAGAGGTTTTAGAGTGGTAAAGTTACGGGATCTGGCAATTACTCTCACTTACAGAGTTTTCTCGCTTATCCAGTTCTCCCTTATCCAGGTTTGACTGTAGATTATTAATCTGTAGGTAAGCCGCTGTGTTCCTATAGGAGCGTTTTTTTTTCTTTTGAAATCCTCCTTTTTTTACACGGAAAACTGTAAAAAATTTTGTACATTTTATTCAAACCGCCGCTATTTTTTCAAATTTCAAAGAACAAAAAAAGCTCCCATAGGAACATAGCGGCTTACCTACAGATTGATAATCTATTTGATTTTTTTTTTCGAATAAAAACTGCGGCCGCAATCGTGGGCACTGAATTTCGACCTTTTTTAAAAACACTTTTTTCAAAAAATTATCCTATCCATCCGAAAAAAAAATTGTGAAAATTGACTACTTTTTGGCAGAATCACACTCTGATGGTACCTTAAAATAAAAAAGCAATATTGTTTATGATTTAGTATTAAGGGATGTATATGAAATTATAATTATTTTAAAAAATGGTAAGACGGCACATAATTTGTGCACATACATATAATGGCATAATATTTGTAACGAATTTAATTTGATAAAAATCAACAATATCAACAATTTGGGAAAAACGAATATCGCTTGGTTTTTTGAAAGAGTCTCGCCGGGTAAGTATATGTGATTTCGGCCCAGTGGCTTTTTTGGGGCTATTCTTTTTCATGAATGTTGGGTATGGTGAGTATTGTTCGAAAATATGGGTATTAGACCTCTACCCCCTATATTGTCAGAGATATGGGGGTAACAACACTTAACTTTAAAATTTTCTTCCTTCAAAACTATTGAAGATAATTAGATGAAATTAACAGAGGATGTTGATATAAAGTAGCTTTATATTATACAATTTTTTTTTTACATTCGTATGACGTCATTTACTACATTAAAATAATAATTGAATTTTTGAGGGTACATATTTTAGACCAACTACTTGAGTGACACCTACCAAAAAAATATATATTATTCGGCTCTAACATAGTTATCGTGTGTAGAAATTTCAGCAGGGTCAGATTGGTGGAAAGTGTCTTAAAAAAAAAATAAATTCTGATTAAGTAATAATAATACACCCCCATTAAAAAAACCAAGGTTGTGATCTGGATGACTGACTATATGGTATTTCTATGGATTTTTCGACGTTTAGTACGAATCTGGGGTAAAAAATTCTTATATCCCTTAAATTTTTGTATAGAGCCACAAATATCCCTTAAATAGGTGTAAAGTTATGAATGTCAATATCGTTACAGAAATAAATATGAATGGGCACTTTGCAACCCGCGTGCGTCATATTATTGCCAAGGGCTCCATTAAAGGTGTAACATTTACATGCATGACAGGTACCGGAAAGAAGTTGGCGCCGAAAGTTGGAAAATCGTTCTGTTTTTTATATGGCTAAATTGCTCCCAAATTGCTCCTTTGGAATCAGTAATTGCTCCACCTGAAACTTAATTACTTAATTAGTTATTTACAAACAAAAAAACTTTTTTGTTTGACTATTTCTATTATCAAAATCTTGTCAAATAATGCATTTTTATACAATTACTTTATATCAAAAAATTGCTCCCAATTTGCTCCATCTAATTTAAAAGTTAATTATTAATTTCTCTGAACAATAATTAAAATACGAAGAATTTTTTCAACCTTCTCCCAAATTGCGTGGACTAGCTTTATAGAAGGATGGACATAATGAAACCAATATCTTCTATTTCATAGCTTTTCTTTATTAAAATTGCCAAAATATTTTCGATATGTTTAATATCATCTTCAGTGGCTAAACATCAAAAAAAAAATTTTTACAACGTAATAATAAACAATAACATCATTTTTATATATTTACAATTCTTCGTTAACTTATACTATTATTTTTTAGGTTATAAGCTACATATTGGATAGGAGGATTATTTATTTATTTTTGTAAAAACAACAAGAATTTGTGATTTAGTTGATATATAGGAAATTTTATGTTTGGAAGAATATCTATTTGTGTTAACGAAACAAACAAAACCTATTTTTTAATATTAGCGGATTTGAGACAGGACAAACTGAAACAGTATGTATATTAAAATGTTAAAAAATTTTTTTTTTACAATCTTACTCACCAGAAATTATCTAAATTTCAGATTGTCATTCTTGGATAACAACCAACCATACCAACAATCCATTAGAACAATTTAACTAGTTTTTTTGCATTTCACATGGAAATTTGTCAATCGAAAAAATTTTTTATAAAATAATTACTTTAATTTAAAACAATTAAAAAAGTCAAACATATTTAAAATGTAAAATCAAAAAAAAAATTTCAAGAGAATTTTTTTTTATAAAATTACCACAGTTTGTACAATGTACTCCTCAAGTACATTGTTATTGGTATGGTAGCACAGTGATCAACTGAACTAAATTTGTAAATTTTTTGTTTAAAGATAAATTTCTCAAAAATTCTAGACAAAATTAGTCCGGTCTCAATTTACATATTGGTATGTGTTTATTGTTTATGTTTTTTGATTACAATGTATTATATAAGCATCTTTTGGAAATATTGTTTATTGATTTCTATTATTATTATTATTTTATTTTTTTAATAATCGGTAAATAGGCATTATCTAGAGCTAATGATTCTATCTGCTTGTTGCAATTTTTTGATTCATTCAGTTTTATGTAAAAACCTTCACTTAATAATCTTTTTTGGTATTTATTTTCTCTGTCTAATATTTCGACTTGGTCGAAATTAAACCTGTGATCATTATTTATCGAATGTTCAGATAATCCAGTTGCCTCTTTGCCCCTTTTTATGTCATATTTGTGTTGGGCTAGTCTATTATTCAACGACTGTGACGTTTGTCCATAGTATGATAATTCGCAATCTTGGCAGTTTATTTTATATACTACATTGTAATCTTGTTTTATATCTGTTTTTACTCTTTTTTTAGTGTAAATGTTTGAAATTTTATTGTTAAAAGAAAAAGTTATTTTATTTTTGCTATTTTTTTCTATTATTGGTTTTAATTTCTTAGTTAAATTATTATAGGGTAAACAAATTCTATTTTTATGTTCATTTATTGTATCTACATTAGTTTTTGTTGTATTATATGCTAAATGTATAACTTTTTCTTTTATCATGTTAATTAAATTTATAGGATAGTTATTTTTAGTTAGAATGGAAACAGCTAATTTTATAGATTCTTTTCTATTTTTTATGCTACTTAAATGTACCGCTCTATGCATTAGATTATGTATCATGTTATTTTTTATGTATTGTGGATGATTCGAGTTGTAATTAATGATTCTGTCAGTGTAATTATCTTTTTTATGCCATATTGTGTTAATCACGTTATGCTTATCTTTTTTAACTAAGGTGTCAAGAAAAGCTATTTGGTTATTTTCTTCTATTTCAATGGAAAACTGTAAAGTTGGATGATAATTATTAAAACTATTTTTAATATGTTCTATTAAATTTTCTGGCGCTACTGTTAAAATGTCATCTACGTATCTATAGAAAAAAGCTGGATTCCATTTTTTGACTTTTTTAATACTGGCAGCACAAAGAAAATCCATTACATACGAAGTAATGATACTGCTAAGGTTCCCACCCATTGGGCAGCCAAATAACTGTTTATAAAATTTATCCTGAAATCTAAAAACATTATTTTCGAAAATTAACTCAATTCCCTCAATAAATAATTCTCTATCTATATCTGTAAATTTTTTTATGTTGGACCATTGTTTTTTAATGACAGCTATTGCTAAGTTTAGAGGAATATTTGTAAATAAAGATTTGACATCCAATGAAAAAATTTTTTCATTAGAATCTTTAAGTTGAATGTTATTAATTTTCTTTACGAAATCATACGAATTTTTTATGGAAAATTGACTATTTTCAGATTTAGTTAATATTTCAGAGAAATATTTTGCTATTCCCTGTATAGGGGAATTGATCTGGCTAACAATTGGTCGTAATGGTATATCCTTTTTTTGAATTTTTGGTAAAAAATAGATTTCGGGTAAAGTTTTTCCTGATTTTTGAAGTTTGGTCTTCGTTGTGCTGTCAATATATTTATTTTTGTATAATTTATCTGTATATAGTTTAATTTTTCTCAAAATATTTTCATTTGGATCTTTTCTAATGTTTAAATAAGTTTTTTTATTGTTTAATTGTGTCATAGTTTTATTAAGATATTCTTCCTTATTTAAAATTACCGTTGAACCACCTTTGTCAGCTTTAGTTATTATAATTTTGTCAGAATTTTGTTTGATGAAATTTTTGGTCTGTTTATGGCAATCGTTAATGTATTTATGTAAAGGATCAATATATGATTTTTTATTAATATTATTAGTGAGGCTGTTTATTAACTTTTCTTTCCAAATCCTTTGTTGATTTTTTGGAAATTTGTCAATGTTAGATTCTATTGATTTAATTATTGATAATATTGTTTTGTTTTTATTTATTTTATTGTTGTTAAAATTGTCATCAATAATGAAATTCGGACTTAATCCTAATATAAATTTAACCTCTTTCGGAATTATTACGTTAGATAAGTTTTTTACCCAACCCTCATCAATGTGTATTTTTTCTAATAAACTTTGTTCAGTTTTGTAAATTTTATTTATTTGTTTCCGGCTGGTATACGAATCAACTTTGTTTTCAATATGTGACGATGCCATGGACAGACCAACCATATCATCCTTACTAATCAAATGTTGTAGGTTATTTTTAATTTTCCTGTTTAAATTAATTAAATTTTTTTGTTTAATATAAGAATCTGTAATAATTATTTTTAAGATTTTTAATGAAAAAATGTTCTTTGCAGAATCTAATTTCATCAACGTTTTCCTATCCCAATATGGCAGGCATAACTTAATATTATTTTTTATGAATTCAGGAATTATTCCCTTTCTTTTGTATTGTGTCAAACAAGCAATATGATTTTTTAATTTTGTAAGTTTTATGTTATTGTTCACAAATTTGTTAATATATTTCCGTACATATATATTATATTTTAATTTGATATTTTTTAGGTTATTCATATTAAATTACAACAATATTTTTTTTGGGAAATATAAATTTCACGAAGAATTTTTTCAACCTTCTCCCAAATTGCGTGGACTAGCTTTATAGAAGGATGGACATAATGAAACCAATATCTTCTATTTCATAGCTTTTCTTTATTAAAATTGCCAAAATATTTTCGATATGTTTAATATCATCTTCAGTGGCTAAACATCAAAAAAAAAATTTTTACAACGTAATAATAAACAATAACATCATTTTTATATATTTACAATTCTTCGTTAACTTATACTATTATTTTTTAGGTTATAAGCTACATATTGGATAGGAGGATTATTTATTTATTTTTGTAAAAACAACAAGAATTTGTGATTTAGTTGATATATAGGAAATTTTATGTTTGGAAGAATATCTATTTGTGTTAACGAAACAAACAAAACCTATTTTTTAATATTAGCGGATTTGAGACAGGACAAACTGAAACAGTATGTATATTAAAATGTTAAAAAAATTTTTTTTACAATCTTACTCACCAGAAATTATCTAAATTTCAGATTGTCATTCTTGGATAACAACCAACCATACCAACAATCCATTAGAACAATTTAACTAGTTTTTTTGCATTTCACATGGAAATTTGTCAATCGAAAAAATTTTTTATAAAATAATTACTTTAATTTAAAACAATTAAAAAAGTCAAACATATTTAAAATGTAAAATCAAAAAAAAAATTTCAAGAGAATTTTTTTTTAAAAATTATCACAGTTTGTACAATGTACTCCTCAAGTACATTGTTATTGGTATGGTAGCACAGTGATCAACTGAACTAAATTTGTAAATTTTTTGTTTAAAGATAAATTTCTCGAAAATTCTAGACAAAATTAGTCCGGTCTCAATTTACATATTGGTATGTGTTTATTGTTTATGTTTTTTGATTACAATGTATTATATAAGCATCTTTTGGAAATATTGTTTATTGATTTCTATTATTATTATTATTTTATTTTTTTTTTTTTTTTTTTTTTTTTTTTAATAATAGAAATCAATAAACAATATTTCCAAAAGATGCTTATATAATACATTGTAATCAAAAAACATAAACAATAAACACATACCAATATGTAAATTGAGACCGGACTAATTTTGTCTAGAATTTTATCTTTAAACAAAAAATTTACAAATTTAGTTCAGTTGATCACTGTGCTACCATACCAATAACAATGTACTTGAGGAGTACATTGTACAAACTGTGATAATTTTTAAAAAAAAAAATTCTCTTGAAATTTTTTTTTTGATTTTACATTTTAAATATGTTTGACTTTTTTAATTGTTTTAAATTAAAGTAATTATTTTATAAAAAATTTTTTCGATTGACAAATTTCCATGTGAAATGCAAAAAAACTAGTTAAATTGTTCTAATGGATTGTTGGTATGGTTGGTTGTTATCCAAGAATGACAAACTGAAATTTAGATAATTTCTGGTGAATAAGATTGTAAAAAAAAAAAAAAATTTTTAACATTTTAATATACATACTGTTTCAGTTTGTCCTGTCTCAAATCCGCTAATATTAAAAAATAGGTTTTGTTTGTTTCGTTAACACAAATAGATATTCTTCCAAACATAAAATTTCCTATATATCAACTAAATCACAAATTCTTGTTGTTTTTACAAAAATAAATAAATAATCCTCCTATCCAATATGTAGCTTATAACCTAAAAAATAATAGTATAAGTTAACGAAGAATTGTAAATATATAAAAATGATGTTATTGTTTATTATTACGTTGTAAAAAATTTTTTTTTGATGTTTAGCCACTGAAGATGATATTAAACATATCGAAAATATTTTGGCAATTTTAATAAAGAAAAGCTATGAAATAGAAGATATTGGTTTCATTATGTCCATCCTTCTATAAAGCTAGTCCACGCAATTTGGGAGAAGGTTGAAAAAATTCTTCGTGAAATTTATATATCCCAAAAAAAAATATTGTTGTAATTTAATATGAATAACCTAAAAAATATCAAATTAAAATATAATATATATGTACGGAAATATATTAACAAATTTGTGAACAATAACATAAAACTTACAAAATTAAAAAATCATATTGCTTGTTTGACACAATACAAAAGAAAGGGAATAATTCCTGAATTCATAAAAAATAATATTAAGTTATGCCTGCCATATTGGGATAGGAAAACGTTGATGAAATTAGATTCTGCAAAGAACATTTTTTCATTAAAAATCTTAAAAATAATTATTACAGATTCTTATATTAAACAAAAAAATTTAATTAATTTAAACAGGAAAATTAAAAATAACCTACAACATTTGATTAGTAAGGATGATATGGTTGGTCTGTCCATGGCATCGTCACATATTGAAAACAAAGTTGATTCGTATACCAGCCGGAAACAAATAAATAAAATTTACAAAACTGAACAAAGTTTATTAGAAAAAATACACATTGATGAGGGTTGGGTAAAAAACTTATCTAACGTAATAATTCCGAAAGAGGTTAAATTTATATTAGGATTAAGTCCGAATTTCATTATTGATGACAATTTTAACAACAATAAAATAAATAAAAACAAAACAATATTATCAATAATTAAATCAATAGAATCTAACATTGACAAATTTCCAAAAAATCAACAAAGGATTTGGAAAGAAAAGTTAATAAACAGCCTCACTAATAATATTAATAAAAAATCATATATTGATCCTTTACATAAATACATTAACGATTGCCATAAACAGACCAAAAATTTCATCAAACAAAATTCTGACAAAATTATAATAACTAAAGCTGACAAAGGTGGTTCAACGGTAATTTTAAATAAGGAAGAATATCTTAATAAAGCTATGACACAATTAAACAATAAAAAAACTTATTTAAACATTAGAAAAGATCCAAATGAAAATATTTTGAGAAAAATTAAACTATATACAGATAAATTATACAAAAATAAATATATTGACAGCACAACGAAGACCAAACTTCAAAAATCAGGAAAAACTTTACCCGAAATCTATTTTTTACCAAAAATTCAAAAAAAGGATATACCATTACGACCAATTGTTAGCCAGATCAATTCCCCTATACAGGGAATAGCAAAATATTTCTCTGAAATATTAACTAAATCTGAAAATAGTCAATTTTCCATAAAAAATTCGTATGATTTCGTAAAGAAAATTAATAACATTCAACTTAAAGATTCTAATGAAAAAATTTTTTCATTGGATGTCAAATCTTTATTTACAAATATTCCTCTAAACTTAGCAATAGCTGTCATTAAAAAACAATGGTCCAACATAAAAAAATTTACAGATATAGATAGAGAATTATTTATTGAGGGAATTGAGTTAATTTTCGAAAATAATGTTTTTAGATTTCAGGATAAATTTTATAAACAGTTATTTGGCTGCCCAATGGGTGGGAACCTTAGCAGTATCATTACTTCGTATGTAATGGATTTTCTTTGTGCTGCCAGTATTAAAAAAGTCAAAAAATGGAATCCAGCTTTTTTCTATAGATACGTAGATGACATTTTAACAGTAGCGCCAGAAAATTTAATAGAACATATTAAAAATAGTTTTAATAATTATCATCCAACTTTACAGTTTTCCATTGAAATAGAAGAAAATAACCAAATAGCTTTTCTTGACACCTTAGTTAAAAAAGATAAGCATAACGTGATTAACACAATATGGCATAAAAAAGATAATTACACTGACAGAATCATTAATTACAACTCGAATCATCCACAATACATAAAAAATAACATGATACATAATCTAATGCATAGAGCGGTACATTTAAGTAGCATAAAAAATAGAAAAGAATCTATAAAATTAGCTGTTTCCATTCTAACTAAAAATAACTATCCTATAAATTTAATTAACATGATAAAAGAAAAAGTTAAACATTTAGCATATAATACAACAAAAACTAATGTAGATACAATAAATGAACATAAAAATAGAATTTGTTTACCCTATAATAATTTAACTAAGAAATTAAAACCAATAATAGAAAAAAATAGCAAAAATAAAATAACTTTTTCTTTTAACAATAAAATTTCAAACATTTACACTAAAAAAAGAGTAAAAACAGATATAAAACAAGATTACAATGTAGTATATAAAATAAACTGCCAAGATTGCGAATTATCATACTATGGACAAACGTCACAGTCGTTGAATAATAGACTAGCCCAACACAAATATGACATAAAAAGGGGCAAAGAGGCAACTGGATTATCTGAACATTCGATAAATAATGATCACAGGTTTAATTTCGACCAAGTCGAAATATTAGACAGAGAAAATAAATACCAAAAAAGATTATTAAGTGAAGGTTTTTACATAAAACTGAATGAATCAAAAAATTGCAACAAGCAGATAGAATCATTAGCTCTAGATAATGCCTATTTACCGATTATTAAAAAAATAAAATAATAATAATAATAGAAATCAATAAACAATATTTCCAAAAGATGCTTATATAATACATTGTAATCAAAAAACATAAACAATAAACACATACCAATATGTAAATTGAGACCGGACTAATTTTGTCTAGAATTTTCGAGAAATTTATCTTTAAACAAAAAATTTACAAATTTAGTTCAGTTGATCACTGTGCTACCATACCAATAACAATGTACTTGAGGAGTACATTGTACAAACTGTGATAATTTTTAAAAAAAAAATTCTCTTGAAATTTTTTTTTGATTTTACATTTTAAATATGTTTGACTTTTTTAATTGTTTTAAATTAGAGTAATTATTTTATAAAAAATTTTTTCGATTGACAAATTTCCATGTGAAATGCAAAAAAACTAGTTAAATTGTTCTAATGGATTGTTGGTATGGTTGGTTGTTATCCAAGAATGACAATCTGAAATTTAGATAATTTCTGGTGAGTAAGATTGTAAAAAAAAAAATTTTTAACATTTTAATATACATACTGTTTCAGTTTGTCCTGTCTCAAATCCGCTAATATTAAAAAATAGGTTTTGTTTGTTTCGTTAACACAAATAGATATTCTTCCAAACATAAAATTTCCTATATATCAACTAAATCACAAATTCTTGTTGTTTTTACAAAAATAAATAAATAATCCTCCTATCCAATATGTAGCTTATAACCTAAAAAATAATAGTATAAGTTAACGAAGAATTGTAAATATATAAAAATGATGTTATTGTTTATTATTACGTTGTAAAAATTTTTTTTGATGTTTAGCCACTGAAGATGATATTAAACATATCGAAAATATTTTGGCAATTTTAATAAAGAAAAGCTATGAAATAGAAGATATTGGTTTCATTATGTCCATCCTTCTATAAAGCTAGTCCACGCAATTTGGGAGAAGGTTGAAAAAATTCTTCGTGAAATTTATATATCCCAAAAAAAATATTGTTGTAATAATTAAAATATATTAAAATAAAAAATATTATGAATTAGGTTATGTATTATTAAAACGTATAGGCAATCCATTATACATTTAAGTCGTTTGCATATATTTAAGGATAATTAATTTTGACAAGTTAAATAACATTATAAAAAAACAAAATATTTTAATAATTATTCAAAAAAATTAAAATTTAGCTTTTAAATTAAATAGAGAAAACTGGGAGCAATTTATTGACGTAAAGAAATTATATAAAAAAGTATTAATTTGGGAGATTTTGATAACTTAAATAACGGAAAAAAATTTTTTTCTTTATAAATAACTAATTAAATAATTAAGTTTCAGGCGGAGCAATTTCTGATTTCAAAGGAGCAATTTGGGATCAATTTAACCATATAAAAAACAAAAAGATTTTTCAACTTTCGGCGCTAACTTCTTTCCGGTATGACAGGTTTATTGTAGTAATATATTGTGGGTTTGGTGGAAAGCAGCAATATTTGGCTACACTGTATCGCCATAGCAAGTTGGTTTCTGTATTCTGTGATACCAACTTTTTGTCATCACCGTACCAAGCGTACCAAATCTTCTAATTTGCCGTCTAACATCGCTTGTCGGGAGCCGTTTGTTGGCCTGTCACAGCTTAGGTGACCAGTCGTTCACAAGGTGTGCAAGAATAACATTGATTGTTGGTGTATTGTTGTCATACTGTTATCACAGTAGGTACACAGTACGTAATGTTATAAGTACAACAATCCCCCGAAGAACACGATTAATTGGTTCCGTGTTCTTTGAAACCGTGTTGTTCGAGACCACCAAAGATAGGCATTTTCTATTACAAGTGTGAAAATAAAAAAATATAAAGAAATTTCAAAGAAATAACGCAACGACTTTTGAATTACATACTTACATACACATTTGTATGTAATGCGTATTTATTTCGATTAAAATAGAATGGAATTGAGCATTCGTTAGCTCTAAAGTCGGTCTATCATAAAAATTAATTGATCGTAATTATCTCGTAAACGGTGCATCGTAGCTCAAAAATAACGAAATTTTTGAAGATTTAAGCGAAGCAAGTTGTGGGTATTCCAAACATATTGCGACTCTTAAAACCTACTTTTCGTTATCGAAAATTATCGATAACGAACTAATTATCATAAATTGGTTATAATTGAAGGGTACAGGGGAAAAACGATCATAGTCACAAAAAGTAAATTATTCAGGGGAGCGTTTTAAACTTTAGTGTGAATCGCGCCTTTCTCAACATAAAAATTTTTACATGCGCATTTTTCAGCAAAAAAATTTGTTCTTCCCCTGCGTATCACGGACTATGATTTTAACATGTAATATTAGCACGGGGTCAATATTCTGCATACTGCCAACATAACAGCATGAATTTTGGCATTTTTTACTTTTAGTAAAAAGTAAAAAACGTTTACCTTTATTAGTCCCTCTGATTTGGTTACTAATAAAATATTTTCGAAAAAATTAGTTTTCGATACTTTTCGTAAACGTAAACTTTTGATCGTAAATATCTCGTAAACGGTGCGTCGTAGCAAAAGAATAACGAAATTTTTAAACGTTTAGGCGACACAAGTTGTGGGTATTTCGAACATATTGGGACTGTCAAAACCTACATTTCGTTATCGAAAATTATCGATGTCGAAAATAACGATATTTTCAAAATTTAAATATGTAAATTTCTACAAATTCATTTCTATTATAAAATTTT